>ONZH01004669.1:0-492307 GCA_900303285.1 Rhinella marina | reverse complement strand
ACAGACGGTGGGTATTTACACCAGGTATGTGATAATTTAGCAAGAGAACGCACAGTACACGTGCCAATTAAAAGGCCTAGATATTGTATATTTCAAAGTACACAGCCGTGTACTAACTGAACAGACGGTGGGTATTTACACCAGGTATGTGAAATTATTTGCAAGAGAACGCACAGTACAGTTGCCAATTAAAAGGAGATATTGTATATTTCAAGGTACACAGCAGTAGTGCAATATAGTTTGGTATGTAGCAGAGCACCTAATACACCACTAATGCCTCTCTCTGTCCCTACTCCAGCAGCTATCCCTGAATACAGCAGCCGTTCTCTGTAAAGTCTATATTGTAGTAAAGCTATCACTGAAGTCCACTGTAGTAGCCCTGATAAGGGCTTTTATTCACGCTCCTGCCTGTCCAACAGCTAAAATCTGTCTCTCCCTTCTCCAGCCTCTGTCCCTGACTAAGTTCACGCAGCATATGCGTACGAGCAGGAAGAGCTGAGTTTTTATGATTCGAGGTCACATGGTTTTTCCAGCCAATCCATGTAGACGCTGTTTTCGCGCTGCCAGCGTGCTCAGCGTGCCTGTCATACCCCCCCTGCATGTTGATTGGTGGAAAAAGAGCGCCAGGGAAGGTGGGAGGGGAAACGAATTCTAAGTGCGCCATCGCCGTTATACTCGATTGAAATCGAGTGTGCCGAATATCGTAGTATTCGATCGAATACCAGCTCGATCGAACACTACTCGCTCATCTCTAGTTAGTATCAGAACTTTTTGAAAAACCCAGGTTGAATTTCTGAATTTTAGAATTGATTCCCACATCTGATTCCCAATAGAAGAACATAAGCCTGGTCTTCAGTGTGAGCTCACATATCGGATAGCTTCTTTAGTTTCTTGACCCTGAACTCCGTCAATTGTTAATTTATTATCAAGAAAAGAAATTCTGCTTGAACCGTTTGGATTCAGAGGTCTCTTTTTGTTGCCTTATATAGTATCTGAAAGGATTTTTCTTTTTTCTGTTAAAGTATAATTGGTAGATGCCTCCCCAGGAGTTCTCGTCTGCAATGCTTTGGATCAACATAACACATTTAGAATTAATAACAGATTGTTAGATTATTGTTTTTTTTTTCCAACATCAATAACTATGAAACTATTAAAAGGTAAATCAAAGAATCACCAGCAGAAACACAATTCTTTTCAATATTATATGCTCTACGGGTCTACGGGACTATTTTCTGCATAGACATTCACAGGGACATCAATGAGACATTTAAGAAACGTGATTGTTATGGGAGAAACACCATAAACCCATAATATTGGTTAGGGTCTTGGATCCCATCCTTAGCAAAGACGTCATGCATGGTCACTGCCAACTTCAATAAGTAATAAATGCAGAAACCTCATGGAGTATGGAAAATTCACATTTTTGGAGCCACTCCCCATGAAGTAATTAAGTCGATGCCCAAAATATATACCGTAATCTATTGTTTAAAGGGCTGTTACCATCTCAGCCATTCATGACTGAAATCAGAATACCCGTCCTATACAGGGGCTGAGGAAAAAGCTGAGTGAGCTGTGCTACACTGTTTCAAAAATTCTCAATCACTTCTAGGGTCACAAAAACAGTGTGGTGTTGCTCGCTCAGCTGTTTCTGGAAGTCCAGTCACCTTTGACCACCACATAAGTGGCAAGCCCAGGAGGAGCGAGTAGAGGACTGGAGTGGTAGTACCTCTGGCGATAATAGTTGTACACAGGGATCACAGTGGAAGTCCTCACACCTATACACCCTAGGGCCATGCAGTGATAGGAGGGTGCACCCTTTTCTTCCTGTGGAATACACCCTGATGTTGGAGGCTAGTTGGGTTGAGGTTACGTGTTGGTTTGGGTGCAAGGCAGAAGGTGTAGGTGCAATGGCTAGCATATTGAAGAGTCAGTAACCAGACCAATTGTAGTAAATAAATAAGTCTTTCTTTACTAAAGTAGTACATCACACAGTATCAAGGCTGAATTCCAGTAAATCACAGTGCAATTCTTCTCCAATAGCAACATATGGACAGCAGCAATGATGGAGGTTGTAGTACTCCATCCCTTTGCCTCTCTCTAAAGTCTCTTTCTACATAACCTTAAGCATGCAGTTGAGGCTCTTAGATGTTTCTGTAATTCCAAGGCTGAGAGGTACAGAATTAAGTTACACTTGGTAAAACCATCACAAAGTGTTTGAGTGATATCTCAGCAGTGTCCTCTCTCACATCAGCAAATAATTTGGGCTTTCTAATCCTCGTTTCTCTTTCTGGAGCATTTTTGGATGAAGTAGCTGTAGCTGTAGTTGTCTCAGAGTTGTCTCAGAGATGGAGGTTCTTTGAGCTGAGGCCTAGCTCTTAGAAGTAAGCACATGTAGGTCCTTCTCTCTTTCTCAGCTAAACTCACTCACTCTACTGACTAAGCAAAGGGTGGACCCATGTCCAGCTCCTGGCAACGTAAAAAGAGGTTGAGTCAAGGTTTTAACCCTGATTTATTCATGTAATGCTGTTGCGTGTATAAATGAAACCAGAACATTTTTACTCAACAATACCACATTAGTTAACATAGTTAACCTTAGTGACCCTATTCTGGGGTACTGCACATAGGATAAGTATTCTGATTTCTGTCATTAATGGCTAGGATGGGAGAAACCCTTTATGGTGTAACTGTTGTTTCAGCTGATATTTTGTACAGTAATAATTTTGCATATATAAGACAAAAATACATTTTACTTTAACAATGAGGAGACATTCATCACGTAGCCAGGCTGGATCATTAAGAAGGAGAAGCTGCGGAGGTGCCGGACGTGGTCTTTTGAAGTTTGGCATCCCTCCAGCTCTCAGGAAGGACTGAAGTCAACTGTGACTAAAGTTTGTTGCTATATCACAAAAATACTGTTTTCTGTGCTTTCTGCTAAATCTTCACACCATACAGTCACAGAACTGGAAGAACGCTGCCTTTTTTTTCTAATGAGTAGTTGAAGAATGGAAGGATATTTTTGCTACCAGGAAAAATATTGCATTCTGGCTTTTTACTTTAAGTTTTGAACTTCGGGGTATACACAATGTATCAGAGGGAACACTCGAAAATCAATTTCCGCTACATAAAACTGGAAGTTTCTACACTGACCTTTTATTATTTATCGGTTGTGTTATGTCTTTTCTTCTTTCTTTAGATTCTTGCATCATTTAATAGTCACAGGGATTGGATTTTCCCTTACACCGTGCAAGTAATGATGCTGCTATATTCTCATAGTTTTCTAGTGGTTCTGTAGGGGTTGTCTCATGATAGACATTACTGGGATATCCCCCCATCCCCCCAATTCCTAACCCGAAGAAGAGATAGCTCTGCCACTTCTCCAGTGCGCTCTGCTCAACATTCTCAGTGGACCCATTTTACCCAAAGCTTAAAGGGGTTGTCTGGGCTTTAAAATATTGATGACCTATCTTCAGGATAGGTCATCAATATCAGATTGGCCGGGTCCGACTTCCCGCATCCCCGCCGATCAGCTGTATGAGGAGACGGCGTGTGCCTTGTGCACATGTGGTCTCTCTTCTCTCTTCCTGCTAACCACTGTTCTATATGACAAAGCAACAGTGAACCGTGAACCGCTCAGTTGTTAGCACTGGTGCCTTGAAGCACTGGGGTCCTAGGTTTGAATCCGACCAAGGACAACATCTGTTTCTATGTTCTCCCCGCGCACGCTGTCTCCGCATACAGTTGATGGTGGGGGCGCTGGGTGTGGAACTCCCACGATTTGACTTTGATGAAATATCCCTATGATATGTCATCAATATTAAAAGCTCAGACAACACCTTTAACCATGTCATCACCTTGAAATAGAAGAGTCAGTGGAGCCAATAAGAGCAGTGTTGGTCTAGCTGTTAACTTAGGTCCCAGCCATTAGACCCTTGCCAATATGACTCTGAAGGCATAACCCACAGATATGCCCCCAATGTCTGTCCACACACAGCTATTTTAAAGGGCATCTTTCACCAATATTTTGCCTAACTAATGGTGAAGTGCTGTTGTGCACTCAAACGTCATTTAAAGCATACCCTTGGTATCTTTATGTGCATTTCTGATCACAAGAAAATTAAGTTTATATAATATGCAAAAGAGGAGCAAAGTGCCCAACAAGACGTTTCCAATATTTCAAAGTGCTCAAGCCCATCTCTTTTCTCACCCTAGTACCTCTACTGTGGCGCCTTGCAACATCACTGATGTCCCTGATGTCCTGGAGCATTTTGGCAACATAAAGTAACTTACTAAAATAGCTAGTATTATGCTAAATTACAATATATTAAAATGACATTTAAAGGGGTTGTCCCATGAAAAATATTCTACAGTTTTCAAACCAGTACCTGGATCTGAATATTTCTGTAATTGCATGCCATTAAAAATTTAGCATAACCACTGAGTTATTCAATAAAATGTATCTGTATAGTGCCACCTGCTGTTTAGTTTCCTTCTTATTTCTTTGTCCGGCTCACTGAGAAGGTCGCACATGCTCAGTTTCATCCTTCAACTGCGCCCTGAGCTGTGATAGGGAGAGCATGGACACGCCTCCTGAGCTACAGAAGAAAAGACCCTACCCTTGAGCTGTCAGCTTGATATAAATCTAGCAAAGCAATACATGGGGATCTCTGGATCCATGTGAGGTACAGGGCTGGTTCTAGCTTTGTTAGAAAGATATTGTCACGTACTATATGATGTCTCATTTACATATTTTTAAATTATTCATGTGATAACCCTCTTTAATGGTGGCACAATGCACTTGTATAGTATATTATCTATAAAATATATTTTTGCATTTTTCTATAGGTTTAAGTTCGGTAACTGGATCTGCGTAGAGATTTATTTTATATTGTAGAGAGAGATAATAAGATTACAGATGAAGAGCGAGTTGCTGTCTTTACTATGATTGATTTTGGAAAGCTTGCCCTTTAATCCGGTAGACTAAAGTTAGTTTAGAAGACCGTATATCATGTATATGCGCGGCATCTACTTCCACATACATCTACTCTGTGTCAACAACACTACATTTTTTAGCTGCATTTTCCAGGAAAGGCACTGGCCGACTTCTGAGTATGTTGTAAATAGACTCAACTGCATCCAGCTCTGATACCTCACACCAAGAGTAGAAAAGCCAACAAGCACTGGAATATCTGCACTAACAAGATTATCCTGCCACATTCAAAGCAAAACATTTAAGCCATTTGTGTTATAATCCTCCTGAAATAACAGTATTTCTATAGAGAGGAACTTAGCACAGCCTGACAGCTGAGACATCTCAATCTCAGGGTAGAAATTACGTATGAACTGATTGGCAGGTTTGGTGATATCATGTCCCTTGTTGAACTTATGTAGCTGGTTTGTTGCTTAGTAATATAGTCTTTTTCTTTGGGGTGGGGTCTTCTCCGATCCAGTCTTTGGGGTGTGGATATCAGCCCCCTCTGCTTAAAGGGGTTTTCCAGGATTTGGCTGTTTTTACCTACGTCTGGTGCCTATTGAAAAACTGATACTCAACTCTTCTCCACTGCACCATTCTGGTTCCCTGGCACTATCCTCTGGTCTCCAGTCTCTTTACTTTTGGCCAATATACAGATGGGGTCACATGTGCAGCTGCAGCTAGGGTTGAGCGAATCGAGGTATCCAAAGTGGATACAAATTTCAGGGAAGCCGCTAAGCCGAATTACCTCGTGCTTCATGGCAACGAATCAATTTTCCCTGAAATGGCTTATAAAAACAAACAAACAAACACGCTCACCTCATCTGAAGAGGCCACCACAGCCATCTTGATAGAAGATCCAGCACAAAATCTCATGCGCGGTGATGTACTGTATGATGTCACAACGCTGGTGAAGCTGAGACTACTTTCTCCAAGGTTTCTATAGCAGTTTCTTTACAGTAGATAATAGGCCAAGATTATGCCGACAGATTCCCTTTAGCTCTAAATGGGGTTGTTTTTTTGCTGAACCTTTGAGGTCAAACTCTGGCCTTCTGCAGGCTATGCTGGTACTTCTGATGGACCAGCCAAACCCCAGTCTGGCGCTTGATAAATCATGACACCTTAAAGTTCGGAATTCAGCAAAGTATTTAAATCTTAACCAAGAAGTCTTGATCAAGTCTTCTCACTATTTTATCAACTGGTACCCCTCCTGTAAGTACATGGTGATGGCTGGACCTTGACATTGAACATATGCTAAAATATTTTAAAAATTACTGTAAAACATCTTAACATTTGTTACCTAAACCCAGAATAACAACATAATGAGCAGAAAAAGAATAAAGTACGCTTCCCAACAAGAACTTTGTAAAAAGGCCTATGCTATGTATGATCAATTGTGTCCAGACTTCATCCCATGAACTTCATCTTCAACTTCATCTCAGTAACAACTGGGGTACCTCAAAAAGGTCTGCATAACAAAGGTATGCTTTTAATCAGCAGAAATAACCTTACCAGGCATCATGCCTCCTTTAATAAGGCTAATCCTTTCTCATTCTTTGGAAAGAACTAATCTACCAAGTAAAGTCAAGATGATGGAAAGAAAGGAGAGACAGTGCATCTTGTAATGATCATCATTCCTGACTAGAGGTCTACAACCCAATTTTTTTACCACTTCATATAATCTCAGGCTAATAATTAGAAATAAATAAATATTCTTAAGATTTACGAGATGGCAGGGGGCCATAGATTTGGAATTGTACAGTTTTACTTTTTTAGGGAATGTATAAAATTCAGCTAGTCTTTGTATTATACATAAGTCTCAGCTGTTTTCGATAATGCTCTGTAACAATTTCCAGAAACTTGGTAAATTTAGCTCAGGACAAATTGTTTACTCCTCTACCACATAAATAAGTAAAAAATTATAAAGCTTCTTACTTTGATATTCCCAAAGGCAAATGATCATTTTGCAGGACAAGTTCCTATACTGATGATGTTTAGCTTTTAAGCATACTCAGCTAGATCTGTGTCTCCAAGTGTCTTCCGATATCATAGACTGATCATTAAATTTGTCATTAAATCACAAGATGCCATCTCAGCAACTTTATTCTGACTTTTTGCAGGTTTCATCTTTTGGACATATAGTAACCCAAGCAATGCTGGAATAACATTCATAAATCTGGTTACCAGGACCAATGACTTAGGTGTTTGGTAAGCAGGTCCAAAGCTATATTGGGTGCAGTGGTAGCAAACAAGTTGCTTACGCTGTGGCCTATCAGACCGGGGCCACTCCTCCTTCTGGGCAGCATTTCAATGGCACATAGTGTGAGCGTGGACTCTTAGACATTTTACAGTGGGGAGAAGGTGCCTCCAGTTATGCTTCTGACGGTAAACCATTGGCTTGATGAGAGATAAACTGGAATGGTCATACACATTTGAATGATGTTGACCAACTATCCTAAGGAAGCTCAACCAAGCGTGAATGTGTTCTCAGTCGGGAAAAAGGAGTAAGCTGCTGTCAGTTGCTGACACCTCTACTGGCGGCTTATGTCCCCAAGAGCAAAAGGATCAAGCATTTTGAAACCAGCATTAGTCAGTTTCAATAAAGCAAAATACACAAAGATGAAATCCACATTATATTTCTAAGTGGAATTGAATAGGGGTTGAAAAACAAAATTTAGAAGCAATACATTGTACATTGGTCTACGTAACAGATCTGGCATTGAATTACAGCACCAAAAGGTTTGAAGAATATGGTCACCAAAATGTGTACATTTGACAAACTAAACTCTACGTCCATGAGCATTTGGATTGTGTTGCTTTGGAAAACATGGAGATCCTTTTGAATTAGGACAACCGACAGTGACCCTTGCATGATATTGCAGATGTCCATGAAAGGGAAGCCAACCATTTCCATATCATCCCCCCCATTCGACATAGCTGTTGAGATGTACAGCATGTGACAGGCATTGTAGCCCCTTGCCTGTCATGAGGCGTTGTGCTGTAGTGTTCCAAATTGCAGCACCATGACGCTTCAATCTACAGATTATGCCATGCCCAAAATGACAGCTTAATAACAGTGGTATTCAAAGCTGTCAAGTGTGAGGACGTATCTCACAGCTGAGTATTCTGGTGTTGACGCCACTCATATACTGCATGCATTCTCAATCTATTGCTGGGGCACAATGGTACAAAGAAGTAAAAGCCTACAGGCCGAGCCATAAATCAAATTTCATAAGCCTTGTATAAAAATAGAAATACATTCTTCAAAAACATGAGGGCTATCTATGGATTATTTCTCTCTTCATGTAGCAGATATGTTGCCAAGTTCCTCTTTGTTTTATTCGTAGACCCTATTAAGGCCTAGGAAATAACGTTGCTGAGATAGCAATTATGGTCCGACGATTCCTAATGGAAAAAGCCCTTAGGTGGTCTCCATGACATGAGGCAGTTAGACCTAGTGTCACAGATTGGATTTGGCACAACATCTGCTCTTCTGCCAATAAAAATGTGTGTTTCTGAGACGTAAAAGGAGGGCAGTTGGTCAACAGTCCTTCGATCCAATTTAGAGAGACTTTAAAAAACATTTGACCCATATATTTATTTCAGCTCTTGTCATATAACGAGATGTGACACTGAGATGACTGTACCGAGGAGATTATACAACAGTTATATCAGAATGGATTCAGTGTAAAATGAATAAATTACTTATTTTAAAACTACGTGAGATGTGGTTAAATAATAAATTAAGAAAATGTGAAGTTCCTGCATATATTTATATAGAAGTACACTTATTAGTTTATTTTGTCTTTCATGTCCTAAGGCCCAGCTCCACACCGATGGTTTGCGGCTGCTCTTGTGCTCTCCATTACCACCCTTAGGATCTCCAGTCCTGGTCACGTTAAGCTACCATGGTTATTAGCGACACTTGATGATATCATCTTGAGTGGGATATTTTAAAAGGACGTGGCATTCCAGAACTCACGTGACTCACGGGTCAATGACCCCTGGCTGCTTGTACCTATTGATTTTAAGTCCAAACTTTGACCCTGCCTTGCCCTGTGTATTGACACTTTGTACTATCCCTATGAAAACTGTTTGTTATCGACCTCAGCTCAGTCTTGGGACATCCTGGTGCTTCTTTATGACTTAGGCTATATTCCCCATATTGACCCTTGCATATCCTGACCTAAGCATCTATATGTCCTCCTGAGATTCCTCTGCAATGCCCAATGCTCTTGGGGCCACAGTCTGGCAACACAAATGCAGAGGCCACTGTGCTCCTGGAAACGTTCACTGCAGTAAAAACATGTTTGTACCTTTCTCTAGATCTGTGTTTCCCCACAATCCTGTCTCTGAGCTCCACAGGCAGTTTCCTCCTCATGACTTGTTGTTGCTCTGATATGCATTGTCTGCTGTGAGACCTTACAAGAACAGGGCTGTGTCTTTCCAAATCATGTCTAATCAACTGACTTTATCACAGGTGACTCCAATCAAGGCGTAGAAACATCTCAAAGATGATTAAGAGAAATGGGAGGCCCCCAGAGCTAATAGCATAGCAAAGGGTCTGAATACTTACTGTACGGTATGTCCAAGTGAAAGGTTGTTTCGATTAGTTAGGGGCCGTTCAGACGGCTGCAGTATTATCTTCAATACCACGGATGCCACCCGGTGTGTGTTCCGCAATTTGCGGAACATACGGCCAAGTGCCCCATTCAAAATGTCTATTCTTGTCCGCTGTTGCGGACAAGAATAGGATATGTTCTATAATTTATCGCAGAGCTGCGGTGCAGAGGCGCGGCTGCCCGCTCTGATAGAAGTGAATAGGGCTGCATCTATTCTGCAATATCGCGGAATAGATGTGGACCCATTCACACGGTCATGTGAATGGGCCCTTATTGTGAGTCAAAACCAGGCTTGGGTCAAAAACACAGAACAGGTGCAGATCTTTCCATTATACCTTATCTCTGTGGAGGCTTCACTACTGGTTTTGGCTCACAATAACTGATGGAGATAACTGATCAAATAACTGAAGTGTGAACTCAGCCTTACTATCAGTTCATTCGTAAAACTGTATGCAGTAAATTGCTAAGCTCCCTCTAGTGGTGGCTGCACATAGCCATGTTTTAACTATATGTTACTAAAAAATAAATTATACTGTAATATACTTTGATTAAAAATACATTTCTATAATTAGTGATTGCCCATCTCCCTGGCCAAGGCGGCATGTAAACATCACAGCCCCTGCATGCCCCCAAGTGCTTGTATGTGAGACATTGTCATGTGGCTGCTAGTAGTAAAAGTAATGCTGCAGTATGTTTATTGGATAAACGGACCATGTGACAAAGCCAATGCTAAAAAATGATATAATCCTGGACAATCCCTTTAATACCACTGCTCTTTAGTCATCTCCATATGATAGCCTTCTCAGAAGGTCCAACTTGGACATTTGCCATTTGTTATTGTCTCAACCAATTATCCATTTTTGGCTGACATGGGCGCCCTTGGCTCCGCTCATTATGTAATAGTATGTTGTTTATGCCAGTAATGAGGAAGTGAACACAAATAGGAAGCACTTGCTCGATTTAAGCGTTTGGAATATGTTTGAAGGGGCTAAGAATATCATTGACAAATGTGACAGCTACCACCCAGCAATAAAGATCATCCCGTTTGCTAGACAGGCCTGCAGCGGAGACAGAGGATGAGTAGTAAGAGAGTGCCAGTCTATTTATATGGTTGTCACATTGTCCCTTGCCCTTAACGTAGCACTGTCTATGCCTTCTCAAGATCCCTCATGACAGGTCAGATCTTTGTATACTTGAAAAGTATTATAACAGTCATAAAACCTAAGAACCGACCTCAAAAATACTTCATATATGCAGTTTACTATATACATGATACATACGATAGACACTATTTTAAACAAATATTCTGTAGTCCAGCTTCACAGAAAATCCAAGTGATATGGAGCTGTAGGGGGCATACAAAAATAACTGTGGCATGCTCCATTGGATAATATACAAATGTCCCCCCCAGTCCGCCAAGTGCTAATGGCTTCAGTCCTCCGTGTAGTTCAGCCAAGTGATATCTTTTCCTAGAAGTATTTCTTCCCTTTCAAAAATGGGATCCATGGGTATACCTACCAGGGTAGCATGAAGAGAGACTGCTATGGGGCCCAATAACTAAGTGGATCCATTTTGATAAGGAGTAATCAATGAATGATGGAAAGGGATTGGAAAACTGAGAACCTCTGCTCTGTACGTCCTACTTGTGCCTCATTACTTTTTCCTGTGCTATGACATCATTAAAATATTCATGTACGGAGACATTAACATTTATAAAAAATTTTTATATATATTTTTTATACTATTATGTCACAATGTTTATGATGACTTTTTGGTGTGTGTTTTTCTGTGCTATGATATCATAATGGCTGTACTGTGTGCATTACTCTAGTCCAGGGGTCAGCAACCTTCGACACTCCAGCTGCTGTGAAACTACAACTCCCAGCATGCAAACATGCTTGTCTGCTCTTCTAACTCCCATAGAAGTGAATGAAGCATTCTGGGAGTTGTAGTTTCTGAACAGCTGGAGTGCCGAAGGTTGCTGATCCCTGCTCTAGTCCTATACTATGACATCACTGTGCTCATTGTCTCTGTATCGTGATATCACTTCACTGTGTGCATTATTTCTGTCCTGTGTCATCACTGTGTGAATTACCCATATACTTTAACATCACTATGCACATCATGCCTGTCCTATGTCCTACAACTTCTCGGTGTGTAATATCTGGTGTGGGATACCTGTTATGCCCAGGTAAATGTTAAATATTCAGCCCACCCACAGGGGAGGCAAGGAGGGATAGTGGCTTTGATGGTGGTAGTAGTACTCACAGTTCATGGTGGCAGCCCTTATTCAGGTTCTCCCTGGACCATGCACTGAATGACGGGTGCACCCTTTCTTCCTTCAGGCACACCCTGGGAGTCCAGGGTGTGCCTGAAGGAGTCCTGCCTAGTGTTAGGTGGGCTGCCCTTGATGTTAGGACAGGAGGGCAAATATTGGGGCCAGTAAATGGCGGATGGTGATGTCAATGACCAGGCTCGTTTGTTTGCAATAAATAAAGTCTCTGTTTACTGAATACATAATAGAGTAGTAGTTCATACAGCAGCAAAGAGCACAGTTCTGAAGAATGTTACAGAGTAGGATGCTGTATAGGCATCAGAAATGATGGTAGTTATACTCCCTGAGTCTCACTCTAAACCACTTTTCAATCTTACCAAATAACTATGGTCAAGTAATTCTGTTTTAATTAAATCTTTCTGCAACTCCCGGGCTGATGGGTGCAAATCTTGGATTTAGATGGTCAGTATGGTAGGTGCCAGTGGCAATTAACCCTTTCCACAAACAGTAAATTCTTAATGCCATAAATGAGTCGTACAGTACCTTACTGTCTGATTCCAGTGCACAGCCTTGTTATTTTGAAACCTTGTATGGATTTCTTTTCTCTTTCTTTCAGGGGTAGTCTCTAGTGTTGAGCGAGCATGCACGGCCAAACTCGCTGTTCGGCCGAGTATGCCTACACTCGGGTCCGCTCGATGCTCGAGTCTCTTCCCCGCACGTTTGTTCGCTGCTACGCAGCGAATAAGCGTGTGGGAGAGTACTGGCATTCACTGTAATGTTGATTTGTACGCTTATGCTACGCATTGTATGCTAATGTGTACGAATTTGTATGCTAATGCGTACACATTTGTACGCTAAAGCGTACGCATTGTGCGCTAATGCGTACAAATTCAGTTAATTAGCATACTTTGAAAGGAGTAAAAGAGGAGAAGTCGCAATTCTGACCTTTTTCTATTAACCAGACACCCTCTCCTCTTCCGAGCGGGCCAGAGCACCCGAGCATACGAGCACAGAGGTGCTTGCTCAACACTAGTAGTCTCTTACTAAACTTGTTCTTTAACAGTTTTTCTGTCTCAGGAGTGGTGTTGTCTGGATGAGGCTTCTCTTCAGGCCTACTTGGCAGGAGCTCACACGTGTAGGTCTTGCCTCTAGTTCTCCTTGGCTAAAACTCTGTAACTAACCAGAGGAGGCCGGGCCAGACGGTCTCCATAGCAATCTAACTAAGACTGCCAGTGTCAACTGTTTTTTGTCCATATACCGCCATTTGGAGAGATACTTTTATTTAAAAATAAAATGACAATTTTGTGCATACAATTAATTTTTAGCTGTGAATCACTGCACGTTTTTGTTTTTTTTTACAATGTGAGCCATTGGGTGACATAAGCAATTTTATGTCATCATAACAGTATACATGGCAGCTTTCCATCAAAGTTAACTATGGGAGTAATGCCCATACCATAGTCTGCAAAATGTTTCCATTGTAGACCCTGTGCTGGTGTTAGCAAGGTCAGACTGATCCCTTACACAGGCCTATTGTTAGTTGTTAGTCAAGTCACAAGACTATGTAACATGAGCCTCATGACTCCTTATCGATACGTTCATGATGTATTTATGCTTTATTACAAATTAAATAATAGTCTTAACAGTACTAATCATATAAGTGCTTAAAGGGTTTTTCCAAGCTTTTTTTTACTGATGATCTATCCTCTGGATAGGTCATCAGTATCTGATCGTGGGGGTCCGACACCCGGGACCCCTGCCGATCAGCTGTTTGAGAAGGCTCCAGCACCAAAGCTTTCTCTCAGCTCACCAAGCACAATGTCATACATTGTATAGTGGCTGTACTTGTCATTGCAGCTCAGCCCCATTTACTTCAATAGAACTGAGCTGTGCCGTGGCCACATGACATCACATAGCCTAGGCAAAGCTGGAGAAGACTGGGATGCTACTGTGAGAGCCGATGCCTCAAACAGCTGATCAGCGAGGGTCCCGGATGTGCAACCCCCACCGATCAGATACTGATGACCTATCCAGAGGATAGTTCCTCAGTAAGAAAGGCTCATAAGACCATTTTAATAGTTTATGATTGGTCATTTTGGTCCTATATGGCGTATAAATAAAGGATGTCAAAACCCAGCGCCCAAAAAACTTTCCTGAGGTGTCTGAACTCACATCTGTCTATGTTAATTTTCTCCGCCATACTGTTGCACCACACAATTAAGAGGACATAGGCATGAACTCCAGGGGTACTTTAAAGCTTTTCCTAAGAGAATACTCTGACTGTAACATACTCAACATATACCTCAAATGAATGGTAAAAATGAAATGTGAGCAGAACTTTATTACGTTTCAAGTCTGGAATCATTCGTCTTCATAAACCCTTTCACTGCATCAGACCCCAGGGGGTTACGACCTGAGGTAGGACACTGTGACAGAACTACTACACTATATCAGGTCCCATCCTCTACACTGCCTCCCATGGGGGCTCGCTGAACATGGACAGCCAAAGGTTAAGAGGCGTAAATGCATCATCCTCCACCAGACTTAAGACTGGCATATGAAGAACCAGTCTTCGTAAATCTGCCCCATTGACATGTCGAATTGTCTAGTAGATGGGAAAGAATAAACAGGAAGAGACTGAAAGACTTTAGTTGTATTTTTGCCTTATGGCACAGTTTGGTGATATAATAGAAACTGTCACATCCAAGTCTATAACACAGGACTGATGCCTGTCAGAAAGGAAGGGAACAAATGGAGTTTTGAGAACAGACTGCCTTATTACAATTCAACCCAGGAAACATAAAATATAGAATATTATTAGCACTCACATTGTTGCATATTTATAAAGCTTTTGGATCTTTAAGCAATTTAGGCAGGTCACTGAATCTCCTTAAAAAGACCAGTCTTGTGTGAACTGGAAGTATAAAACCCCAGACTTGAGGGTATCTGCAATTGTTTGTGTTCTCTTATGTTATGTATTTTTATCTATTGGCTGTTTGGCAACAAGAGAAGGAATGGTTGGTAATGGTTGGCAGGAACAGGCCTAGCCACCCTGTTTCTCCCAACCTAGTAGGAGTGGGCTGGTCCAGCTTCCTGCCAGGAGGAAGAGTTCCAGTCCAGACAGAGAAGGGAGATGAAGCAGATACCTGAGCTCCTACTCCTAGGAACATATACCTTTTCTCCTGTGAGAACAAGACACCAGAGTGATCTTCAGAAGCCTGCTTCTAAGAAGCCTCAGTGTGACAAGACAGAGAAGTTATCAGCGAAAAATTACAGCTTTACCAACACTACTACAAGGTGAAGGACTCAGACACCCATCACCCAAACCACCACCAAGCCAGACTATCATCACGCCTGTATCACAGTGGACACCTATATCCATAAGTTCCTGCTAGTGCTATTGCATTTTTTTTTAAAGCCCGAGGAGCGTGCTTACAAAAACCAAGTGCAACAAAATCGTGCAGCGTGCCACACAAAAAAGTGCCCAAGGTTACGGTCCATCGCAGGCCCTCTTCCAATGAAGAAGGCCCCCAAGAACCTTCCTCATCCCTCCAAGCCAGAAGGCACCTGCAAGGGACTCGGACAAAATGGTGACTCCCAGCCGAAGCCGGGTGTACACCCAAATGGGCAACCCTCAGCCGAAGCCGAGGGTATGCCCCGTCTGTGCTCCGGCTTTCTCTCCCAGGCATCACCCCTGGTGAGTCGGCATGGAGCTCAACAACTAGGCTGGTCTCCCCCCAGAAGAGGAGACCATGGGGTTTGCAGGGGAGTGCGGAACTAGGATGGCCACACACACTCCCCCTAGACCTCAAGGGGGGTACCCATAAGAGCGCCGTAACCCTTGAAAATCCTTGTGAACACAAAACGTGGACAGTGAACACACAGTGACTTAAAAAAGTAAATAAATAGTGAATGTTAGTGCTATTGCAATTGCCACACAAACAGCCACATATATCATCATGTGGTGCTAGAAACTGTATATACTGTATAAGTTATATTTTACACTAAGTAAAGAGAGACTTTTGACCTTTCAACTGAACCAATTTCCAGGGAGAAATGGGAACAAGTGACACAACATCTCATTAGAGCCACTACCACTCCCATTTCCTGCACTAGCTTCTCAGGGGCTCACTATAAAAGTACATGGCATGGAGACTTATTAGCAATGCCTTATGGGAAACAAATATGCAAAGAGGTATCTCCCAAGAAAGAGATACAAGCCCTGGTGAGATGGTGATCTTTAAACAATTAAAAGGAACCTGGCACCTTTTTTGACTTTCCTGTTTTAGTAAATGCTTGAATTCCCCATGTAATAACAATTTTTATGACTCCATGATGTCCCTCCTACATAGTTACAAATAAACTGATAACTGGGTGTTATTAGTTGGGGGTGTGTCCCTATGCAGGGATCCTCAGATGAGCTGGTGCAGAGGGTGGGAGTGGTAGTGGCCCTGTTAAAATGTTGTGTCACAGTGTACATACTCCTTTAGGCTGTTGCTCCCTGAGGATCGGTGCAGTGAAATTGTAGCATTGAAGAATGAGGCCAGAATCAAGGATAACAAAGTCTTTTTTTAATGATTGCAATATAGAATGTCAAATACTTTCAATAACAGCAGAATTTAAGTGCAATATTCTCTGGCACCAGTAACAATTATAGAGGCAGTTTGGATGGCTGCAATTTAGCACTTAGGTTGTACTGGCCTAGTAAAGTTCTGGGTGATGGGTGTCTTAGCCATAGTCCTCACCTTAAAGCAGTGTCTTAAAAGGCTGGATTTAGGTGTTCATTCTGCTGTATATCTTCTCAAGGATTCACTTGACTTCTTGATAAAACTGATTTCTGTGTCCTCCCCCTCTTGGTAGGATGCCGGACTAGCACATGCCTACCAAGAGGGGAGGACCAGGGTGGTTAGCCCTGCTCCTGGTTAACACTTGCCATACAGATCCCTACTGGTGACAACAGCCATGCACGGGTGGGACATGCACCATATATATGCAACACACATACACATATAATACACCATATATGTGGTACACATACATAAATACACAATAAGGTAAGATACAATGGCCTCAGGATACAATATTTTCAACATGCAATGGTCTTTTCTGACCCATTGTAAGTTGAAACTAGACTCAACATACAATGTCTCAGACTCAGATCCAACAAATCAAGGCCACTTTTAAAGTAAAACAGCTGGATTAGTTACTAGTTAGCAGCTATTCCTGACTGTTATATGTAAGATCTTGTCTTATCTGTTTTAGTTATCTGCTTATTTTTCTTAAATCTTCATTTTCTCTTATCTTGGATGACATTTTGGGGCTTTGAAACCGATTACTCAACTTACAATGGTTTCAACATACAGTGGTCGTCCTGGAACCAATTAATATTGTATCTTGAGGGACCACTGTATACACTACACACAGATACCACCCAACTAAGGAGCTAAACTATCAGCGACGCGCAAAGCAATGGAAGAAAACATCTCCAGCTGCCCTGACACCGCTAGAGCACCATATCGGGACTCTGTCGGTAACACGGTTCTCTGATCCATTTGTAATTTTAACAACTGGATCTGGAGAACTGGAGGGAACTGGCTGAATCCCATGCCTAGCCCTACATACTAAATACATAACAACACAATATAATACAATGGAATACGTAAGTATTTACACTTTGTAGTACCCCCAGATCTTGGTTCCTACACAGTCTGATATTGTCCATCGCTGATGATGGGTCTTGGACAAGGGGAATGGAAACACCCAGTTGTCAGTGTATTCATAGATATCTAGGAGGAATGACAGAGGAACGTCTCAAAACGAAGTTCTAAGAAAAGACATTCCAATATATATAGTTCCAGGATGAATCCCCTTAATAAGCTGTAATTACATGTTATCATCATTGTAATAACTTTATATACCTCATTTCATATGCATCCTAATCATCCGCAGATTAGATATTGAGAATACAAAGTGCTGGTTTGCAGCTGATGAATCATTCTTCAATCATTGTTCATTAGGGTATGACCAGACAATCGGGTTTCTTGCAGTTTTGGAAGCCAAAACCAAGAGTGAATTCAAAAAAGAAGTCGTATCTGTCCCTTATCCTATATTCTCTCCTTTTATGATCCACTCTTGATTTTGGCTTCCAAAACTGCATCCACAAAATTGACCGTGTCGCCATACCCTAAGAGTAACTAATATTTTATCTAATTGCAATGAAAAATAGCTGTAATCTCTATAATACATTTCTGCAAGACAGACCTATACCCTAGGAAACGTTTAAGTTTTTCTGACGGTCTTCTTATCCTATGTGGAATTCAGAAGAGGTTGACTTAGGTTTCCAATAATCACAAAAGTCCATAAGGCTTGTGCGGAAAGATTTGCTATGTGTCAAGCGTGAAGGAGATGCCTGTTTGTAGCCAGCTGTTTGTAGAAATTTACAATTAGGAATGACAGGAAGGAATGCACCACATCCGCAAAATACAGCTGAAGCATTCTTTCTGGGTCCTGGTGGATGATGTGCAATGACAAGTAAGCCAAGTGCATTTAGTCCTTAGCGTGTGACAGGTTAAATAAATAGGGGTCAGCCGTTGCATACTATCCTAAAAGTTAGCCTTTGAATTTGGATGCAGCTTAAAGGGTCAGTATTGTTAACATATACATGGTGCACCATAGTTTACAATATTCACTTCAGGCCCGGGGTAACCTCCTTAAAGGGAACCTGTCATCTCCGAAACACCCCCTGAACTAGAGTAAGCGTTGTATAGTGTAAGTGATGCTGAATCCGAATATGTAATTTGTATCTTCATACTCACTTCCATTCAGACGCTGTGATCCCACAAACCTGCAGTAAAATGCATTGAGAGGACTCTTCTTTGAGTCCTCTCCATTATGTGAGTGAGCACTGGAGTCCAGTGAGTGCATTTTACTGCTGGTTTATGGAAGCACAGCATCAGAATGGAAGTGAGTATGAAGATAAAACTTACATATTCGGATTCAGCATCACTTACACTATACAACGCTTACTCTAGTTCAGGGGGTGTTTCGGAGATGACAGGTTCCCTTTAAGGCCTCAATCAGATGGCCATATTTTCCTTCTGAGCATGGTCCATTGTGCACAAGGACAGCACACTGACCCATTTATTGGTCCATTGGTCCACTGGTCCATGCGCAGAGTTCATGCACTACTTTAGTCCATCTCTAACTTGAACATAGTCCTAGAGACCATTGGAGACAATGATCTCCAGTGGTTGCCCAGTCCATGTCCTACACGGATGTTTTTTTGACCTCACTGTTGTATCAAAAATTGTCCATGTTCTCCTGTCTGAAATGGGATTAAGGTCACATTGAATTTGCTTTGCCTGTCTGAGGTATACATTAGAATAATTTCCAGACATATGCCCATGTTGGACGATCTTGATGGATGTCCTAGTATACAGATGTAAAAAAAAAAATAATGAAAAGTATCGGTTTGCTGGGGGGATGCTTGGGTATGGAATAGTACTGTCTGTTGCACTATGCCATATAGACATATAAGGGAGTGGCCTATGAGTACATTTGATATATCTTCAACATGTACAAGTACCCATGTGGTCTCAAAGCACGGAATCTGACCTCAGTCTGCAATGATAACCTTCAGTTGCAAATGAGTTTAGGATTTTAAAAGTTTATAATTACTTTGGGAACCAACTGAGTATTACCAATTGGGGGACTGAATCTGACACTGGCAGCACTGAATGGCACGAGTTATAAGAATAGATGCTCTTGAATTATTATTACATGGAGAATTATTAGAGAATTATTATCAAGAAATACTCAACCAGTTCAAATACTCAACCGATGTAAAATTTCAAACTGGTCTGGTTACATACAAGGCAGGGGTGAACTGGCTAAACGAGATCCTCCTACCAGGAAACTTCCCGATGGGCCAATGCCCAGGCTACAGCCCACGCCCTCTTCATACATGTCAGCTAGGTACATAAAAACCTCATGCTCGCAGCATTAATTAATGATGGGCCACCTGGCAGCCTCAGGTTCCCTCCTGAATTCATCTATATGTAGAGAATGTGTGGAGGATGATGAAAAATGAGGAATCTAAGATGTCCATGTGGCAAACACTAGACAGACAAGACATGGTTGAAAGAAATCATCATGGTGGTCTAGGCAGAACGAAGAAGATGAGGAGCGATAATCTCTATAGTCAGAGGAGATGTCACTGGATGCAATATGTATGTAGTACTGTATTCTTCTGTATGTTTAATAGCACTGAAAGACTAGGTGGCATGCTTTTGACAGGGCTGGCTCGATGCTGTGGCCCTCATCTCACCTTCTCATTACACGCCTCCATATCTTAATTAGATACAACTGGAAGGAGGAGGGTGAAGAACAGCTTTAGACTGACCCACCAGAGTCTTCTCTGGTGGGCCCAGGCCCTGATACCATAGTGGGCCAGAAGAAACAAACCCATTTCAAGCTTCCTTTGGAACCAATGCCATTTTCTTTGAATCAAAACCTATTAGACTTTATTGATACTATGGGTGTTGGGCCCCAAGAAAAACCATCCCTCTGGTGGTCCTAAGGAACCTTAGTCCAACACTGGGGAAGAGGACAGAATGTGGAAGCTGGCACTGGCCAACACAGAGGGGCAGCTTCTAGGGAGGTATTTTGTGCTGCTATGTGGTAGACTGTGGTATTTGTTTCTGCTGGAGTCGTATTTTGTGTTGCACTGTAGTATTGCTGATCCTGCATATACATGTTGGCCTAATTTACTCGTGTAGGCCCCACGTTCTGTCAGTTTGGACCCGCCTACAGCATAGGGCAACTTTTATTCATTTTTTCAGGGCCACTTTAAGTTTCCTATCCACTCCTGCATGAAGATATGGTACCAGGATTGAAGTACTGTGCATGACCAAGACTAAAAGGCAGTGTAGATTGACAGTCTTGTCCCGTCATAACCATGTTTAGCATATTCACCCAGGCTGATATTACCAATTAAAACAATTAGCGGCAACAGCCAAAAAAAGTGCCCATTTTATATTAATAAGAAAATATTAATGAAGGTAATGAATCCTATTTGTTTATTCTGGTGGGTGCACATTATACAGATTTTTGTGTTATGATGAATGGGTTGATTAAACTTTTCAGAGATGTAAACTCTCGAGAATATCACTAATTTAGCATCTTCATTAGTAGATACATGAAAGATGACTGAGGCGGGATTGCCCGGTAATTCATTCTTTTGCAACAGAACCTGCAGATCCTATGAGGCAGAGGTGGGAAACTCTCAGTGATTAATAAAAGGCACTTACGGCAAACTTGCCAGCTTCAATTCATCATTTATTAAGCATTGTAGTACATTTCCGATGTTTCTTCATCCAGCTAATGTAAGAAAAAATCAGGATGGAAACTTACCAGATGCCAAGCCTAACAACTAGAGATGAGAGAAGTTTTGAAAAATTAGATTTGGCAGTTTCGCCAAAGTTTGACAAGTACTTCCATTTGTTACGAATTAATTTGTCACGAATCGCTATGTTAAAACCCTATCCAGCCTATCAATCAATTGGACTGTTTTTAACGGCCGCTTAGACAGAAATGCATCCGGCTAAAGGCCGTTAAAAACGGTATTACGCTAGTGCAATATGGTCTCACCTCATCCACTTGCTCGCACAGACGTAGTCCACTCATCTCTTGATTGAAAAAGACCTGTCAAAGGACCTGCACTTCTAGTTGGCTCCTAGCCATGGCCCCTGCCAGTGTGTTTTGTGTCTACTGACTAACTTATTGGTGTAGTCTACATTTGTCTACATGCCACAGTATAAGTCATAAATATCTGATTTCTGGGCGCCCCACCACTGGGACCTCCATGGCCACCAGTAGGGGAGGTCCAAGCTCCCCAGTCTTCTTCACTGCCAAAATATACTGTATGGTATAGCTCTCTTAGGATTGTATGTAACTAATTTAAAGCTCTTTTTTGCCAAAACAGCATTATCATAGTAACCTTAGACTGGGTTCACATGACGTTTTTGTCTTACATGTAACGTATACAAAAAATTTATATGGATGCCATCAATGGATGCCATTGTATGGTATCCATGACCATGAAAAAAAAGGTATACATTTTTTTGCTGTACTACACTTTTGCATCCTTTTCCCCCCAACTTATATATAAAATGTAGGGCAAAAACATGATATGAACCCAGCCTTAAAGTGACAGAGACATATATGACTATGGGTAAACGCATGGCTGCTGGTGGTAATAAGCAGCCTTTTTAAAAATACACTGCACTGTAAAATATTTTACTTTTTTAAAAAAAGGTCCTAAAAATGTTCATTTTTTTGTCGGCAAATGTCTGGCGACGCTTATTCATGAACAACTCTTGGAGTCACAAGATCATCCATATTTTTATGTCTTCTGATCTGAAAAAAAAGCTGATGCCCTTTTGAGAACTTTGAATGGAATTGCCAAAAGGTCGGATTTGACTCAAACTTTTGGAAAATTTGAGTAGAATTCTATTATTTCAATCAATATGCTCATCCCTTGTTATATATAATTTTTAAAAAATTACACTGAGATTGCTCTTTTCCAAACAGGGTTTTAAAAAAGTTAGCTGATCCGCCTGTTAGGCCATACATGAGGAGGGTTCTATCTTTAGGCTCTAGGACAAACCTAAGAATCTCATGTAACATGTGTTATTAACTCTAACACTCCTAGAGGAGACTGTACTGAAGTCAAAATAGAATCGGACACTGCTCTGACTTGACCCCCTCAGTGTAACAAATTATCTCCCCCTTTGTGTTCTTCAGTGGTTGCCATGACTTGTGTCATCACTGTGCCCATCTGTTTGGAAATTGAGAGTTTATGATCTAAAGGGCAGCAGAAGGTCGTTAAGAGTATCTATATAATTAGTGACAGTCAATAAGTAAGTGCTTCAAAATATTTTTCCATACTAAGCTATTCTCACCCAGTGACATTGTATACACATTAGCTAATGCTAGAGGAATGGAAAACGAATCCATCTTTGAGGAATCAAAGTGGCGTGAAAAAGTTACTGATCTGCTGTGACTTTGCGCACAGTTTTTCACATGACCCACCCTGTGTGAAAATGTAACTGCTCCCTAGTTATCAAATTCTCCAATTACCCAAAGTTCACTTTGACTAGACGCACTGAGGCATAATTTTAAGTATTCACAAAAGGCAAAATGGTGATGAAAAGAGCGCTACCCCAATATGTGGCACCTGTCCTTGAAGTTCGTGTGACTGCGGCTGCATCCCTTACAACTTTTGCAATCCTGATATGCATACATTAGAGTTGTGCCTAATCGAGGACAACCTACACAGGTGAGCCTCCATTTTAATGAGGTCTGACGATACATGGTCCTGATGTACTCACCCTATGGTGCACTGCTTATTTTTGTTTTAACCCTAACAGATACCTCCTGCCTTTAGTTTGGGACCAATGTGTGGCTTTGTCGTGGTGCAGTTCTGACGTGGCTCCTCGCTGCACTATTCTACCTAGTGCAAACATTACTGAAAAGAACATATCCAGTCAAATGGTGGTATAGCTCTCACTTAGCCAACTAGTATTCTGCTTTGTACCAAGAAGGAGCAAGGCCATTGAAACAGATGGGATTCTTTCCCTTATGTGACAAATTCTGGAATGACTTATACCCCAAGTCAAGTTACGAGGTCATCTAAAGCAGTGTTCCTCAACTCCAGTCCTCAGGGCCCATCTGCCAGTCATGATTTTAGAATATCCCACAGAATGAATACCGTACCTGTGGTAAGTCCTGATGCATTGACACTAATTATATCACCTTCTTAATACTAAGGAAATCCTGAAAACATGCCTTGCAGATGGGCCCTGAGGACTGGAGCTGAGGAACACTGGTCTAAAAAAACAAATATATACTCATAGGGTAGCTACTGTGCCTCTAAGAGGCAATTAAAAGGAAGTTAATAATTGAAATATACTATTTCATAATGGGTCACAGTATGATGGACTCATAATTTCCAAATAGGGAAAACTTGGAAACTACTCATGGAATGATGTGACTAACCCTGATGAGGGTAACATGCCTAGGACTCATTGGGCAAAAGTAGCTAAAACTCATAGAAGCACTGTAGTACTCATTGGGGCACCTGGCTGGCATTGATGGAAACAACAAAGCTAGTACTCACTTAGGAAATGCCGGTACTAAAGGGGTCGTGGGTTTACTGCTCATGGAGGGAATTCAAATATTAGAATATTTGGTATTTACAATGGTTTCAGTGGCAGTTGTAGAGTTACCTCTAATTGGCTTCAATGTAAGAGTCATTGGCACCTTCCTGGTGCCAGGGCAAGAGCTCTTCCAGGCTACCATAAGCCTTACCTACACCTGGCATAATCTTTATGTATCTTTATGGCCTACAGCCACATTAATGGTATTTCGGGCCTTAGGTTTGCTATAAGAACCCTTCAGGGCTGAAGCCCATGCACTAAACCTAGAACAGTATCCTTTGGTCACATTAGCTTCCAACATGTTCTTCTCATAATTGCCAGTCCATTCAATAGGACTTGTAGAATATGGTAGATCTGTTTCACTGCTATGGTTTGCATTTTGACTGAAAGCCATAGCAAAGATGTGAAGAAGGCCTAAATTTACATTGCAGTCTTTTGGTTACATGGGCTCAATAGTTTTCGGCTAGTCAGAATAATGCAGAAAAGTGAAAAGTTCAAGAAAAGGGGAAGCAAAGGCCAATTTTGCCAAGTTCCACAGACTCACTTGCCACTAAAGCTGCAACAAAAAAGTTTTTGAGATCCAATGGTTATTGCCTTTCTAAATGAGACCACAGTTATTGACTTCATCTCAGTTCCACAATTTCCATGAACAGCTCCCTTCCCATTTTGTAAGAATGTGGATCAGCACCATGCAATACAGGGTAAAATGAAGCTAGCAATTCATCTACTACTTTTTTGCTCTTTGACAATACTTTAACGACCTCCAGTTTTCTATTATCCTTCTTGGGGGAAAAAATGGGTATGACTATGAGGTATCCAGTTGGAAACCATACTGATAATAACAGCTGCCCTCACAGACTGTAGACATCCATGAAAAACGCAAGAATGTGAAACAAAAATTCTGTTGGGGTAAATGAAGCCTAAGAAAAATTGAGGATTCTTGATCACGAAGAGTATGACAGATTGAATCTGCTCTAGCAAACCTAAATAAATTAAAGAGGCATTCTTGAACGATTAGCTGGGAGCACAAAATTTACAGATGGTTCATGAGGATCAGCACTTTCTTTAATTTTCAGAGCTACTAATTAGTACATTCACATTATGTTGATACATTACAGAAATGACACAGGTCTAAGCTTGAGATAGAGAAGGAGGGGAAGAGAGACTGTTCCAGACAATTAGTGCACTTTGCATTCATGTATAATTAAAGGGGAAGGCCACTTTCTGGATATTGTTGACCAATGTGTTTGTGAGATGATCATATGACACTTACTAATATAGTCTTTGTTGAAAATGTGCACCATTTTCTATATTTCATAAGGTATGCTCTAGGGATGAGCGAACTTTTGAAAAGTTCGGTTCGCTTCGCTTCGGGGAACTTTCGTGAAGTTCGGATTCGTACGAACCGAACCTAAAACGAACCTTGCTATAACGGCTGAATAATTGCTGCTACAATAATGGGAGTCTGATAGGGTATAGTTTCGTTTACTTGCAGTTGCTATTACAATGAAAAAAGTGGAAAAAATCCAAGTGACTTCAACAACGGCGACGCAAAATATACGCATATTTGAGAATTTACACTAATGCGTACGCTAATGCGAACATTCCCGCACAAATAACGAACATACAGTCTAGCGTTGTCAAAGGTACGCTACTTAATAATGTACACTAATGCGTACGCTAATGCGTATGAATTCATAAAATGCGTGTACACATTAGTGAACATTCTCAAATATGCGTATATTTTGAGTCGCGGTTATTTTAACCAGATTCGTTACGAACTTTCTCAAAATTCGGTTCGGTGACGAACCGAACTTTTGGGAAAGTTCGTAACGAATCTGGTTCGTTACGGTTCGGTTCGCTCATCCCTAGTATGCTCCCCTGTTTACAAAGTCCTTTGTGCTGTCCACACAGAGGTCCTGACCATAAAATGGCTGCTGATGGAGGGTTATGAGACCTGGTAGATCACCTCCATGTGATGCCTCCTCCATTCAAACACACTGCACCTACACTAAACTCCCAACAAGTACAGATGGCAGGGGCAGTGTATTTGAATGGAGGAGACCTTGCATGGAGGCGATCTATCTGGTCACATGACCCTCCATCAGCAGCCATTTTATGGACAGGATCTCTATGTGGACAGCACAACAGACTTTGTGTTCCATATGAAATATAGAAAATGGTGCAGAATTTGCAAGAAAGACTATAATAGTAAGTGCTATATAATCATCTTACAAACATATTGGTCAACAATAACCAGAAAGTGGCCAACCCCTTCAATTTGGACTTGTATCGAATCTGAAGGGAGATTTGACCTAAGCAAATTTTCAGAAATCCACTCATGTCTAGACATGACCAATAACAGAAGGGCTTGTACCGTGAACCACCATGCTTTACGTAAAAAAATGGCCAATAATATATTATACATTACAGAGGACATATAGAACATATACAATCTACTTAAAATTGTATGAATTCCTGAAATTTACCATATTCGTAACATTTTCTAATTCAGATCTTTCTGTAAAATATATATCTTGTTTTAAGTTCTCTTGGCTAATGGGGGTGAGCATGAAATCTCTCCCATGACTGCAGTTCCTAAAATGCGTCCAATATTCGTCAGCTCCTAATTAATTTTTTATTGGTGTTTTCAGCTGGTTAATGCATCACCAAAAGAAAACTGTGAGCATCTGGCTTGGCAGAGGTGTTTAATAAATCTAACATGGTACTGGGAATTGGTTTAACAAAATGCTTGTTGACTCTATTTTTTTTTTTACTTAAATCCTCTAAACTCCAATCCATACTGACGGTTAAGCGACTCCCTTTAAGTTGGCCCTAGAGAATGTATGTTTTCGAAATTAAATTGTAAAGTGGTCTGATGCGAGGATATTCTGTGTACAACACTTCCAAATCTGTTAGTGCTACACAAATAGTGGGTAATAAATTAAAGGAGAATTCCCATTTTACAATGGTATATCACACGATAATGCATAAAATTATGACCAATGGAGATCTGTCCTCTGGATCTCCTTCTGATTATGAAATTTAGGGGACCACAGTGCAGGGAAATTCAATACAACGCCATTCAAATTAAGAAAGACTTCCTATTTTCTGTCTCATTTGTAAGCTTTGCTGTATAGACTAGGGCAGAACGAGTCAAGTCATGATGCAGCACCTTAAAAGAGGCTTACTGCAAAAAAGGTAATTGTTGTAATGTTCTGATTTACTGTATTTGTACACGAAATAGAACTGTATGGACATCTAAGGGTTTAATCCTTGGATCATCCCCTTAGGATGCCAGTGGATGGACCTGAGTATGCCTCTGTTTACTTTTTGGAGTGTCTAGATTGTGCTGAGCTGAGGAAGAGAGAGTATGTGTAAGCTCCTCAGAGCTAGGTCTGAGCTCAGAGAACCTTTATCTCTGAAACAATCTACAGCAAAGGAAACTTCTACTATACAAAATTACTTCAGAGAAAGCGAAATCAGGAGGTTGAGAATCCAGAAGGCCTTGCATTGGAGTCAGTCAACAGATACGATCTTCAGCTGATTTTCTGTAGGAATGGAGTTCATGAGAATTCCGTTGAAGTAAAGACAGGACAGACAGGACAGACTTTGATAATGTGGGGCTGTGGTAATGTAGCTGACTGCATACTTCAGCTGTCTCCTCATGAACTTCATTCCTACGGTGATTCAGTTGAAGATCTTATCATCTGTATTCAGGATCATAATATCTCATAAGAAGGCAGCTCTTTAGCTCAGTGTTGTAAAGTAACGTCCTCCTGTGTGGACAGGTTTTGTGTGTACTAATAGGATGGCGGCCATTTTATTTTCCTGATGATTATTCCCAAGACAAAGCAAGTCATTAATTCCCTGAGAATCCCTTTAAGGCCCCTATTAGTGATGAGTGAATTAAAGCATCCAAAGTTGAATTCGATTCGAAAGTTAGGAAAAATTTGATTTGCCACAAATCCGAATTTTCTCACACTTTGTAGTAACAAATCGTTTTTCTTTTTCTAAAATGTTGGCTGCACGTGTTACTGTCACGAACGTGCCTGCATCAGGTTGCAAGCGTTCGGCTAGGCTTTCAAAAGTGACATAATTTGACAGCCTAGCCAAACGCCTGCTACCTGATGCAGGCACGTTCGTGACATTAAAAGAGTCAACCCATTCCTCCAAGAGGACGGACGAACAGGAGACTCCAGAAGGCAAAACCACAACAGGGAAAAGTAGGATAAACACAATAGGGAAAATGACACTTATCTTAATGCCGATATTGCAGCAACCTGATGCAGACACGTTCGTGACAGTTAGAGTAGTTAGAGTTAGTGAAAGTAAGAAGCCTGGGATCGCGAGATCAGCCATAATGCCATGCAGTCAGCCAATCTGTTGTTAGCCATCTCACTGTGATGTCACAGCCAAAAAAACCTCATCCAGAGTGGTCTCCGCCATTTCACTGTGAGCTGAGCATAGGGAGAGAAGTGGCAAGTGCTCATGCGCTAATGACAGTGTTGCTTCAAATAGTTTAAAAAAGACTATTGGATAGGTAGAGTGGACGGTGCATGGACAATGCAGGGAGATCATAGGGAGAGTTTTTGAGACTGAAGGGAGAGCATAGGGAGACAGCAGGAAGACCGCATGTTAAGCGTAATCACCATATGGATCTTGTTTAACTGCTGCGACATTCATAGTTAATCTATTATTTTACAGCTAGACTTACTGTGTCTTAGTATTAAAGGGCGGTCTAATATATTGCCGTGTGCATCTTGTTCAACTGCTGGCACATTCAAAGTTAAACTGTTACTTTATAGACTTACTGTGCCTCAGTATTAAAAGGTAGTCTAATATATCGCCACGTGCATCTTGTTCAACTGCTGTGACATATTCAATTCGTTACTTTACTGATACAGTTACTGCACACTATGGCTAACAGACAGGGCCCTCTAAAGAAACAGGCAATGGCAAAAATGTTGCTGTAGCCAACATAAATAGCAGCAGAAGAAAGAGAGTTGTTGTTAGCAGCTGCAGCAACAGGCCAGAGCTGCCACTGTCATCCAGCAGTTGTGTTTTGACCAACAATCCAGCTGTACTGGAATGGTTGACTCGCTCTTCAACATCATCTCAAGTGACAACAGACAGCACGCTTAGTTGGCATGGCCCAATATCTTTTAGTCCTCCTCCTGAGTCAGTCCCTTCTGAGTTCAGGCCCCAAAGCAGCCATTTCCCATGCTTTACCTATAGCTACATCCCTGCTCTTAAGTGTGGCAGAGCGTCTGCAGCTTCTTTCCCAATCCACAAAGCAGTGAAGTCCATAACTGGCATAGATGCATTTCCTTTCACTGACTTGCATTTTCCAGCATTTTCCCTTTCCCTCCTCGCCCTCCTGCTGATAATTGCCAGTTCTCCCTTACGAAGGAAACTAAGGCAAAAACTACCAATCATCAGCAGGTAGGTGGGAAGAGCAGGCACCCCTGAAGAACCATGACTCTTCTCAAACAGCAATGACTCTTTTTCAGGCCTGAGTTCAATAATTGTGAAGCTAGTTCTCGGCAACCACTTACTTTTAGCTCATGAGTGACACACCGCTGAATTCAGTGAGGGCAGCATAAAGCTGATGATAGGTTCCCTATAAATCGGATAAGTATCACAAACACTTGCTTACCAAATTTGTAGTAGGTAAACATAGGGAAATGTAAGACACACCCAGATAATGCATCCAAAACTCAACCTGGACCACACCTTTATGGATGGGGCTTCCATAAGTCATGCCCAAGCCTTTGTTGAAAATTAGGGACAGTCCCTGCAAATGAGGGACTGATGGCAACTATGCAAACTGGTATACTGATATATGCCTAGTAGAGGGCATGCAATGGTGGATACAGGGATTCATAGACTACCATGTCACTACTATACATGTCTTTGTTCACCTCTTCAGGACCTACATTACTAAGCTGAGTGGGCCTCATCTAATAATAAGATTCTCTATGTTGTCCATGCCAACCAATCACAGTGCAGAATTCTCTATGTTGTCCATACCAACCAATCACAGTGCAGAATTCATATCACCAGAGCAGTTTAAGAAATGGAAGCTGAGGTCTGATTGGTGGCTATGGGCAACACAAGTAATTTTACATAATTCTGATAAATGAGGCCCAGTGTATCCATTTGTTCAGGAGAGTTCCTTTAAATTATTTGGTCTCCAAGTATGCCGTTTATGTATGACAGACCTTTTTGAGGGCACAGTTAATATCCCAGCTAAAAGAGGATTGTGAAATGTATAGAAATACAAGCTCACAATCCTAAGAAGATTATGCAATTTTATTAAGTACCCTCAGCCCTAAGTCATTCTCTTTTGTGTTTATTCCCCCAAGTCTGCTAAAATTAATTTATTTTTATGTAGTTGGGACAATGACACTTGCGTAGGATGAGAATGAGTGAGAAGGTGACACCGGTATACATCAAGCAATATACATACTGTGTATTACACCTTGGTGGCAGTCAGCCTGTGACTCATGCTTCAGCTCCTTCATAGACTGCATCATTATAGATACTGATTCACTTCACAAAAAGGTGACCTACACCTTGAGCATGAGAAAACTACTTTTTGTGGAGATCATCAAAAGGGATAAAATGTTCTCAGAGATGAAACATGAAAACAATTTAAAGGGGTTGGCCCATCTGGAATATCGATGGCTCCTCATTAGAATATGCCATCATTATCAGATAAGTGCAGGTCCCACCTCTGGAACCCAATCTAATCTTCAGAACGGGGTCCCCGAAGTGAGGAACAGCACACTACGAATGCTTGGAGTGCTCTCCATTAGTGTTGAGCGAGTACCTGTGTGATTGTATGCTTGGGTGCTCTGGCCAAGCACTAGGGGTTGCTCGAGTGCTCGGCCGAGCACCCGAGCATAATGTTAGTCAATGGGACTAAACCAGGCACACCCCGCTCAGAAGAGGGTTAATAGAAAAGGGTCAGAATCGCGACTTCTCCTCTTTTAATCCTTTCACTTGTAAAAGTATGGTAATTAACTGAATTTGTACGCATTAGAGTACAAATCAATATTACAGTGCGGGGAAGGGACTCGAGCATTGCGCTCGAGTACACTCGGTGTTCGGCCGACCCGAGCGTAGGCATGCTCTGCCGAACAGTGAGTTCGGCCGAGCATGCGTGCTCAGCACTACTCTCCATTCATCGATAAAGGAGTCCCAAAAATAGCCAAGCAAGCGAGCTCGGCTGTTTTTGAAAGTCCCATAGAGGTGAATGAAGAATGCACTGCACAAGCATGCCCAGCGCTTCATTTACTACTTTGGGACTGCTGGAAATAGTCAACCAGACACTTGACTATAGAACTCCCACAATGGTGAATGGAGGGTTGCAGCACATGGCTGCAGGGGCTCCATTCTGGTTGCAGGGGTTCCATTCTGGAGAAAGAAGTGGATTTCAGAGGTGGGACCCACACCTATATAACATTGAAGGCATATCTCACCAATATGTCATCAATATCCCAGATGGGCCAACGCCTTTAAATACTTTTGTAATTGCATGTAATTAAATATTTTATATAGCTAGGGAGTTATTCAATAAAGTCTATCTATATAGTGCCACTTAATTTCTTATTTCTTTGACCTGCTCACCGAGATGGCCGCACATGCTCATTTTAATCTTTCAGCTGCCTCCTGAGCTGTGATAGGGAGAGCTGAGACACGCCTCCTGAGCTGTGATAGGGAGAGCTGAGACACGCCCCCTGAGCTGTGATAGGGAGAGATGAGACCACACCTCCTGAGCTGCAGCAGAAAAGACACTCCCCATGAGCTGTCAGCTTGATATAAATCTAGCAGACCAATGAATGGGGAGCTCTCTGGGTCCATGTGAGGTACAGGGCTGGTTCTAGCTTTGTTAGAAAGAGTTTGCCATGTAGTATATGATGTTTGATTTTCATTTTTTACATTATCCATTGGATAACCCCTTTAAGAGGTATTCTGGTCTAAGCAAATAAATGTTATTATTTGCATGAGGAAGTCCTACATTTTTTCAGTAAACTTTCTATATATATATATATATATATATATATATATATATATATATATATATACTTTACTTATATAACTTTCTAGATATATAACTTCCTCATGTATTCAAAGTCTGTCATACAAAGTCAGTCAATAGTATCTTAAAGGGGTTATTCTATGATTGATGTAAAAAAACAGCCATGTACCTCACATGGATCCAAAGATCTTCCCATTAATTGCTCCAGTTGTTCTGCTAGATTTATTTTAGCTGAGGGGGCCTGTCCTTTGTGCTGCAGCTCTCTCATCACAGCTAAGGGGATGTGTACTTTCTGCTGCGGCATCACAGCTCAAGAGCATGTCCTTTCTGCTGCAGCAGCTCTCTCCCTACGGCAGCTCAGTGTCTGTGTCCTTTCTGGTACATCTTTTTCCCTGTAATGGCCGCACCTTCTAACATACAATATGGCTGGTAGCAGTTAAAGATTTAAATTGAGCATGTGCACTATACAGATACATTTTATTAAATAGCCCACGGGCTATGCAGGAAGTCCAGAAGCGGGGAAGAGGATAGGAGTGGCTGTAGCCAGTGGCGTAGCTATAGGGGAAGCAGGGGAAGCGGCTGCTTTGGGGCCCTAGCTCAAAAGGGGCCCCATCCTAGGAGGAGGACTAAAAGATTTTATTGTCAGGGTCACTCATACAATGACATTATATACACTGTAGGAAACAGATGAACTGGCTGTTGGGCCTTGTCTGAGAACACAATCTTGACTAGCCTCAGGAGTGCCGGTTGCACAAGATTTGGGAGTTGCAATAAAGTTGCTGGGAGAGGGGGGCCCATTAAAAAATTCCCTGTGGGGCCCGATCATTTCTAGTTACGCCACTGGCTGTAGCAATAATGGAGGTAGTCTCTCTGATGCTCTCCTGGGCTGTGCAATGATGGGATGGGTTCACCTCTTCTTCCCTTCTGGGCATACCTTGGTTCTGGGGTTTTCCTGCCTGCTGATGGTTTGGGGTGCTCTTGGTGGTGATGAATTTTCAATTGAAAGGCAGGGTCCCCTGAAGCGAGAGGCAATAATGAGGCAGGTTTAACAATGACCATCTCTTTACCTGCAGATAAAGTTCATATACCGCTATTAGAGATTAGTGAATGAATGAAACGTTCGATTCAGCCGCTTCGCCAAATTTTACAGAAAAAAAATCACTTTGTGATTAATTACTTCGTCACGAAGCACATTTCTTTATAAGAAGTGTGTGCAATGACAGGGAGCAGCTATTGCGTTGTTTCCCGTCATTGTACCCCTCAGATGCTACCACGAAGCACAAGGAAATTCTGCTTTGTGGCGAATCGAAATTACCCTGAAATTCGGATCACTCAATGTTAACAGCAATCACAGTTCTCAGCTTGCATGGAAGGGCAGTCCTTATGCAGTTTTGGTCATAGGTCTTACAATTCTCATAGCTACAAAGGTAGTTGTTAGGCCCAGTTCTTTCTCTGAAGCAATCTGCGCTGTGCTCTCTAACTCATCCAGAAATAGGGAGGCAGATGCAACACTTCACTTGCAGCTTAGAGCGGGTTTGCATCAGCGTTAGGAATTCCGTTATTGCTTTATGTTATAACATGGTTATAACGGAAAATAATGGAATTGTAAGACGGAATTTAATCGGAAACCTTTGGAGGCATTCCTTATTGATCCGTCATAGCCAAGCATAATAGATCCGTCTGGTTTCCGTTATCTAGGACTGAAAAGAAAGTCCTTCTGGACCTCAGATCAAAGCTGAATGCCTCTAAAGGTTTCCATTTTGAATTTTGTCTAACAATTCCGTTATTTTCCGTAATAACCATGTTATAACGAAAAGCAATACGGAATTCCTAACGCTGATGCAAACTCGCCATTAGTGCACTAAAAATTTTTCTCAGTAAAACCAAGGAAAGGCCCCTCTTTATGACAAAGTTCCGTCCCTTTTTCAGGTTGCTGTACTCACAGTATATGTACAGGTTTCCTCAGCAGATGTATAGTCTGCCTCGAAAGCATGCCCAGTCTCCCGAAGCCTTTCATCTCCTGGGCAAGTTATATGCGGAGTAGAAAAGTCCAAAAGACTTATGATTTGTTTCAGGCGAGTGAAAGAGAGACTAGTACTGTATGCCATTCTGGGTTTCTCAACAATATGTATGCTTTGTCTGGGGTTACAGTACTCTTTCTCATTATAGTATGCATCCTATGTGTGCAGAATATTGTAAGCCAGACAATTCTCCTGTGGGTTTCTAGGAAAGACAATCAAATGAGCTTTCCTAGGCCTATGTGATGCCAGAAAATGTAAGATCTGCAACTGGTCATATATTTTTCCCAGAGAAACATTGACTGGCTTACAATACTCATCATGCATACTTGGCACCCTCCATAAGATGAAACCAAGGCCTCTCAGGCAGCCAAGCAAAGTTTCTTTGCTTAGCCCTGTCAATGGGTAGTTACCGAGAAAGAGCTAGATTCTTGGTATGAGACAGTTTTTGTTTCTTTTTGGAAAGGAGACTGGCTTGCATGTCCTTTTACCAGATAAGCATGTTGTGGAGAGGCAAGCACAGCAATAGATAAAAATCTTATTATGAAAAGGCACTGATTGAATAGTTTGAGGCCACCACCAAACATTTAGTGGATAAGAAAAGGAGAAAATTGATCTATGAAGCACAAGGAGATATGTATAAATATACATACTAGAGATGAGCAAATCAGTTCTATCAATATGGAATTCAATTTTCCAAAAATTTGGATTCCAACATACCCAAATATTTTGCAGTTGAAGAAAGAGAGCCACATGTGAAAAACACATTCAGCTTTCTTTTCAAAAAGGATTAGCAAAACCTGAGTGCTTCACAACTACAGCATAGCCTTCCAGTCATTGCTCAGCCTTTTAACCAGATGCATAACAAGAACTAAGCCAGTCTCACATCTGCAACTAGCTCTTACAGGACAAAAACTATTTATCAGAGTAGAGCAGATAGAATTATCTTTTCTAGTTGAGAGGCCTTGGGGGGACCTCTGGCTGGGTACTATTTCTCTCTCTTTCTCTCCCTCTCTCTCTCTGCAACTTTGGTTCGGTTAGAATCGATTCAGGTCCAAACAGAATTTTTTGAAAACTTTGGCAACCTGAAACAAACTAAATTTCAAAAGCTTCGCTCATCTCTACCTCATGTTAATCCTTTTATACTGTTTGTCCTGTTTCTGGGACTGCACTGAAGGAAACTGGAAGGTGGAGGTCCCTGGGCAATAGGTATTTGGATAGACAGGAACAGATTAACATCGGTGTAGTGTTGAAATGCGAAATATATAGTGTCCACCTTTACTGCTTGATATAAAATCTTTTCTAAGAACATTTTAGCAGTAAGGTATTGGAACATTTTACAGAAGAAGAAATATTGTACTTATTCTTTTAAAAGACTACCGGTAACGCTAACCTTAAATGTTCCATTACAAAATATTTCTTCTTCAATTTGGTGAGTTGTCTGGAGAGTGAACTAAATGGTATCCACACCCCTCAACGCATTGTCCACAGATTGTGAGAGACGTGTCATCCATATCTGCAAAAAAGCTGTAACGCACTTTCGATTCATGTGATCACAGAACATTTCACAAATGTGACCTACCGCACCTGTATAATAATTGAACAATTTCTAACCAGCAAAGCAAATTCATGAAAAGAATCTGGGGGAGTTTTCATGACATACTGTATGGTAGTTCAAAAAAATGTTTTTTGCTTTATATGGTTTCTGCATCCAGTGTAAGGATACAAAGCTAGACGATAGATGTGGAGGAACAAATAGATGGTTAGATATAAGATTAATATATTGGAGATACAGTGCCTTGCGAAAGTATTCGGCCCCCTGGAACTTTTCAACCTTTTGCCACATTTCAGGCTTCAAACAAAAATATACATTTTAAATTTTTGGTGAAGAATCAACAACAAGTGGGTCACAATTGTGAAGTGGAACGAAATTTATTGGATCATTTAAACTTTTTTTGTAATAATAAAACTGAAAAGTGGGGCGTGCAAAATTATTCGGCCCCCTTGCATTAATACTTTGTTGCGCCACCTTTTGCTGCAATTACAGCTGCAAGTCGCTTGGGGTATGTCTCTATCAGTTTTGCACATCTAGAGACTGAAATTCTTGCCCATTCTTCCTTGCAAAACAGCTCGTGCTCTTTGAGGTTGGATGGAGAGCGTTTGTGAACAGCAGTTTTCTGCTCTTTCTACATATTCTCAATTGGATTCAGGTCTGGACTTTGACTTGGCCAAGACCTGGATACGTTTATTTTTGAACCATTCCATTGTAGAGTTTGCTTTATGTTTGGGATCATTGTCTTGTTGGAAGATAAATCTCCGTCCTAGTCTCAGGTCTTTTGCAGACTCCAACAGGTTTTCATCCAGAATGGTTCACTTCTGGAGTGAGTTCTCTGAACTGAAAGTAAATGGGCAGAATAATTTTGCACTCCCAACTTTTCAGTTTTATTATTACAAAAAAAGTTTAAATGATCCAATAAATTTCGTTCCACTTCACAATTGTGACCCACTTGTTGTTGATTCTTCACCAAAAATTTAAAATGTTATATCTTTTTTGTTTGAAGCCTGAAATGTGGCAAAAGGTTGAAAAGTTCCAGGGGGCCGAATACTTTCTCAAGGCACTGTATATATGTGAAAATTACATAGATACATAGTAGATAGATAGATAGATAGATAGATAGATAGATAGATATTTCCTGTTCTGATAGTGGGGGAGTGAAAAATCATATGATAGAGCTCCTACTCCCAGGAACCATATCTAATTCCCCTTTGAGAAAAACATACCAAAGAAACCAGCAAAAGTCAAGAGCACAACTTCAAGAAAGCATTACAGCTTTACAGACACTGCTGCAAGGTGAGGGACTACAGTTTAGACACTACCACCTACCTAGACCATCACCAGGCCAGACTAACACTAAGCCTGTACTACAGTGGACACATTTATGCACATGCGCTTTGCTACTACGTATTGCCATCCAATCAGCCACAAAAACCTCCTCATCTGGTGACAGAAACTGCACTTTGCATTTATTGCTGCTTGGTGTGTCACAAGTTATATTTTGCACTAATTAAAAAGATACTGTTATACGTTTACTTCTGACCAGATTCTTTAATCTACTTTTTCACTGCACCGAACCCCAGAGAGCGCTGGTCTGAGGGAATACACCATGACACAACATCTCATCAGGATACTACCACTCCCTTGCTCTGCACTGGCTCCTCAGGGGCTCACTGCAGATAGATATAGACAGAGATAGATAGATAGATAGATAGATAGATAGATAGATAGACAGATCCTCAATCAGCCAACAGCTTTCTCCCTTGACTCCGCCATACAGAAACACACTTGACCTGGCCGAGTTATTCTCTTCAGTACAGTAATGTGAATGGCGGCCTTAAAACTCTTACTTCTTCCAAGATATTCTCCAGAATATACAGTGGAGAAAATAAGTATATGATATACTGGCGATTTTGCAAGTTCTTCCACATACAAAGAATTCTGCTGCTCAACACATGTACAGGAACATTTATAGTTCGCCAACGACCATCTGGATGTTTCGGAGGAGACATTGGAGAAGGTCATGTGGTCAGATGAGACCAAAATAGAACTTTTTGGTATCAACTCCACTCACCGTTTGGAGGAAGAAGAAGGATTAGTACAACCCCAAGAACACTGCTCCAACCGTGAAGTATGGGGGTGGAAACATCATACTTTGGGGGTGCTTTACTGCAAAAAGGACAGGAAGACTGCACCGTATTAAAGGGAGGATGGATGGGGCTATGTGTCACAAGATTTTGGTCAGCAATCTCCTTCCCTCAGTAAGGGCATTGAAGATGGGTCGTGGCTGGGTCTCCCAGCATGATGATGACCGAAAAGACACAACTAGGACAACTAAGTAGTGGCTCTGTAAGAAGCATTTCAAGGTCCTGGAGTGGCCTAGACTATCGAAAATCTTTGGAGGGAGCTGAAGCTCAATGTAGCCCAGCGTCAGCCCTAAAACCTGAAAGATCTGGAGAAGATCTGTATGGAGGAGTGGGCCAAAGTCCCTGCTGCAGTGTGTGCAAACTTGGTCAAGAACTACAGAAAACATCTGACCTCTGTAATTAAAAAGAAAGGCTCCTGTACCAAATATTAGGTTCTGTTTTTCTATTGTATCAAATACTTATTTCTTGCAATAAAATCCAAATTAATTATTTAAAAATCATACAATGTGACTTTCTGGATTTTTTAAGATTCTGTCTCTCAGTTGAAGTGTACCTACGATAAAAATTACAGACCTCTCCATTCTTTGTAGGTGGGAAAACTTGCCAGAGTATCAAATACTTATTTTCTACACTGTACTATAGCACAAGCTTCTTTTAAGTGCAGCCTGTAACAGGTCACTAACCAGACATGGGTTGCATTGGAGGACCTTCTGTAAAGTAAAAGAGAACCTGAATATTCCTCAAAAAGATTGTTCTGTCCTTTTCTAATGACAATGGAACTTTTTTCATATTTCCTTTGCGTCTTTATCAGAAGTGTCTTTGTGTAAAGAAATCTTTGAAACCTTTTGCAGAGAATTTCACCCAAACCCTCCAACTACTTTTCTCATTCTTGCCTTTTTCCTTCCTTTAATGGATTTTAATCAGCAAACAACTGTAACTTCACTCAGTATCATCATGTTCCCGCTCCCAAGCGCTTAAATTAAATTGGTCCCGCTTTTGTTCAACTTATTATGTTGCTTTTTTTATTTTTTTATAGACAATCTCAAAATGATATCTCCCACCCAGGCATCCTGCCAAGAAGAGAGAAGAATGGGTCCCAATTATTCCCACTTCCATCGAGCGGCGGGAGATATTTGTGTTTCCTTTCGAGCTGCTGCGCTCGTATGGCTCTGCTGGTTTGATACCAAGTGAGATAAGATCTGAGTCTCAAGTTTTAATACCAGATAAAGGGAATCTAATTAAACTCTCCGAAATGTTCCCTTATCATGACTTTATAGGACACCTAAGGGCAGATTTATCAAAACCGTCTAAAAGAAAGACTCTGGCTTCCCATAGTAACCAATCACAGCACAGCTTTCATTATGTCTGGACATGTTAAAATAATAAAATTTGTCCTGTGATTGGTTACTATGGGCTTTATAGACAGTTTTGAAGATGAGGCCTAAGGATTCAACCAAGAGTAAAACATAGATAGTTGTGATCACTCCTTATTAATGTTGAGCGGCGCAAGCTTCGGATCATAGATCAGAAGTCGCTTTAGTCAAAACTTTGTTTCAATGCTGTACGGAAATTTTCTCCACACAGAATTCCAATGTGTGGGCTCCAAAGTCAGTGCAACGTTTGGGACCCTTTATGGGTGTCCTTCTTGAGGCTCCAGTGTAGTCTGGCCTTGTGTAGGCTCATTGAATGTGGTGATGCAATGAGCCTACACAAGGCCAGACTACACTGCAACCTGAAGAAGGGCACCTATTAAGGGTCTGAAATGTTGCACTGATGTTGATTATGTACCACTTGTGTTAAAATCAATTAATAAAATAAGGAATTTTCAAAACTACTCCCCTTTCGTGCTGTCTCCTGAGTGTTGGCACTCAGATCTCTGCTTGTCAACTCCTGAAGTGGCCGCTGCAGTGACATATCCCCCAGGTCACAGTTATGGACCAAAGCCAAACGAGAGCCCAGCACCGGGGAGCTGGTAAGTATGCTTCCCTATCCCTGGTGTACATAGAGAAGTGAGGGCCCCATAGCAAGGATCAAACCAGGCCCCCCCACACAGGACAGAAGGGTTTCTGCCTAAACCTTTTCAATGGCCCTTGGGCCATTTTTCCACTGCCTCATTTGCTAAAAGTTGTTCCTTTAGAGCAGTGGTTCTCAACTCCAGTCCTCGGGACCCACCTGCCAGTCAGGTTTTCAGGATTTCCTTAGTTTAGACCAGCTGATATAATTAGCGTCCATCCATCAGGACTTACCACAGGTATTCATTCTGTGGGATATTCCTAAATCCTGACTGGCAGGTGGGTCCCGAGGACTGGAGTTGAGAACCACTGCTTTAGAGGGTAGAGTCCTGACCAAGTTTTCACCTCCAGTAGAAGAGAAGATAATCCCAACTAAGACTGTGCCCCATCTAGTCCTGGGCCCCATAGTAGTCGCATGGTCTGCTGTTATGGTTGTTATGCCCCTGTTCCCTATGTAGGCCTAGTGTTGGGGGATGCCAGAAAGGCTGTCAAAGCTGGATAACTCCTTAAAAGCTACATACAAAACGTAGATTTTGACAGTGTCAAATTCTGCCACATACTCCGTGGCAGAAACCATGGTGGTTATTGTCTCGGTTGTTCACATTGAATGTTGTGGGCCGGCTCAGGGCTTTGCTCCATTAATGAGCGGACATCCACAGTGGTTTCAAGCGTGACTACAACATATACAATATTAAATAGTGTGATAACAAATTATAACTTGTCTGGCAAAAAACAAGCCTTCATACAGCTAGGTGAATGGAAAAATAAAAAAGTTATGGCTTCCAGGTAGGCAGAAATTTAAGAAACGCAGAAACGAAAAATTGCCATGTCAGGAAAGGGTTGATGCACTGCGTCAAATAGCTGCTTTATGCCAAGTAAACATTTTAAAATTGAAGTGACCCCATCCATAGTGTTGAGATTTTACAGTTTTGCAGTAGCATTCTGAACACACAAATGCACAGCATAAGACAGAGGAGCTGTTTGCCATGCTCTTGCAGAAGCTGCCAAATTAATAGCAAGGCAGATGCTGTACTGGCCTTCAGTGTGATTGCTAATTTAGTTTTTGTCTCTTGATGATAGAATCATCTACAGCTAGAAAATTGAAATCACTTATCCCTATCTAGTTTCCAAAATAATAGTTTCAGTGTGGCACGTCCAACAATAGTGAGCCGAGATAAAGGTGTCTGAACTTAATTGCTATTTGGCGATTGAACAGTGACATTAGATATTATTGTCCCGTGAGAGTGGAAGGCTCAGGGTGCATATGTTATAATGTGTGAAGGTCCAAATCTATGAATAAAGCTTGTGTTCTCCTTGCAGACTTTCTTCTCAATGATTAAAAGGGGTTGTCCCACAAAAAATATTCTACAGTTTGCAAGCCAGCACCTGGATTGCATGGAGTTAAAATTGAGTATAGCCACTGAGCCAGCCAATAAAATCTATCTGTATAGTGCCACCTTTGTTCATTTCCTTATTTCTGTGTCCACCTCAGAAGCATTGATGAGGTGGTCACACATGCTCCGTTCTATCCTTCAACTGGCACCAGCCAGATCTGTGAAACTTACACGGAGAGAGCCACAGAAGAAAGGACACACCTCCTAAGAAGACATGCTCCCTTAGAAAGAACATGCCTCCTGAGAAAGGACATGTACTCTGAGCTGCCATCTTGAAATAAATCTAGCAGAGCAATCGGGGCAATGAATGGGGCGATCTCTGGATCCATGTGAGGTACTGGGCTGGTTCTACCTTTGTTAGAAAGGTATCACCATGTTCTATATGATGTCTAATTTTCATTTTTTATATCAATCATAGTGCCACCTGCTGTTTGTTCATTTCCTTATTTCTGTGTCCACCTCAGTAGCATCGCTCAGTAGCATCAACCTTTTAAAATGGCCTTGAGACATGACTTGGATAATAATCAAGCCAGCATCTTATCTGCAGACAACTGTTTAGGGGTGATTGCCCCTCATTGGTGCAGAGCAGAGAGTACTGGCTTAACTGGGTGAGGGGCCTAGGTCAGTATTCAGGGTATACTATATTTTCTTATACCTCTTCCCAGAATTCCAGAGGAGTGTTGCCTGATCTATAAGACTCCTCATGTCAATAAGGCACTCTACATAACAAGATATAGATGAGGTACAGGCTTGATTATTATCCAAGTCATGTGTCTAGGCCTGTTTGAAAGGTCAAACATTAATTTATAGGATAGCTACCCTACATATGGTGGCATCAGAGGCAGAACTTGCTAAAAGCACATTTGCATATCCTCTTTCCAGAATTGTAGAGGAGCCCTTTCTGGTCTATGAGACTCCCCATGCCGATTATGCGCTCTCCATAAGTAGATATAGTATCCCCCAAATTATGAAGTGAAGGCATTCTTGCAATGTGCCATCACTTCCTAAAGTGGGAAAGACCTGTTCTGCTAATGCAGTCTCCAAATGGATAGTAAGGTTTTATCGGGACACTTCTATACATGGATATTCATTGATTTCTCTGACCCTAAACTGCAACTGGCAAGCAGCCAACCGTGCAAACAGTGTCTTCTCTAGCCAGGAGGCTTTGATCACTGTGGAAGTCTGTCTGTGCCTACTGCCTAGATACCCATCTATCACCACCTAAGTATCTCTACCGAAACAGAATTTCGCAAGCAGGATATGGGATGCACTGAGTGTGTAGAGCTCCAGCTCCACAGTGAGCAAGCAGCACAGGTCTTAGTGGTTGCTTGTCGATGCAGCTTTTGATCGACTAAGCGTCTTTAAGAGTCAGTTACACTGAATATGAACAGAGAGGCTGGTGCTGTTCTCCCCAGTCCCACTGGGTCACTCTTCAGCCATCTCTGCCGGTTCTCTTTGGTGGCCTGCATCATGCTATGCCCTTTTTCGCACTCTCTTCATCCCTGACACAGGATCACATCCTCTAGCCTCAGATAGGTGCCACATTATTATTGTGGACAAAAAGGATTACGACTCACTCTTCCTCTCAGTCACAGCAGGATGATGTGAATGTCACTTCTGAGTCGGACGCCGTGTCTTGGACCCAGGGGTCACAGCACTCCTCCTGCACCTTGTAGCCCCAGGAAAGCCTTTCAGTGGCATCCTTTCTGTCTTCATTGCCCCCTCCTAGCGGGGAACCTTCTTTTTTCCTAAGAGGGGCAGGAAAACTCCACCATGCACTGTGGAAGTCAAGAGAGTCTCCCTGTTGATGAGTTGTGTGAAAACCGTTAGCATTTGGACTGCCATTAGGAGAAGATTCATGGAGATGCGGGTGGCTCTATGCATAGCTGTGGTGGTGGTGGTCATTGTACTAGTAGTCACAGTGTTGGCAGTAGGGGTAGCAGTAGCGTCAGTGGCACTTGGGGCAAATAATGAGTAGGGAATATGGAGGAGGGCCAAGGAGCCCATGATGATATAGCACAGCATGATAAAAGTGGCGTGGAGGGTGAGGATGATGATTGTGTGTTGGACAGGACCTGGGGGCTGGTTCAGGGTGTTCTGAAGGAGGTAACATCATAGGAGGAGGGTGGTGGCTACAATAAAGATCAGAGGCAATGTACTCCCAAAGAACTGTCAGGGTCAGATTTGCTTATGTTATGTTCAGCTCAGGAACTGGTGATGCCGCTGATACTGTGGGCACAAGCTCAACATGTTCTAGACCTAAGCTAAGCTCTGTTCCCTCTAGTTCTGTGTGGAGTAGAGGAGGGAGACAAAAGGAGGAGGAAGACAAAAGCAATGCCATGTGCAAGATCTTCACGAATAAAATAAGCCATGGGTATTCAAACACAAAATAGGCACCACGGCTCTATTGCAGTACATGAATGGGCATCATTTAATCCAGTGGGAAAACACTAATGGCCACCAGTTATTGCAACAAGAGAGTCTTCTTTCTCCTAGTCTCCTTTGCGGCAGCCATGCGGCATTCGCATGAAGTACAGTGTTCTTGTCATCTTCATAATCATTACTGCTTCTCCGGCACAGGCCAGGCCCTACATCTCCACCAGGAACTTATCTGTCTCCTCCACATCCTCCTCCATAGTCATCCTCCAGTATCCAACAACAGCAGGGCAGAGCGTCACTCCCCCTCCCTCCCTGTGTAAAGTGAGGCATTGTCATGCTGCGTTAGAGCTGATCTGCCTGGGTGAGAGTAGTCACACAGCCGATTACTTGCTAAGTGCATCAAGCAGCAAACATCCAGCTGACCGTCTCCTTGCCAACTCCAACTGGACAAGGTGGTCAACAACAATGGCAGGAACATCGCGGCAATGCTGCACTTAGGGGACATAACACATGCTCCATGCATGAACATGATAAATCTAGTAATATAACACTTTTTGAAAAAGTACAGTGGCTTGCAGAGGACACTGGCCATGTCCAGGAGAGCAATTCTTACGTGGCAAGGAATGCCCTCCTGGACTTGTAGCAACAGAACGGTCTGCCATTGCACCATTTGATCTGCTAGTGCTTCTGTACGAGCAATGTACAGTCATGAATGATTTTGTCAAGTACCAGACCACCTCAGCATGGGGCATGTGTTGTTTCCAGGTCAGGCAGTGGCAGTTCATCAGAGACGAGGTATGGATCAGTGAGGATTTTTGCATTCCTTTGAATGAGGATGATAAATAGATCTGCCCTTGCTGATGGTGCCCCATCATGCCATTGCTGCTGTCAGCCTGCCAACCATCATATTCTGTACCAAATGGGTGCTGCTGCCGGCACTGCTGCCTTCATGCCGCTGCCAATGTCTGCCTTCCTACCCATGCATGGCCACTGCTGCTGCCACCATACTGTATGGCTGCTGTTGCTACCATCATGCCACTGCTGCTGTATGCCTGCCTACCATCATCTGAGTCCTAGGAAACCAATTGGAGCAACTTTGATTAGTGTAGAATTGATTTGGACAAAAATGTTTTTTTTTTTTTTTTTTTTTTTTAAAGTTTGCTTATCTCCAGGGCACGAATATCATAAATGGCACGTGGTCTGGGAGAACCTTGTTAGACATTTTGCATTGGGGGCCCTTCAAATTATGCCTCTGGCTATATTTACTCCTAAAATGATAAAGTGATTGGGAATTTTTTTTAAAAAAGCTATAAAGTTTGACAGTATAAATGAAGAAATCCATAATATTGATGAAACTCTCTCCGGTTAATGAGTTTCTCATTTCTACAATTATCTCTGCAATCCTCAGGTAGACGACAGATGATTCCTGGAACCCGCCCAATTAATCACTGGCATGTACACGTCAGTGGCACGTCTCATCAATATTCATCTTACCATTTGATCAGAGCGACGTCTCCATGTGTGGGGTGACATGCATCCCAGCCATCTGTCAGTATTACAAACTTGTTTCAGATTCTTAGAATGCCGGAGAGAGGGAGCTGTAATTATAAAGCAGATTTCATGTTCTTTAGGATGGTGGTTGGTGAGGTCATATGGCGTGGGCTGGCAACCCAAAGGCAAGGCAGTCAACTGGCACATGTTTTTGATTAAAAGATGGAAAACCATCCATTTTATATTTTTTTATATTTTGTATCACAGTGGAGCACGTGTACGACGGAGCTGGAGCTGAGATGGTCCCTGTTTCATAACAATGTAAATCTTAAGAGAAGGCTGCCTTAAAGAGGACCTTTCACCGCTCCTGACATGCCTGTTTTAATAGCTTCATGCATCCCCATGTAATAACAATTCTGGAGCATCTATTCTTATGGCTCTATGTTGTACCATTCCTTTATTACTTCTACTAGAAGTTATGAATGAATTGCTAGCAGTCTGCAGTAAGGGTACAGAGCTATTAAAACCATACCTCCCAAGTGTCCCTCTTTTGGAGGGACAGTCCCTCTTTTTGATCCAAGTCCCTCTGTCCCTCTTTTATCCTTAAATGTCCCTCTTTTTTACCTGGAGGATTATTGCATAAATGAGAATTAATACATTTACTAAATTGCTCCTTACTAAAGTGTCTGTATGGCTTCTACCTATAAATTAGACCAGAACTTCATTATTTGGTGCAATTTTGACCTTAAAATATCTATAATCTGATGATTTATGAGCTAATATTTATATGGACAATGAAGCGCAAGAAAAAAATTGCTGCAGGGGCTCCAGTAATTATAGTTTGGGCGGAGTTAGAGGTGTGGCCTAGTATGAAACAAACTGCTGTGATGCGCACCGCACACATTGTCCCTCTTTGCAATTTTCAAAAGTTGGGAGGTATGATTAAAACAGACATGTCAGGAGAGGGGGACAGGTTTCTCGTCAATGGATAATGACAGTGGCAAAGACCAGTCACTCAAAGGGTTTGACACCTCTGGGACATTGATTGCATATCACTAGGATATGCCATAAAGGTCTGATAGATGCAGATCCCATGTCTGGGACCCACTCCTATCCCCAGAACGGGGCCTCTGAAGTGAACAGAAAGCAGTCATGCATAATCGTCCAGCCTCCGTTCACCACTATGAGAGTTCTTAAAATAACAAGCGCTACCCAGGCTATTTCCAGCAATCTTATAGCGCTTGCACAATGCGCTCTTGATTCAGTGGTTTGGGACTTCTGAAAATTGCCAATCTTGCTTGCTCTTTTATTTTTGGAACTCCCATGGCGATGAATGGAGAGCACTCCACACATGCATGGTGTGTAGAGATGAGCGAGCATGCTCGGCAGAGCATGCTCGGGAGAAATTTTTGAGTAGTAGCGTACGCATTTTATAATCTGTACGTTAATGCATACGCATCTTCTAATCTGTACACTAATGCGCATGCATCTTATAAATTTGTACGCTAATGCTACAAATTACAAGATGCGTACGCATTAGCGTACAGATTAGAAGATGCGTACGCTACTACTCGAAAATTGCTCCCGAGCATGCTCATCTCTAATGGTGTGCCCTCCTTCACTTCAGGGGCCCATTCTGTAGTTAGGAGTGGGTTCCACACGTGGAACCTGCACCTATCTTACATTGATGGCATACAGTATCTTAGGCTAGTTTAATACTAGTGCTAGGCATCGGTTCATCGGTTTCCATCAAGACATCTCTGGCAGGCTGCTCCCTGCTGAAACAGCCTGCCAGAGATGTCTGGATGGAAACCGATGAACACAGCGGAGATCTCTCCCATGATCTATTTATCCCAAGGACTGTGACTGTGACGAGGGGACATCCTCTGTGTCTGGAGGAAAGAAGGTTTATACAAAAACATAGAAGAGGATTCTTTATGGTAAGAGTAGTGAGACTATGGAACTCTCTGCCTGAGGAGGTGGTGATGGTAAGTTCACTAAAAGAGTTCAAGGGGGGCCTGGATGTATTTCTGGAGTGTAATAATATTATAGGTCATAGCTACTAGAGATACGTCATTGATCCAGGGAGTAATTCTGATTGCCTGATTGGAGTCGGGAAGAAATTTTTTCCCCCTGAAGTGGGGAAAATTGGCTTCTACCTCACAGGGCCTTGCCTACCTCTGGATCAACTTGCAGGATAAAAGGCTGAACTCGATGCACAGATGTATTTTTTTCAATTGTCCAGTCAGTTCTCTGCATATTTGCCGGGTTGCGGCCGGATCTCAATTGGTCCCTATTATGGTGAATGGGGCTTGACGGCAGTGCGGTTGCGATGCTAGAATGTGGAGAGATCCACCGGAACAGCCAGCTGGGTCTCAAAACGCTAGTGTGAAACTAGCCTTAGCGATATGCCATCAGTGTTCCAGATGGGCCAACCCCTTTAAAAAAAAAAAAATTTCAAGGATTTTCCAATTGCAAGAACAGTGGAGGTCCACTCTTGAATCTTCATCAACCATCAGAATGGTAAGCCTGGCACTACAAAACGTATACCATTGTCGAATGAATGGGGTGGAGTTGAAATACTAGGCAAGACCCACTAAGATACCCACTAGTTGTACTTTAATAATCTATTGTAAGGATAGAACATGGACTGAAAATCCTGGAAAACGGACAAGTGAAAATTTATACCTCAATCCAATTAAAAATTTGTTGACTATTCACTTTTGACTCCAGTGCAATTAACAAGCACATAAGTGCAATACCTAGTATGTGTTAGTTGGGGGAAGGGGGTTGCGGCAGATTATGCAGTAGCGCCCAGAAGCTGGTGAAAGGGTGGATTTCTTGCTCCTTGAGAAGCATCTAACCCCAGACAGGCCTCCTCAGCTGCAGCCAGCAGAAGGTAAATATTCGCTGACTCCTCATTTGTGTTGATCTGTATTTGAATCAGCAGCCCACATACAGATCAATGTCCCTGGACCATCTGGAATCTACCAGATTCAACAGATTGTGAGTGCAAAATGTGCAAAGTTAATAGAAACGTTTCCATATAGGCTTTGATGACTGCCAACAATTCCACTACTGAAAAGTTATGCATTCAGTTATTTGGGAATTAAAGGGAGTCTGTCAGCAGTTTTGACCATTCTAAACTGCTCACAGCACTAGGTATTGACTAGGAAGAGCAGTACAAACATAACTTTTGCAGAGCTTTTTTTTTTCAGGAGCTGTAGTGGTCTCCAGACATCTGGTAGGAATTTGAACTGTGTACAGATAACTGCAGGATGTACTACAACTCGTATTGTGCACATAGTAAATAGATACTTTTGTTAAGTTCAATCTGGCCTGGTCTCTGACACCACATGTTGGCCATTGCATTTCCCTCACATGCCCTGCCTAGCTAACACATGGACAATTACACCATAGGCACCCCCAAACTACCATCCGGCAGGTGCCCCTCTTTCTCTGCACTGACTCCAGGGAAGGATGGATTGAGGGAGTACACTGTGACACATCATCATCAGGGTCACTACCACTCCCATCCTCTGCTCCCGCTCCTCAGTGGCTCGCTGCAGATGCCACTACCATTGGGCTCCTTTTCTATATTTTAGTAGGTAGAAACAGTGGCGTACATAGAGAAGTAAGGGCCCCATAGCAAGGATCAAACCAGGCCCCCACACAATCAAACCAGGCCCCCAACAGAGGACAGAATGGTTTTTGCCTAATCCCCTTTCAATGACCCTTGGACCATTTTCCACTGCCTTATTTGCTAAAAGTTGTTCCTTTAGAGGGTAGAGTCCTGACCAAGTTTTCACCTCCAGTAAAAGAGGAGATAATCCCAACTAAGACTGGGCCCCCTCTTGTCCTGGGCCTCATAGGAGTCGCATGGTCTGCTGCTATGGTAGTTACGCCACTGGGTAGAAAGAAACTTCACAAGAGGAAGCCTTCACAGATGCTGAAATGTAAGCAAACAAGTGTAAGATGTACGTGAGTCATGAAAATTAGATGGGGCCTCTATGAGTGATTAGCAACTAAAAGAAGCCTAATTTTCATGTTTGCCAGGGGTCCTCCATCTTCCAGCATAAAACGTAAAACTGGAAAAAAAGAAGAAAAAAATCAGTGCCATTGTAGATGAGAACGAATAATGTAAGTCACAAGAAGTGAAAAATAAGGGAATGTCACACGGTCATGTTTCTGGATGTAGTTTTGGACACCAAACCACAGGATCCTATAAGGAGAAAAAGTATAAAGGACAGATACATCTTCTCCTGTTTTTTTCATTCATTCCTTGTTTTGTCTTCCAAAACTGCATCAGGAAACCTGTCCATGTGGTTGTACCCTAACAGGAATCAGCGCTTACTGGATAGGTAACTGTGGTCCTGGTGTTGGTGCGGGGCAGTCATGGTAGGGCCAACGGAGGACACAGACAACAAAGGGGCCAGTGCAAAGACTTCATATGCAGTCTGATAGATGGTAGTACGCACAGTGGTTGGCACTGCTGCCGTGCGAATGCTGGAGCCTTGGGTTGGAATCTTACCAAGGGCAACATCATGCTCTCTCTGTGCTATGCTCTAAAAGCATACATATTGGTGAATTTGGAATTCAGATTGTGGGGACTGACGTTGGTGCCAAATAGCAGGGGTATGCTTCCCCCACTGATGGGGCCCTGTGCAATTACCGTATAAGTTTAGACCTCATGCACACAACAGTATTCTGGATCCGGCAGCGTGCATGCTGCAATTTATTTACTCCTGTAGAAATGTCCTATCTTTGTCAGCAAAACGGACAAGAATAGGACACGTTCCATCTTTTTTGATTATTGGCGGAATGGAAAAACAGATACAGACAGAACACTGCGTGCTGTCTACATCTTTTGCGGCCCCACTGAAATTCATAGGTCTGCATCAGATCCTCAAACAATGCAGATCAGCTGCAGACCGAAAATACAGTCATGTGCATGGGACCATAGAGCCGCCGAATTCACATCTGAGATGCTCTTTCAAGATAGACAGGTAGAGGTGTCCAAGATAAGGTACTATGCAATGTCTACAAAATAATACTTAACATAAAAAGTAATGCATTGCACATGTTAAAGGGGTACTTGGTTAGATGAAGTTATCCCCTGTCCAAAGGATAGAGCATAACTATTATATTGATGCCTGTTCTATTTATTTTCGGGGGGCACACGCCCCCTTTTCATGATTGTGGGGGCCTCAACAGCCTAATAGTTCGCTCCTATTCTGCGGTTAGGGTATAGCTTCTAACCAACATACCACTTTAAAATAAATGGTAGAGTTTTTGCAGTTCTTAAAGGGAACCTGTCACCATGAAATGCAGCGCAATCTGTAGGCAGTATGTTATAGAGCAGGAGGAGCTGAGCAGATTCCTAGGCCATGTGATAGCACATTTATTGGTGACATGACCTAGGAGTTGCTTAGTCCCATTCACGTGAACGGTGCTGAGCTGCAATACCAAGCACAGCCGCTATCCAATGGACAGCACCATAGCCTCTTCAAACAGCTGATCGGCGGGTGTGTCGGGTGTCGGACCCCCACTAATCATATACTGATGACCTATCCTTCAGATAGGTCATCAGTATTAAACATTTGGACAACCCTTTTAAAGGGAATCTGTCACGTTGAACATGGTGTTTGATCTACAGGCAGCATGTTATAGAGCAGGAGGAGCTGAGCAGATTGATATATAGTTTTATGGGAAAATATTCAGTATAACTTGTAATTTGTTAATTTACATTCCTGCTCATTTCAGGCTTTGAAGTCCAGGAGGCGGTCCAATCAGTGATTGACAGCTCTCTGTATACACAGTCATAGGGGGAAGGCTGTCAATCACTGATAGGACCACCTCCTCATAGAGGGAAGGCTGTCAATCACTGGTAGGACCACCTCCTCATAGAGGGAAGGCTGTCAATCACTGAAAGGACCACCTCCTCATAGAGGGAAGGCTGTCAATCACTGATAGGACCATCTCCTCATAGAGGGAAGGTTGTCAATCACTGATAGGACCACCTCCTGGACTTCAAAGCCAAGAAAGATCAGAAATTTAAGTGAATGAAATACCAGTTTTACTGATTCTTTTCCCATAAACTATATATCAATCTTCTCAGCTCCTCCTGCTCTATAACATGCTGCCTGCAGATTGAGCTGCATTCTATGGTGACAAGTTCCCTTTAAACCTCAACCCTTTTTATGCTTAGGAGTCATGTGGGCGGTCCTGCTCAGTAATCGACATCCTTCACTGTATGCTTAGACACTCAGGGGTAGCTTTCAATCACAGGGTGGCAGCACCCACACGACTCCTAAGCTTAAAAAGAGCAGAGGTTTAAATAAATTCATTTTTCCCCATAAAAGCCAACTGCTCAGCTCCTCCTGCTCTATAACATGCTGCCTGCAGAATGTATACAGGGTTCCATGGGATGTCACCCAGCTTTCCGCATGCCCTGAATCACATGATTGCATATGGTGATTTACCACTTTCTTTTCTAACCTACCGATCTGTCTATGTCAGTCTTCACTGCAATTCTGGCATTATATTCAGAGCAGAATGTAACTCTGTAAGGGAAGACATGCATGAAGTTAAATGTTACCTGTTCTTCTGAGTGCATCCATCAGGAGTCCTTCTTGTGCATGTCTTGTAGGAAGCCGGAGCTTAGGTACGAGCGGCAGAACAGAAGATCAGGCTGCTCGGGGAGAGTTATGCTGTTTGTCAGCACACTGACCCAGTTTTATTTTTTTTTACAAGGATTCTCTTCCAACAAATTCTGTGATTACAGGACACAGATCTCACTGAAGACATCTGTGATCTATTTAAACAGGGCATGCTCGCTGCTACCGAACGTCTCTGCACTATTAATGGGGAAGCTGTTATATAATAGCAAGAAGCCGTCACACTGTAGCTGGGCAAAAAATAGTACCTTCCCAATGAGATGATAGCAGACTGTGAAACCAATAGTGGCCTAGACAATCACACCCTGATAAATTCAAGGTCTGCCACCCCATAGCGCTACAACTCCCAGCATGTCAGCTAGCAATGATGTGAATGCCAAAATTTTATAGGTTACGTTTTTGGCCTGATATAGAGTCATTTTTATGGGTTCCTCAAATGTCTTTTGAACATCAGGTCTGAGAAGCAGGGGCAGAGGTTGTTCCCCAGAGCAATGGGGGTATCTGCAAATGGTTGATTATTTAAAGGGGGTTATTCCATGACCAGGGGTGCACCACCAATGAGGCCAGGTGAGGCGATTGCCTCAGGCAGCACCAGGTAGGGGAAAGATGGGGGTAGTGGAACGACTATGGGCAATAAGCGCTGGCCGTTTCAGTTTTCACCCATGACTAATGTAAAAAATGAAATAAGGTAGTACATCATATACTACATGACAATCTCTATCTAAAACAGCTAGAACCAGCCCTGTACCATAGATCCAGAGATTTCCTCATTTTTTGCTCTGCTCAGCTTGGGGTGTGTCCTTTCTGCTGCTGCTGCTCAGGGGACAGTTCCTTTCCTTTTCCACTGCAGCTTTCTGCCTATCACACCTCAGGAGGCAGTTGAAGGATGGAACTGAGCAAGTACGGCCATCTCAGCAAGGTGGACATAGAAATAACAAAATAAAACAAAAACAGCAGGTAGCGCTATTCAGATATATTTTATTGAATATCACAGTGGCTATGTAATTTTTGATTACATTCAGTTACAAAAGTATTCACATCCAGGTTCTAGTTTGAAAACTGCAGAATATTTTTCATAGGACAACCCCAATGTATTGTATTGTTACTGAATGTGTTCCCAGCATAACTATGTATGGATGGCGCAGCCAGGGTTAACAATTCTGCTTTTCTAGAAGGTTAAGTATGGACTGGTTGTACCACTAACCTTAGGTCAGTCTAGAATGAAATTCAGAGAGAGAGAGGAAGCTGTGCCTTATGTTCCCTCTTCTTAGGCCCAAAAAGTTACAGAGACTCGCCGATCTCTGCAAGATCTACAAAAGAAGAAAAGAAGAAAGACAGAGGTGACACTTGGAGAACCTAGAATCTGAGCTTGGCTAAGCATTGGAGTCATTAAGGTAACCTGCTATCTAAAGCTGCCAAGACTTTGCTGCTGTGTGGGACATGACCTGGCCAATCGTATCTAAAACCCTGTATCTCGCAGTGGACATTACATCCACCATTGCAAGAGTACTATTGCCCACCATTTTGCAGGATGAGACTTGAGACAAATAGAAAGGCAAGAAGGCAATAAGCCCCATTTATGCCTAATTTCTACTGTGAACAATTAGAACTGTGCTTTGCTGTCGTTGGGTGTACTACAACTCCCATTTTGCACTACAGTAAAGAGAGATGTTGATTTTATACTTCTGGCCTGGTAACTGACTCCTGCACCATACGTCTGTCATTGCACTCTACATGCCCTCCCTTGCACCTATCCAAACACCCAACATCATGTGCACCCCAACTATCATCATGCAGGAGCCCTAAAACCAGGGTGTGCCCAGGGGGAAGAAAGGGTGCAAAATCTTTTCACTGTATTGGCCCTAGGAAGCATTGGTCAGAGGGAAGCCACTGTGATAAATTGTGATAGAGCCACTCCCATCCTCCGCCCTGGCTCCTCAGGGGCTGGCTGCAGTGATGGTACCTGGCCATGTAGAGTTATAGGGTCTAAAGTTCCTTTGCCACATAAGTAGACACCAATACCATAAATACCACATGATGAACCACTCGCAGCTATGACCAGTGACAATTTTAGCCATTCACTGCCATGTCAACACAGGAGCAGGAAGTGGAGCACAGCAGGGACATCCAAAAAAAGAGTTTTTGTGCTGGAATAATCTTTTCAAGAAGTGAACAAACTCTTTAAAGCTCCTCTGCCGCAGTGTAAAATTTTCAATACTGTATGTGCCAATTAATATGCTGGTGGCAAAAAGATGTTGGGGCCCCGTTAGGCCCTTGCTACCCCTATAATACTACCAATGCCTTGTCCTTAGGATAGGTCATCAATATTGGATTGGTGGGTCTCCAACTCCCAGCATTTTCACCAAAGAGCTGATTGAAGGGCACAGAGCCATGTATGTCAAACTGCCAAACACCGCGTGTGATCGAGCGCCATGCTCGAGTCTTCTCTCCGCACGCTATTTAGCCAATGGACAAAAGTCCATTGTTATATCTGGCTGAATTTTTATTTTTTTTGGGGGCAAAAAGAACGCAAGTGTGCCTGACGCTAATACCACATGCACAGCGTGTGCATTAGAACCGTTCTGTAGTCTATATACCTGACATCCGTTGCTATTTTTTCTACTGTTAATTAAGGCCGCAGTTCCTCAGCTGCGTCTGTTGTATAATATTTGCGCAAGGAGGGAATTATACTGTTGGGATAGGATTTGGTTAGGTAGGGCTAGTGTTTCTGTTCCAAAGTCACAAAAGTCCATTGTTATATCTGGCTGCATTTTTTTTTCTTTTGGGGCAAAAAGAACGCAAGTGTGCCCTGACACTACCAGTACGTGCACAGGGTGTGTATTAGAACCTTTCAAAAGTATATATACCTGACATTCATTGGTATATTTTCTACCGTTAATTTAGGCCGCAGTTCCTCATTTGTGTCTGCAGTTTAACTTGTGCAAGGAGGGACCTATACTGTAGGGATAGGATTTGGCTAGGTAGGGCTAGTATTTCTGTTCAAAAGACACAAAAGTCCATTCTTATATCTGGCTGCATTTTTTTTCTTTTGTGGCAAAAAGAATGCAAGTGTGCCCTGACACTAACACTATGTGCACAACGTGTGCATTATAACGTTTCTGTAGTCTATATACCTGACATCCGTTTGTATTTTTTCTGCCGTTAATTTAGGCCGTTGTTCCTCATTTGCGGCTGCTCTATAATGTTTGCGCTTTCTAAATATTTGACATTTGGTGAAATTTTTCTGATCATACACTTAATACAAATCTGCACTACTGTACTTGTGACAAAGTTCATGGAAATACAGTGTATTCAATACACCTTAAAAGCCACATTTAAAGTTCCTTTATGTTCAGCCGCTTTCCTCTGGTGGGGTAGCGAAGTCAGGGGCAATCCAGACCTTGTTCATTTTGATTAGCATCAACCTGTCAGCATTTTCAGTTGACAGGCTGATGCACTTAGCAGTTATTATGCCCCCAGCGGCACTAAATAACCGCTCTGAAAAAACGCTGGCGGCAGGGCAGGCCAGCACCTCCAAGGCGTAGAGCGCCAGTTCGTGCCATGTGTCCAACTTAGACACCCAATAATTATAAGGCACAGAGGGATCGCTGAGGACATTGACATTGTCAGCTAGGTAATCATTTACCATTTTACAAAACTTTTCCCTCCTAGTTGTGACACTAGGGCGCTTATCAGAACCTTTTCCACATGCAGTGCTGTTCGTCTTTATTGAGAGCAAGTAGGGTTCCAGCGCGTGCTCAGATTACACAGCAGTCAGTGAGATGGCAAGTGTAAGCGCTGATGCAGCGTTGCCAGACCGGCAGAAGCTGTAGATGACTTTCGGAAATGGGCACCTTCACCAACAGCTCAGGCAAAAAAAAAGTGTAGTTTTTGAGAAACCACTGAACCACTAAGTTAAAGCAGTTGTTTGGCCTGAGGGAGACTCCTGTTCGTCCTTTCTGTTGAAGGAACAGGTAGACTCATTCCTGTCATTAGTTCCAGGGTCCTATGGGGTCAGTTTGGTTTAGGTTACTGTGTATGAACTCGCCTACTTTTGAGGCCTGTTCGTACTGGTAGTAAGTCAGGATTAGAGTCAGGGTTTCCTTTAGGAGGTGTCCATCTTCCTTCCTTAGTTTCCAGGCCTAATCTCCTTTCCCTCCTATGCTCTGTGTGGTCTCCCCCCACACCTGAGCATAACAGTAAGTTGTGGCCGTTATCAGACAAAACCACGCCTGGTTGTAAGTTGAGTGGAGAGAGCCACAGCTCAGCCTGGTCCCTTATACCCTGCCACAGCACTGTGGTGGTGTGTTGTTTGTCACCTAAGCAAATAAGTTTTAGCACAGTCTGTTGGCGCTTCCCCACCTCTGTGCTGCACTGCTTCCAGCTACTGACTGATGGCTGACTGGTGCTGCAAGATGAGAATTCCTAGGTGGAAGTGGTGGAGGAGAAGGAGGGGTTGCAGCCGCTAATGTAGGTGGTGGCAGAAATCCTGATGGAAGTAGGGCCCACAATCCTATGTGTCGGTAGCACCTGTGCCATCCCAGGGTACGACTCGCTCCCAGCCTCCACAAAGTTCACCCAGTGTGCCGTCAGGCAAATGTAGCGTCACTGGCCAGAAGCACTGACCTTCCCAGTAACTGCATTGGTCAGGGCATGGGTTATGTTACGGGACACATGCTGGTGTAAGGCGGTGAGGGCACACGGGCAAAAATAGTGGCGGCTAGGTACTGAGTAACGAGAGACAGCCGCCGCCATCAGACTGCGAAAAGCCTCAGTGTCCAAAAGCTACATTTTCAGCGGCAGCAATTTGTAAAGGTGTGCATTTAGTGCTACGGCCTGTGGGTGGGTGGCTGGATATTTGCACTTTTGTTCAAAGGCCTGGGGTATGGACATCTGCATGCTGCGCTGGGACACAGAAGTGGATGTGCTCGCTGATGGTGCTTGCGAGGGTCCAGGTGCAGGGGGGAGGCATCTGGGCCTGCGTCTTGGGTAGCACGTAAAACAGGGAAGAGGAGGCAGTGATGTGACCCGCAGACACCGATTGTGGATCCAGACGTTTGGCCCACCTATTAGGGTGCTTTGCTGCCATGAAGATCATGCTGGTGGTGGTCAGGTTGCTAGTGTTCATGCCCCTGCTCATTTTGGTACGGCACAGGTTGCAAATGACAATTCTTTTATCGTCCACACTTGTTGGTGTAGCCTGCCTTCTCCCTTTTGCCACCCCACCGCCTCTTACGGCCTGTTGCGGTGCTTTGCATCCCTCCCCCTCTGTACTGCTGTCCTCGCTCAGCTTGCCTCCTTCCCATGTTGGGCCAGTGATTTCATTGTCCACCACCTCCTCTTCCACTTCTTCACTCTGGTCCTCCTCCTGACAAGTTGACCTTCAGTGCTGCTGACACTCAAAAACATTTGGGGTGAGGGTCTGCTGCTGATCTGAGCGTCTAAAACATTAGGGGCGAGTGCCTGCTGCTGAGCTAACCATCTAAAACATTCGTGGTGAGTGCCTGCTGCTGATTTGACAGTGTAAAACATTAGGGGTGAGGGCGTGCTGCTACTTGCGCTTTACGTACAAGTAAATATATGTTTCCTAACAATATTTCCTGTAAAATCGATGTTATCTTGGGTTTTGGGGGGGTATTTTTGTCATTCCGTAAAAGTGGCGTACCAGTCGGACATCATCGTTAACAGCAGCGACTTTGGTGTCCAAGATGCATCCAGACATCCTCCCCATGCTGTTCCCTAACCATTTCAGTGGTGTTTCCACCATTTTCTCACGTTTCCCTATCGACCAGACACCCTCCCCTCTGCAGAGCAGGGGGTGCCTGGTCTTCTCCCATTGACTTCCATTGTACTCGAGTGCTCGGCCGAGCACTCAAGCACCGCCTAGTGTTCGGCCAGAGCACCCGAACACCCGAACATCGGGGTGCTCGATCATCACTAGTGAGGTTCTATCTTAAGATCTACACCCCACAGTGTTGTAGAAACACTTTATGAACATTGCAGCCCCAGGCTGGAGTATAGCATGGCATAGCCTATGCCCAGATCTCCACTTAATCTTCTGAAATAGTTCTTTAAATCTGATCTACAGTATACGGTAAATCAGACCTTTTTTTGGGGGGGGGCAGTGAAATGCAAGATAAAAAGGAGTCAGGGCCAGCATAACAAGGACATTTGTCAGGCAGTATGAAAAACAATTAAAATTTGGATATTTTTGTTCTATAGTCAATTGTTCATACAGTATCTGGATTAAATGAATCATTTAGTCATATAAAATTACAGAAATCTCTCTGCCGGCTGCTAATTCTCCTATGAAGGCAGAAATGTTGTGTTTTATGATGCTATTATGCCGTTTTTGATACAATGTTATGTTTTTAGTGTGGGTTTTATAATTAGAATAATTTCTTACACTTACCCCTTAATCATGGGCCCTGTTGAAACAGATTGGAACTAAAAATGAATATTTATATTTACAGGCAATAATGACATTCAGTGTTTTTTTGTTTTTTTTTTCTTTAATTTAAATTCACAGAAACAAATTTTCTAACAGCCGAGCCTTACTGAGATTAGATATGCCATTCTATTAACTAACAGGAATTCCAATCAGTCAATAATAGAAATAATTATAGGGCGCCCTCCAAAGTTATTATAAGCATGCTCATTGCAGGGCTTTTCCAAGAGGCACCATAGATGAAGCCATGAATGCAGCATCGCTTTATTACATGAAAATAATAGCAGAGCTGTGAGTGTTTATACCATACAGTATGTGTCATTTCAGACTTTGCATGTAGGATCCCCAGCAGGTGGCAGCTTTAAATACTAGTGTACCCTAGTGTTTAAAAGGTGAAGCATTCGAAGCGGAATTCAGTCAGAAATTTAGGATAACTTCGATTCACAACAAATCTGAATTTCCTTCGTGGTAACAAATTCGTTTTTCCTAAGAAGGCAGCTGCACGTGTTAAAAAGTGAAAGTAAGAAGCCTGGAAACATGAGATCACCCATAATGCCGTACAACCAGCCAATCTGCAGATCCCATGTGATGTCCCAGCCCTATAAAACCCTCATCCTGCGAGATCTGCACTGTTGTTCTGTGAGCTGAGCATAGCGGAATTCAGTCAGAAATTTAGGATAACTTAGATTCACAACAAATCTGAATTTCCTTCTTAGTAACAAATTAGTTGTTCCTAAGAAGGCAGCTGCACGTGTTACAAAGTGAAAGTAAGAAGCCTGGGAACATGAGATCACCCATAATGCCGAACAACCAGCCAATCTGCAGATCCCATGTGATGTCCCAGCCCTATAAAACCCTCATCCTGCCAGATCTGCACTGTTGTTCTGTGAGCTGAGCATAGTGAGAGACTTGTAAAGCGCTCATGCACTAGGGACAGTGTTGTGGAAAACTATCATTAGGAGAATATTGGAGAGGTGGAGTGCAGGGAGAGTGTAGGGAGAGTGCGGGGACAGTGTAGGAAGACTTATGGTGCGTCAGTTTTATTTATTCCTACCTTTGCTTGTTCCTACATCAGCCATAAACGATATATAAGATATGTAATTCAATACCAGTAAGATGAATCCGTTTATTATTCCTTTTGAATGTCTGGTTTAGCTTTGTTGTTATGTCTGAAAACCTGTTTTTGTCTGGAAAAACTGCTGTGTCATTGCCATTAATTGATCAATGAAGTTCTAATGTAAGTCTATGACAGACAGGAATTGTAACCCTCCCTCCCATACCTTCAGCTGACAGAAGTTGATTTTTACCTTCATTTTTTCAATCAGCTGTGGAGTGGGAGGGGGCGTGACCTGACCGGGTTGGGGGCCGTGGCTTAGCGGGACGTGGAGGCGGGGTTTTTAAGTCCTTCTTTTGAGGGTGGCCTAAATTACAGTTCGATGCCATGGTAATTTATGAGGAAACACAGTGGGTAGCAGTGGAAGACTTTCAGACAGTGGATGACTTTCTCTCTGCAGCTCACACTCAGACTGTACAGTGCTGCTGTCTGAGAGTGAGCTGTTCAAAGGGACATCCCTGTGTCCGTCCAGGCCCTGTGCCAGACAGAGGACAGGGAGTCTGAAAGCAAGACTGTTGGGCCTAAAACCGGACCTCTGGCCACCCTAGGGGCAGTGTGCTGTGGATGTTACTGTTAAGGGGGCAGGCTGCTGTGGAGGTCACTGTTAAAAGGGGTGGGCACTGTGGAGGTCACTGTTAAAGGAGAAGGGGACTGTGGAGGCCACTATTAAAGGGGCAGCGGGGTACTGGGAGGTCACTGTTAAGGCAGCAGGGTACTGTAAGTTCACTGTTAAGGGAGCGGGTACTGTGAAGTCACTGTTAAATGGGCAGTCTCTGTTGAGGTCTCTGTCAAGGGGGCCAGGAATGGTGGAATGTGGACTGTAACCTATGGTTAATGTTAAGGGGTGGGTGCTGTAGAGGTCACTGTTAAGGGGGCGAGCACCTGTGGAGGTCACTATCAAGGGGGTGAGGTGCCACGGAACTCACTTTTAAAGGGACAGGCTGCTGTGAAGGTCAAAGTTAAGGGAGTGGGCTGCTGTGGAGGTCCCATTTTAAGGAGATGGGGCACTGTAGGGGGGGTCAGTGTTAAGGGGTTGGGGCTGTGGAGATCACTATTAACAAGGCGGGGTGTTGTAGAGGTCACTGTCGATATCTTTTAACAACACACACAAACATTAAATGAAATAGATAAAATATACCCGGGCGAAGCGGGATCCTTCTGCTAGTAATGATAATAAAATAACACTCCAGAATTGGTATTTTAGGGGGAATACAAGTATCTACTAAACCAGATATTTTAAATTCAGGGAAGCAGCTCAGCTCTGGACTCCCTATTGATAAAATCTTTTTTTCTCCCTTTTCCTTCATTTTAGTGAAGGGATGAAACATCTAATTCAATAAACATCTATTATGTATCTGTTTTCGAACAATAACATTGCTCTTCTTTGTCTTTTACAAAATGGAAGATTATTCGGCTCTTCGTTAAAGCACGGGATAATTATATGTTAACAGAATAAAAGATTAGAAGTGTCAACTCAGTGGATTCTTTTATGTCAGCGGCTTTTGGCTGATAAATTTCCTATATGAAGACAGTGAAGCCCTGGGGCCCAAATGGCTCAGATTTTCATTATCTCAACTATTAAAAAAAAGCTTAATAAAACATACATGATTTGTACTGAGGAAATAGAATCAGCCAATAAAAGTAGACATTTTACCCTGAGGAAATAAACCTAGGCAAGTGCACAACGCATCCTTATTTAATGGTTAGCGGTGACTTGTTTTCCTATTAGGGGAGATCAGGGCCCCCCAAAATCCCCCCCCAGCAGCCAACTGGAGTCCTGAGATTTTTAAGCCAACCACTAACTAACCAAAAAGCAATGTGTAACTGTCATAGAGGAAAACCAATGGAGCTGCTATGGGGGCCTAGAAAGAAGAGCACAGTCCAGTTTAGTTCCATTACATAAGTGTTATCAAGACCTGGCAAGGGTTTCCATTGCATCCCAGATAGCAAATTGATCATCACAAAGTGTCCCAATACTGGGACCCCCACGAATAAGATGCAACCTTTGGGGTAACATAGCAGTAAGTGTATAGTTTCTCTGCAGTGCCACCACAGGGCAACACCAATTTTTTATTATTTCATTTTACTCATTTTGGGCTGAAAATTATTTTTTCATTTGTTCATTTATTAAGAATTTTCATCAGTTTTTGTACTACAGGGTCAAGTCTCAGTCTAGCTGCAGAGTATGTTCTGCATAGTTCCAGTTTTAAACTGAGTCCCTTCATGTTGCTGTTCTGATGGCTTATCTATGAAATCCTGGCAGCTCATAAACACTCGTTTAAGCCATATTCTTATCAGTTTGATATGAATTTAACTATGGTGAGTTTTTATGAGGTGTCATGAGTTCAGAGAGAAGGGCTATACATCCAGCCATCAGAACAGCAACATGACGGGACACAATCCAGCAGCAGTGGTCGTGCTTGCACACTATGGGAAAATATGCCGGCCTGTATAGTGGTGAGGACTGTTGGAGTGCACATAGGCACACATATGTAGTAGTTCCTGTCCCGGCCACCTCATATCTCCGGCTGTAACAACTGGAAACGAGGAGTGTATAATACAATAGAAAATGAATCAAGCCAGTAAAGGAATATGTACAATCACAGTACATTAGTAAGTGCCTTGTATTAACTTACTCTAAATGCTAAATGCCATTTGCTGAAGTGAGACAACCAATTTAGCATTACACCCTGCCCCGTAACGTCCATAGGATGCAGGACAGGACAGGTCCTCCAGAGTTAGAGACAATCTTTGGAGCTTTCCCACTTAGGCCAAGAGATGAAAATCCTGAACAAAGGATGCCCCATTACATGAAAATGGGTTGTCTAAAGTGGATAAACCCTTATAACAATGATTATAATATTCAAATAATTCAATTATTTTTTTAATTATTATTATTGGGGCGATAGCTTTTCCAGAGACATAAGCCAGTTTCTCCAGATGGTACAAAGGGATTCAATGAGTCATTGTCAATAGCTGCATATTTCAAACGAACACATGTAAAAATATATTTCCCTAACAAAGACACTTTAAAGTAACATTGTGGATCATCAGTATGGTGCCAAGAGTGAGTGTTTATAGCCTGCTTCATATCTGTGGGTAAGCATTTAATGGCCTCGGGTCTCAATTCTTCTTATGCCCTTCATGAAGATATTCTTTGTTTTTGAAGTTGCAGGGACAAGCATACTGTCAAGCCCAGTCCAGGGCCTGCAGGCACGCTTCAATACAGACAGTGCCTCTGGCTCAGTTGCAATGGCTCTAGGCCGGGTTCTCCCTGTGCAGGAGCGTTGGCCGTCCAGTGTGCTGACATCACCAATAATATGACGTTGGATGCATCACGTGACCTGGAAGCAAAGCCTATTTAAAAGGGAAATCTGCCGGCTACAATGCCTGTGATTGGTCTTCTTCACCTGATTCTGATTTAGGGCTGTTTTATACAAATATGTCCAGTGTGGGAATCATGCTGTGTATGAGTGTGATCCTCCATTCTGGAAACTGTTCTTTTAGTAATTTATAATGCTGTGTGCCTCTACATGACCTTACTCCTACAGGATCATACTGACATAAAGCTGTCACTATGATTCTGTAGCAATAAGGTCATGTAGAGGCACATAGCATTATAAATCAGTATAATGGCATACGCTCCTGCAAGACGAGCAGTGTCCAGAACGAAGTGAGCGTGATTCCCGCACTGAACACGCTCGTCTGAAACAGCCCTTATGGTTCCTGATTCTGTTTAGTTTTGTCTCTTTTGGTCTTACCCAGCTTGTCTGTTTTCATCTTTGTGGCTGACAATCTGTCACTAATTTATAATTTTCCTCCTGGTTTTCCCTCCCGTTCAGACCCCTGCACTTATTCAGGAAGGGACTGCCAACCAGTTGTGGACTGCTGTCTAGGGCTGATCTTATAAGTAGGTAGGGACAGTGGGGCAGACTAATTCAGGGTACACTGCTTCCCACCATGACACATACTATCAAGGCAGAACATATGGAAGTTATTGGAACCAAGCCCTGGTTCCTCTACTGGGCAATGGAAACTTTGTAGGACAACCTTTTAGAGATGAACCACATTGTTAGAAAACAGAGGGTCATAAATTGGTCCAAGAGACATAGAAAGACTTGAAAGAAACAAACACCTAGCCCTTTTGCCCTAAGTGCCAAACCTGGTCATCACCATTAGGTTGCAGATTTTGGTCTTTCCATGGGGTCCCCACTCTTCCACATACAACTCTATGCCATAGGACAGGGATGCTCAACCTGCAGCCCTTCAGCTGTTGTAAAACTACAACTCCCTGCATGCCCTGCTTTAGGATGGTAGCTGTAGACTGTCTGGACATGCTGGGAATTGTAGTTTTGCAGCAGCTGGGGGGCTGTAGGTTGAGCATCCCAGCCATAGGTATCTAACATAGAATTTGGATTCTCAGTCTGGGAAAAGTGGTGGGGATATTGACCCAAAACTACCAATCCGTGATACCATGTCCACTCACTCTAGAGATAGGTGGGGGTCATAGACCTTTCAGACATTTATGACCTATCCTGTGAAAAGCAAAGGTTCTCTTCTTTCTTTTTATTGCTCCAATGTATCTAAAATTAAAAAATGAAGCAAATGTTGTGTGTACAGTTCCTATGCAGATCTATTGGTCTCCACGATACAAATAAACCTGTAGTCTGATCCCACAGTCATACCTAATAGCAAAATATACATACTTTACGCTAAATATGTGCTACAAGCAATAGAAATGCATCAGTTTCATTGTTATAATGGCCTCTTAAGCATTCCACTATAAAATGTAATTACTTGCAAATATAAATTACAGCGAAGGAGGAAAAGCAAACATTTTTACATAAAGGCAAATTGATGTGGAGTCTAGAAAGCAAATACGCATAATGAGTTTATTAAAATGGCTTCATCTGCTGGGCTTCGAACGAGAGACAACTGACAGTATACAATATTTTCATACTGATCGCCATATAGCAGCAATCGTTGTCTGTACAGCAGTGGCCTTTACGAGCTCATTGTGCAGAGCAGCTGATCTGTCATATAGCTGCATTGTAGAAAAGTACATGGACCGCACATCCACATATCAAACACTGATCTATTGCTTCTAAGCAAAATTTATAAAACACAAGGTTTTCACTATACATTTTGATTAATCTGTATAAGCCCACTCTTTTAAATGGGTCCTAACTCTATTTGGTGCAGCGAATGCCACTGCTGCAACACAGAACCCAGAATGGGGGTGACCCAGCAGTCCAACAGCCCTCCATGCATGTCTACACCAAGTAGTGTAGGGACCCATCTTAAAGAAGACCTTTCACCTCTCCTGACATGCCTCTTTTAATAGCTTCATACATTTCCCATGTAATATAAATTCTGGGTCATCTATTCTTATGGCTCTATGTTGTTCCTTTCCTTTATTATTAATACTAGAAGTTATAAATGAATTGCTAGCAGTCTGCAGTAAGGGTACAGAGGGTGGTAACCAGTTGGGGGGGTGTATCTGCACAGTCTGAAAATGGCAGCACTGACTAGATAGAGTCAGTCTGTGCAGGTACACACCCCCAACTTGTTACCTCCCCTCTGTACCCTTACTGCAGACTGCTGGCAATTTATTCATAACTTCTAGTAAAAATAATACAGGAATGGCACAACATAGAGACATAAGAATATATGTTCCAGAATTGCTATTACATGGGGAATGCATAAAGCTATTAAAACAGGCATGTCAGGAGCGGTGAAAGGTCATCTTTAAAGAGGTTGCCATGATGTGGCAAGTGGGCTCATACTTTTTGATCAATCTGTATAAGCTCATCCTTTTAAGTGGGTTCTTACTCTATTTTGTGCATTGCCACATGGCAACTGTCACTGCTGCAATACAGAACTCAGGCCCCATGTCCAACAGTCCCAGTGTAGTGCTACACCCAATAGTGTAGGGTCTCATCTTAAAGAGGTTGCCATGATGTGGCAACTGGGCTTATGCAATTTGATCTAAATGGACACTAAGACGCTCATGTTCAAAGTTTACTTAGCAGCATCAGATCGATATATAACTTGTAGACCTGCAGTCCGTGTATTTTTGGCAATTTTGGAGAATCTTTTACACTATTCTTCCAGATTTCTTTCTAAAATTGGATTAGTTAAGTAGAAAACAGTGAGTGGCCACCTGCCCAGAGCCACCATTTTCTAGGTACCCTCATGGATGGGATACCCAGAAACAGAGATGTAATTTGAAGAGGTTGAGTCCTGTTAAGTGCATAACCAGAATATATGGACTGAGGGAATAGTTGTATTTAGTCGTTTTCAAAGGGCTGTCCCATCACAGACATTTTTTTTTAAGAAGCCACCATAGCATTCCACTAATTGCTGCCAGTCCGTCTTCCAGCATCATCCACCAAATAGAGGTATTTAAGTAGTATGAGAAAGCAGGCAACCCCATAACTGGCAAATCATGCAATGCATGGAAGGCATGAGGCATTTTGGCTCATGAAGGGGGGTTTGCCATTGAGGGGTCTCCTCTATGACATTTTTATGGCCTAAAAGACTTTTCTGATTTCATAGGTGGACTCCAGGCCTGCCCATGACTCCTGAAGAGTCATGGCATTGATGCATAAAATCAGCCTCAGGCCAGTTTCCCACAAGCATAAAATGGCAATTGGTATGGCCAAAAATCTCAATCTTAATGTCCTATGATGCTGTTAAGCTACTTTCACATTAGCGTTAAAATCTTACTGCAGGCTCTTCCGGCATACGAACAGGCTGCCGGTGTTCATCATCACCGGCATAGCTGGATACTGCCTGCACCGTCAGAGCCCATTGCCTGCAAAAAACAGTCCTAGTCAATAGGGTCTGGCGGCTCTCCGGCCCTTTCCAGCTCTGCAGGATGCAATGACCATACGATGATCATATTTATAGTCTCTGTTGAGCACATATGCCGGACCTAAATGTTGAATGGATGCCTCTGATGAATGCAATTCTGTGGTATCTGTCACTTAAAGGGCCCTATTGTAAAATAAAATGCTTACTTTTATACCTTTTCACTGGATACCATTATTGCGTAGTCTACTAAGTGATTACATAGTATTCCAGCCGGACAGAGGCCAGAAGGAAAATCTTTTTGCCTCCATTTAACTAATAAAACCCCATGGACATGTTCAGCATGTATGTCAGGAGCTTTACCAGCTTACTCGCTAAACATACAAACATGAACACAGCCTGAGGAGGAATATGGTTATGGGTATAACCTAAGCTATATGTTAAATACTTTCGTAATATATTCAGACTGAACTCTGTGAGCTTAGCACAAATCAGATCATCTTCCTCTACTTTGAAGGTTTAACTATGAGCTATTGGATTTTCTAAACCATAAAGGGGTATTCCTATCTGGGACATTGATGGCATATCGTTAGACAGGTGCGGGTCCCACCTCTGGGACCTGCTCCAGTGTAGCAAATGGGGCCCCCGAAGTGAAGGAGAGCACACCATGCATGTGCAACCACCAGGGGCGGATTGGGAACTTAAAGTGGCCCTGGAAAAAAAACATAAAAGGGCCCCATGTTGTAGGTGTCTGACAAGACAGGACATCAGAAGTAGGCAGCGCCTGCAATACTGTAGTGCAGCACAGTATTCAACTGTATCACAGTTGAGTCTAGGAGGCACCTCTAGCCATTGAGCATCATATCATTATCTACCTGGCCTGCGGCCATCAAGAGTGCTTGAGTGGCCCCCTGGGCATTGGCCCATCAGAAAATTTCCCTGGAAGGTCTATGGCCAATCCGCCCATGGCGGCCACCTTTCTATTCAACTCAATTCAACTGCCGGAAATAGTAGAGCCAGGACTTGGGTTTTTTTGAAATTTCAATAATGGTAAACGGAGGGTGGCTGATCATATGTGCTTGCCCTCTGTTCACTTCGGGGGTCCTGTTTTTTCAATAGGAGCAGGTGGGACCCACACATATCTGACATTGGTGAAGTGTTGTGTCATGATTTACTCCCTCAGGTCGTTGCTCCCTGGGGATCGGCGCAGTGAAATGGTGGTTTAAGGAATGAGATCAGAAGTAAAAGAATACCAGTCTCTCTTTACTCAGTAAGTGACAGTTAATTGCATTTCTGGTGTGCTATCTTGCAGATGACTCTCCTTTGAACTTCTGGCTAACAGCTGTCAATTGTAGCTTGAGGATATACTGTAGGTGTCCACTCTGTAATTCAGGCTTTCAGTTGGTCTGGACTGGTTGCAAACTAAGTGATGGATGTCTAAACTGTAGTCCCTCACATGTAACAGGGTCTGTTCACTCTGCTATCAATGCTATAGCTTCTAGGGAAGCTGCATCTTTGGTATTCTTGCAGTCCCTCTAGAGTGGTGGTCTCACAGGAGAATTGGATCTCGTGCTGGTTTCTAAGACCCTTGGAGTAGGAGCAATTGGGGTACTGCAGACTGCGGCCAAATATTCAGTTTGCCCAGTTCTTCTCTCCCCAACATCATCTGTCAAAACAGAGTGGGGAGCTCCCCTTTTCCATTAGACTTTCAATTGAACCAGCTCTGCTGGTTTGGCTGACTAAACCAATCTGTGTTTAGACGCCTTTAGTCTACAGATATTACCCAAATGCTTCCCTGATTGAGTTCAGCTTGAAGACCTTCCTTTATTCATGGGGGTCTCTGCAAGGAAAAGTTCTTCAAATGATGACAGAGATATTACCAGGTCTGCACTAGAAAGGGGTGATGGGGGTCAGTGGCACTTTGCTTGGGGCCCCAGAAATTCCATATCCGCCCCTGAATATTACCCTTGGGGTACATTCACATGACCATAAGTGTTTTGCCATGTGCAAATTGCGAATCCATAAAAAAAGGGGACCAGCTGTGTGTAGTCCGCATTTTCCAGAACGCACACGGCAAGCCTTATGATAGAAATACCTATTTTTGACCGGTACTGAGGACAAGAGTAGGATATGCTCTCTCTTTTTTGCAGGTCCGTGTGCTGCCGGCATCTTTTGCGGTCCCATTGTAATGAATGGGCCGGTACCTGTTCCGCAAAATTGCGGAACAGATGCGGACCCAGAAATACGGTCATGTGAATGGACCCTTAGTCTTGCTGTGAGCTTGAATGGAGGCAGTCGAGGTGTCTCTCAGGAACATTGAGGACATTTCCTTAGTGAACACAAAGAAAGCAGACATGAAAGCAAATGATGTGAACTGTTACCAATCAGGGCTTGTTACAGCTAAAAATAACAAATAATGGCAATTGTATGGATTATCCAAGTCAATGTGGCTGATGCATGTCAAAGCTTGGAATTGTATGGCCCAGAAAATAATCCTTTAAATGGTTTGAAGGCATTTGCTTGGTTTGACCAGGCAGACCAAAGGTGAAGTGACGTCTAGGGGCATAGCTATAGGGGGTGCAGAGGTAGCAGTCGCTACCGGGCCCAGGAGCCTGAGGGGCCCAAAGACCCTTGTGCCGCATAAGAAGACACACAAAGTATAGAGGAAAGAGGTGCCCAAGCTGAACTCTTGCACCAGGGCCCATGAGCCTTTAGCTATGCCCCTGGTGACGTCAGTAGAGAATAGAAGCATTTAGGTTTAAGACAGTAGATACTTGTGATTGAAGAGGACCTGTCCCATCTCCTGACATATCTGTTTTTGTATTCACCATTTAATAACAATTCTGAAGCTTCTATTCTTATGACTCCATGTTGTGCCAATCCTTTATTACTCCTGCTAGAAGTTCATGAATTAGGGTTCAGTTGGGGGGAGGGAGTCCCTGCACAGTCAGCCACTGGCAGCACTTATTGGATAGTGTCAGACTGGACAGGGACACCCACCCAGTTGCTAACACCCAGTTAAACTGTTATTTACAAACTGAGATTCATAATAATAGAGGAACAACACAACATACCCATAAGAATAAATGCCCTAGAACTATCTTTTTATCTGGAAGAAAAATGCTTACCAAAGCAGACATCAGGAGAGATGACAGGCCCTCTTTAGGGCTCTCACATGAGCCAGTCAACTGTCACCAGTTGTTGTCTTCCAGCCTCATAACCCAGCGGATAGATAACTAGACTAGAGACGAGCAAACTTTTTTAAAGGAGTTTTCCCATCACAGACAATGGGGTCATATCGCTAAGATATGCCACCATTGTCTGATAGGTGCGGGATCCGATTTCTATGGGGCTGCTGAAAATTGCCGAGCACAGACTCAGCTATTTCCGTCGGCCCCATAGAAATGAATGGGAGCGGTGGCTGTGCAAGCGAGGTGCACTCCCATTCACTTGTATGGGGAGAGCGCTTGGCGGTGGATGGACCCCGGGAAATCTGGGGTCCTACAGCCACCTCACTCCCCACTCTGTTCTTGGTGCATATCCTAGCCATATGCCCCCATTGTCTGTGATGGGAATACCCCTTTAACCCCCTAACTGTTTTTCCAGAGTTGAGTTCCAGCAGTGGGAAAAGTAGCTAACTGGAGGGGGAGGGCTGCTTTAGATGCTGCTATCTCCTGAATGGTAGCAAGTAGAAACATGCAACTGATCTTGTTTAAAAGCAGATATTCCAATCTTTCAGACAATACCAGCAATATGAATGACAGCAATATGTTCAGGACAGAGAAAGATATCACTGATAGAAATCGGGATGCTGTGAACGCAGCTGAAAGCCATAGTTAAAACAGGTTTTACTCATGATTATCCCCGACTTGATTTCTATCAGTGATTTCTCCTCTGTTGCTTGGACTTTAGAAAGCCTGGGCTGTCAGCTTTCATACAAGACCAGTTGCATGTTTCTAGCTGCTACAATTGACAAGATATCACCATGTTAAAGCAGCCCTCCCCCCTCCAGGTAGCTACTGTTCACACTGCCCGAGATGGACTAGGGCAAAATAGTCAGGTGGTTAAATTCATTTGGTGTCCGATTCGTCAAATTTTTTTTATTTTAAAATATAAACATTTGATTTGTGGCCGAATCGACTGAACCCGAATCAACTCAGCGCTGTAACTGGACTGAAAATTGGTACATGAAATGCTGAGGTCTCCTAGGACTCAAATTGTTTATATATTATTATTCTCTCTTTTTAAATATTTTAATACAAATCTTTGCTCCCCCGAACTCTTGAACACAATGACAGCAATAGCAAATAATTCCCGATGGAGGGTATAAGTTTTCTATATTTTCCTAATATTGTCCCTGCCTTGCTAGATCTGAACCTGTTTTACAATCTGAAATAATGCAGAATAACAGAATATTCAGGGGGGACTTGTGAAGTCTCTGCACAGGGTCCACCATCGTGATAAAATGGCCCTCCACTGCGCCTACACATTGGGTACGCAGACCAAACACAGCAAAGGTTCCACGATGTGAAGATTGATTCCAGGCTCGTTTCTATAGCTCAGGGGCTCAGAGCTGGAGAAATCTACACTTCTAATGTCTAAGCCTTTAAGCAGCTCTTGCTGTCAAAAAGATGCACAACCTTCGCTGTGCACAATCTTTCAATATTTGGGCAGAAAAATAAAATATGCTTAGATGAAGCAGAGCTGAGCCTCTCCTTGTGCTTAAAGGGGTTATCTCATGATTAACATAAACTAAAAATCAGAACTGGTATAGTACATGACAATCTATTTCTAACAATGCTAGAACCAGCCCTGTACCTCACATGGATCTCCCCATTCATTGCTCCAATTATTCTGCTAAATTTATTTCAAGCTTGCAGCTTAGGGGGTGTGTCCTTTCTCAGAGGGCGTGTCCATCTCAGAGGGCATTTCCTGCCTGCCGCACCTAGTGACAGTTGAAGGATGGGAATGAGCGTCTGTTTGAAAAGGACAACTTCTTTAACTTAGTACTCATGCACATGAACGTATTTTGTTCCGTGCCCATTATGTTTTTTTTTTTTTTTGCAGATAGGATGCGGACCTATTCATTTCAACGGGTCCGCAAAAAATACGGACAGCACACTGTAAATTGAATGGTTCCGCATACAGTCTGCAAAATAAATGGAACGGACACAAAAAGAAAATAAGGTGTGCTGTCCGAATCTTTTGCAGCCCCATTAAAAACAAATGGGTCTGCACCCGTTCCGGAAAATTGCGGAACGGATGTTCACTCATTCATACGTTCATGAGAATGTAGCCTAACTCCGAAATGGTTAAATGACAACTTCAGCTCTGCTGTATCATACAGTAACATATTGAGAGATGCCTGGAAAGGTCAGGATTAACCATGTAATTGTACAACGAAACATTAGATGTATCCCGGATAAATCTGATACGGTCCGGCGTCTTTCACTAGTTTGACCCCGCCGTGATCCTGCAGAAGTTCACCTTGGCCCTAGCGAGGTGAAAGCGTATTATGTACTTGTAGTCAGATGTAGTGTCACTAATACGGCTGCAGAGAATAGTACACTTGCAAGATACATGATCCTAATTATACAATGCCTAACGAAGCCGCTTGTATTACCGCACACTGCCGCTGTCCGGCCTCAACAAAAGCACGTATCAATACCTGTCACGCGCCAACTAGTGATACAGCTATTTATAAGACAATGCGGCCATGTCAGCTCTCAGGGCTGTGCGGTGACAGCACCGTCACCTATAATGGACGATATATACTATACGGACAAATCCGGAACATAACTGAATGGGGTTAATTCCAATACTATAAAGTGAGGTTTTCCACTACAATTTAATAGAGGACATAATTTGAGACATAAAGGGCACCTGACAGCAGGATCAAGCCCATTCGACTAGGCATACTGCCTGGTGGGGTAGATCCAGCTGATTGAAAGGATACCTTTCTTAATGAGGACCACTTTAAATCATTCCGGGAGAACTCTTTAAAGGGCATCTGTCAACAGATTTGTACCTATGACACTGGCTGACCTGTTATATGTGCACTTGGCAGCTGAAGGCATCTGTGTTTGTCCCATGTTCATATGTGTCCGCATTGCTGAGAAGCATGATGTTTTAATATATGCAAATGAGCCTCTAGGAGCAACAGGAGCTTTGCCATTACACCTATCTGCTCTGTATGCAACTGCTGCGCCCTCTGAATTTGATTGACAGGAACAGGTGTGATGATGATTCCACTGCCTGGTCCTGTCAGTCAAAGTGGATGCAACAGTTGCAGAGAGAGCAGAGCCTCTAGGTGTAATGACAACACCCCTGTTGCTCCTAGAGGCTCATTTGCATATATTAAAAACATACTTTTTCTCAGCAATGCAGACACATATGACCATGGGACAAACACAGATGTCTTCAGCTGCCAAGCGCACATGTAACAAGTCAGCCAGTGTCATAGGTACAAAACTGCTGACAGATGTCCTTTAAAGTGCATTATGGCTAAGTAGGCTACATGAGACATATTGCAAATTCTATGGCTAATGTTATATTTATCCTATGTGACTGAAGGACACAATTTTTCTCCTTTATGTACAAATTTCACATTTTATATGTCTACAACAAAAGAGCCCAAGTATTCCACCTCACGGTTGTGTTCATAAACAAGCTAGGAAAGAAATAAGTATCCAAGGCTGGTGCTCTTCTGGATACCATTTTCATTTGAGGGCCACAACAAATAAATATATCGCCAGCTGGGAAGAGCTACACTGTATATCTCTATACCCCCACAAATATCTACTTGCCTTCCATATATTAGTATGGAAGGTTCATAGATGACTTGTTGTTCTCTCAGTTTGTCTCATATGTCAATGAAAATTTGAAAAATTTGAGATTCACTCCTAATTTTCAAACAGGTAAAATTTATTTACTGCATATCTGGAGGAAATGATTCAATCAATCCACTTCACATAGAAAGGAAGTAGCTGAGAACTTGGTTTTGTCAGTGACCTCTTGTCTCGGACCGTGGGAAAAGAGGGAAAAGTAGGAAAATATAGAATCACAGTCTGGACTCTTTATCGGCAAGACTACTCATGTAGTATTGCAGATATTAGTCCACAGTGATTGTGACAGATTCCCTTTAAAGGGGTTTCCACAAACTAGAAATGTTGATAGCCTACCAAAACAGTGAAGGGGGCATAACCCTTTCAATCAACTGGTTGCATGGGTTAGCCAGGAGTCGGACCCCCCCCCAATCTGATTTTGATGGTCTATACTAGGTGATAGGCCATCAATATTTTAGTCACGGGAACACCTTTAACTATATAGGAAATAGAGCAGGGATTTTTGAAGCTCTTAGAAGAAAAATATCTCAGACCTCTAACAATGAAAAAGTATTTAAAAAGTCAACTTTTGGCTACACAATTTTGTATTTCCTCATCTAGTAGGTATAAGTACACCCAACATTTATTGCCTTCTTTGTGACAGGTTCCTTTTAAACCAGCATTAACGGAACCTAAGAAGATCTGGAACAACTTAATTCTGGGCAATAAAACCAATAAAAACAAGAAGATACGAATTGATTTTAAGGGTAGAGATACTCTTAGAAGATAGGTTTACCAATGACAATTATTTTACAGCCTAAAACCTATTTATTTGACCCTTCTTCTGTGCTCAACCTTCTGACGTTCCTACTGAATGATGACTTTAAAAAAGGGTTCTTGTAGATTTTTGGGAATATTGATAACCTATCCCCAGAAAAGATCTTCAACATCTGATCGGTGGTGGTCCAACTGCTGGCACCCCATCTGTTTGAGGAGACTGCAGTGATCCAGTGAGTTCTGTGGCCTCTTCCTTGGCCATAAGTTGGGACGTTCATTGGTCACACAGCCTAGGCACAACTCAGTCCCATTGAAGTGAATGGATTTAAGATGCAATACCAAGTACAGCCTCTATCCATTAGACGGCACTGTGATTGATAAGCTGTAAGGAGGCTCACAACTCTCACCAGAGCTCTGATGAGCACCACTTCTTCCTCAAACATCTGATCAGCAGTGGTGTCATGAGTCAGACCCCTGAAAATCTTTTATAGATTACCTATCCTGAGGATGGGCCATCAATATGACAACCTCTTTAAATGAATTTTACTAAAATACACATGCTGTATTGACACATGCTGTGGCATTGACCATACAAAATACCGATATGTCTGTCATTCACCAACAGCAATTTTTTATATACAGTACATAAAAAGTGGATGCATCATCATCAGCTTCCGTCTATGTAGAGCTCAATAGAGTAACAAGTTTGTACATTGAAATAATATCTCTATGAACACTTGAGACCTCAGAAGGTTATTTCCCATGAGGAATGCAAAGGCTCGTATATGCTACAATATATGCATTTGGAAAACTTCCAGTGAAATGGTATCTTATAGCCAACGGCAAGTAGATACCTAAGCTACTCATTGAGCGGTGGACCTAATCCAATATTATGAATAGCGTTTGCTTCAATTAAAGAGTAAATTAAAGAAGGTTCCCTGTAACACAATGCAAAGAGCAATCGCAAATGACTTAAATGTAACGTACTCTAATAGAGAGGACTCAAGGCAGCACTTAATACCACAGAACTCATCATTACAAATTTATTTGGTCCTCTAGAGTCGGTGTGAAATCTAGGCAACCTTCCGCGATCGGGTTACAAGCTGGTTACTTAATGATGTGCTATTGAACATGTCTTGGTGAACTCAAATGCAAGTACAGTAATGTATGGGTTGAAATACAGCAGAGACTTGGATGAAGCTCTTCTCTGGACCCAGATATCACATTTTCTCCACAAATCAAAAATATCTCCTTGTCTTCTCCTCATCAATCATTTTATTTTGTTTGCTTTCATCCAGCTCACTTAGAAACAATCTGGTAGGTTCCAACAATGGTTGTCATCCAGTTCTCCATTATTTCTAGAGCGGTTTTCACCTGAACATCCTGGGTGGTGGAGCAGTACTGAAGGCCATCCTAGATATTGTGTGATTAGGTTTTACTAGAGCTAACATAGTTACTTTACAGAGCTGTGGATAAAGAACTCTTGGAATTTAGTCAAATGAACAAAGAAATTTTTTGTGTCATCCCAGAATCAACAAACCATGGATGTTAGTACAGACCACAGCCTTAGCCTCGGCACTGGGAGGCAGCCTGCATTGATACCTAAAATGATATGGTGGGATCTGAAATGAGTAGTTTTTCGTGGAGACATCTCCTGGAAGAATGTCTAATAAATAATAATCCTTCAACTGTGGTGTGAAAGGGTGGAGGATATGTGTCACACTCTGGTGTGGAGTTGAAAACCACACCAAGCCTAGGAGGGAAGGGGATGAGGTCAGGAAACAAGTAAAGGGAAAAGGTCACCTCCTGCAGGAAACCCTGACACCAATCCTGACTGACTTACAGTATGAACAGGCCTCAAAGGTAGGCGAGTTCATACACAGGAACCTAAACCAAACTGACCCTATAGGACCCTGCAACTACTGACAGGGCTGAGTCTACCCGTTTCTCCAAAAGGAAGGACGAACAGGAGTCTCCCAAAGGCCAAATAACACAACAGGGAAAAGCAGGGAAAACACAAAAGGGAAAGTGGACACTTATCTTTAAGAAGAAATTAAAGCAACCGGATCTCAGGAGAGAACCACACCAATCCACCAGAATGTCCACAGAAACTATAAACCGCAAGTAACTGTGGTAGAAGCAGGAATAAATAGGGGAAGGACAATTACCACAACCGCAACAGCTGAGGGCAAGGGGTGTGGTAAACAGCAACAACACAAAAAAGGAAAACAAGTCACATTATGTCACATGTGCAAGCCTAGACAACTTTCTGTAACCTGTTGCAGGAATGACCGTGACAATGTGTCTGCCTCTTCATTAAAAGTCTAGAGCACTGAAGTTTATTAGTACCACAGATTCTGAATGGGGGAGCAAGTCGTATGCTCAACCATTTCAGACCCCCACCTACCTTGAATTTATCAACAATACTTTTGACTGTTACTTTTTCATGAGTCATAGGAGTCTTTGTTCTTTAAGGGTTTTTTCAAGAACCATAGGATAGGTCCCTGATAGCTGGTAAGTCTTATTGCTAGGACCCTATTGATTATGAGAAGAAGGGTCCCAAGTACAGTGCATGTTTTAATTACGTAGTGGTTGCTTATGCACACTGCCACTATGTTAAAAGACCTTGAGGTCTCCGTCTGTCTTCATTTGTTTTCATTTTTTACTCCCAGCCCTCTCAATGCCATAACTTTTTTTTTCATTCACATAGCCAACATTTGTTTTTTTGCAAGACAAGATGTACTTTCTAATGGCATCATTTACGGTTCCATACAATGTGGTGGGAAGCAGAAAAAAAATTCCAAATAGGGTGAAATTATAAAAAAATCCATTCTGCCACAATTTTATGTTTTGTTTTTTTTTTTACACCATTTTCCATGCAGTAAAAGTCTCCAGGAAAACATGAAAAACTTCCACTCCCGCATGAACCAGGAAGTTGCAGGGGGTAGCATCTGTGTGTATAGGGCATAGATTTGCTATTCTTCAGAAGTAAAATAGGGTTGTCATCAGTCATTAAATCCCTGCCCTCTAAGGATATTGAAAAAGAAACTGCTAATTCTGTCTAAGTCTACACAGCAAAGCTGACAAGTAAGTTTCCAAAGACAGGAAATTTAAGCATATTGTGTTCATAATTTTATTTTGTTTGGATAGTCACATAAAAACTGGCAAAGTCACTGTCTGATTCATTCTCCTTAAATGAACTTGTAATAATAATCCTAATAATAATTATGTAAAATGGTAACTGTGTGAAATTATTCAGCTTCCTTTTCGCCAATGTTACGCCTTATTTAATGCACAGAAGCCATTCCATTAAGCAAATATGCAATAATAGGGGCCATTCAGAAGGGGACAAATACTTTTTTGTAGCATTGCATGTGTTGCATAGTGCACGTTCCTCAGTGCTAGATTTGGCTCAGGACCCTATCCCTTTGAATACCCTTTGGTAAAGCTGCTTTAATGAGTCATTTGTGATCTTCAGTTGATGAATCTTGGACCATTTGTCTGATATTTTTGTGGCTGGAATGATAAAGTGTTTGTACATAAAAACTACTGCCCACAACCATGTTTTAAAAGAAGTTAAGCAACATTCTTCCCAATCTTCAGCTGTATCAGTGACTTGGATAACGAGTGGGCGTACGACTAAAAGAGTGACTCATATTGTTACGTGACTATGCACTCATAAAAGCTGTTCCTAGGTTCATTGTCATGTGGTAAACATGGACGATCAGAATTTTTGCATATTTTATTGGAATGGGACAGAGCTCAATGCTGCATTAGTAGATAAATGATCAATGTTAACTCCTATGCAAACCCTGGATGATGGGTAAATCTAAAGAAGAATGAGAAAATATAAAAATTATTACTAGTTTCATGAGCAATATACATTCTCTAGATTCCCACATAGATAAAAGCACAAGAAGATGCAAAACAGTAGCTGCAATTTCCAATTGAGAAATAGACCATCTTCAAGGCAAGTGGACATGAGCCTTGAAACAAAAGCACTGGTTGTTGGACTTTTTTAAAGGGGTATTCTAGTTAGAGCAGTGGTGAGATCTCCAGCTTTGGCGTGACTGTGTCGGGAGAGACAATCTGCTAAGCCATGTTCCCTAGCGAAGTGACAGCAAACATAGCGACAAGATGCAATGCTTTTTCTCCCCACTGCGGGGATGGGCTGAAGGAGACTAGCAGTGGGCAGATTAGTCAGTTGATCTATTCCTGTGTGCCAGTTATCTGACTAATGGAGTGTCAATTCATGGACTGCTCAGGTTCTGATCCTGAGACTGTGCTCTATTTAAACCCCTTCCTGGCCTTATACCAGTGCCAGTGATTGAATGAGTCTTAGACTCACTATCTGTGTTCCTGGTTTCTGGTTGCGTATTTTGGACTACTAGTTTTGACCTTGGCTTTTCTTTTTGACCACTTTCTATCTGACATATTGGCACTGAGTTTCCCTTCGGGTTCTGATCTCAGCCTGGCTATTTGACTACTCTCAGTCTCTCGATTTGGTACAGTGTTGTCCTCCTGGTTCTGACCCATTTAAATACGACTGTCTCCATATCTTGTTTTTGTCCCTTGGTGTTGTTTGCACCTTAGCAGAGTAGAGAACGTCGTCCAGTTGCAGACTTGCTACTTAGAGCTTGCACTGCAAGTAGTCAGGGAAAGTGGTTCTAGTCAGGGCTCAATGTCCATGTCTGTCCCTACCTACTGATATTACAGTTATCCATTGTATAGGAGATACTATTAGATCAGTTGGGGGTCAGAAGCCCTGTATTTTGAAATGAACAGAGACTGGTCAAGAAAACACTGTGATGCCCCATTCATTCTCTATGTGACTGCCAGAGATGGAGCTGCACATAACATGCTCAATCAGTTGCTCCATTCATTTTGGTGCAATGGACCACCATTCTCGTGATCAGTGAGGAGCCCAGACGTCGAACCAGCACTAATCTACATGGACCCTATGGTACAAATATAAACACAATTCCCAGAAGCACAGATAACACCTGGATCAGGTGTACCAATCTCGGCCACCTCTATGATATGCCGCATTTTTTGCTGTGTAAGACGTACCTGACCATAAGATGCATCTAGGTTTGAAAGAGAGAATTTCAGAAGATGTCATATTAGACCTCCAATCTTTATAAGGCCTCCAAATAAGACCCCCATCTTCATCAGATCTCAGATCAGACCCCCATTCTTCATCAGGCGACAAATCAGACCCCTAATGTTCATCAGACCTCAGATCAGACATACTATCTTCATCAGACCGCCTTATCAGACCCCCCAATCCTCAGAATGCAGATCAGACCCCCAATCTTCATCAAACCCCCAATCCTTATCAGACCTCGGATCAGGCCCCCAGTCTTCATCAGACATCAGATCAGACCCCTAATCTTCAGCAGGCACCAAATCAGACCCCCAATCTTCATCAGACCTCAGATCAGACATCTAATATTCATCAGACCCTTAAGTCAGAATCTTAATTCTTATCAAACCATTGATCAGATCCCCAATCCTCAAACCTCAGATCAGATCCCCAAATCAGAATTCAAATCCTCATCAGACCTCAGATCAGACCCCCAATCTTCATCAGACCCCAATCATCATCACACCCCTAATCCTCATGAGACCTCAGATCAGACTCCCAAATCAGAATATAAATCTCCATCAGACCTCAGATCAGAGATAAATAAAAGAGCTTAGCTCTCCTGATCCAGACAGAACTACTCGAAAGATCCAGTGGGCCCTTCCTGCAGCGCTGTACTTTGACCAGATCTCATATAGCGTCAAGTCATAGTGCACGCTTTCACACTCTACATCCTGATGCTGCATGCAGCCAGGACACAGCATGGCACAGACAGAAGACCAGGGACCTGTGAGTAAAGCCAGCACCAAGAGCATGCTATATTCACCACTCCCTGTCGCACTGTCTACCATATTGGAAGCAGTCATCGATATTTGTTTATCAAGACACGCTGCCGTTTTCCACACACTTTTAAGGGGAAGAGTGTGCCTTATGGAGCAAGAAATATGTCAAGTGGCAGATTTTTCTATTGTCTTTTGAGGAACCAAGCGTTTGGGCTTTGCTCATATTGTAACATACAAACCTACTTTCTAATATCATGCCACACTTAGTGATGATTGGGTTATATATTCTGGCCACTGAAAAAGCAGGATTGCATCAAAATAGAAATCTATTCAGTAAAGTCCAAGATCCAATCTACATATGTCATAAACCCAACTTCATGTAGAAGTTGAGTTATCCTCATTTTATGTTTGTTGTCTATTATTTTTGCCTTGTATGTTTTAGCCTGAATTGTTCGGAAATGCGACAAGTAATGTTTTTATAGTCTCATCATGTCCGACAGAGAAGAGATTGAAAAGTGAACAAACATCCCAGTGCATGAATGAAAGATGCTATGGGTCCAAACAGCCTATGTATAATTCATCCTTCTCCCCCTTTGTGAGCTACTAGTGCATCCACAAAACTTTTTCTTTCATGTTTTACCTAGGGTCAGAATATATTCTGTGAATAATGGATCAAAACACTCTGGAAGTTGATATGTAATAAATCTATTTCATTTTCCATGAGCAAATGCAGACAAAAGTCATTTTAACCTTCCGTCTTAAGCAAATAACAAAAGAAAAATTCACACAGTATAGTATAAAGTTAAAACTGTACAAAAGTACATTATTTCCCAAAAGGCATTTCTGGCTATCCACATGGCATGATCATTTGCCTTACTTTAACATTCCTGCAACTTGAAAGCCAAATGTTTGAGTCTCTTCCACCTTAACCATTCCTTTTAATGTCTTCCTTTGGCAGAAATTATTAAAAAGAGGATAGCATATCTAGCGCAGGGGAAGAATCCATTGACTTTTCCAGCCTTTGGCTATGTGTTTTTAAACAGTCCCAGGATTATTTAGAAGAACTGGTGTGAAGACTTTGTGATGTTTTTGCCTATAGCAATCAGATTTCAGATAATATTTTCAAGTGATTATAGAAAGTGAGTACAGTGGCCTGATCGACTGTTGTGTGCAACATCTCCACTTTTACTTGATTTTAGTTTTTTCTAACTTTTTAGGCTACTTTCACACTGGCGGCAGGCCTGATCCGGCAGGTGAAGGGTGCTGCCGGATCAGGCCTGCCGCAGTGACATGTGTGGAGCCGGAACCGCGCTCCGGCCCCACACATGTCACACAGTACATACATACACATAAACATACACACACATATAGACAAACAAATACACATACATACTTACATGCTCCCGGCAGGTCTTCGGAGCGTCGGAGGGACAGGACGGCTCGCACAGGTGACGATTCCCCACAGCGCCCTCTGCTGGGCGCCTGGTGGAATCGTCATCTGTGCGCGCTGTCCTGTCCCTCTGACGCTCTGAAGACCTGCCGGGAGCATGTAAGTATGTATGTGTGTTTGTATGTCTATATGTTTGTGTATGTTTACGTTTATATGTATGTATATGTCTGTATGTGTCTATGTGTAGCCGGATCCGTAATGAACTCCATTGAAAGTCAATGGAGGGCGGATCAGGTTACAATTATGGTCACACCAGACGGATCCACCCCCATTGACTTGCATTGGGGGTCATTCCGGATCCGTCTTGGTGCGGATGCCTGGACCGGAGAGCAAACCGCAGCATGCTGCGGTTTGTTCTCCGGTCTGAAGACGGAACGGAATGCTTTCAGGAGCATTCCGTTGTCTTCAGTTCAGTTTTGTCCCCATTGACAATGAATGGGGACAAAACTGAAGCGTTTTATTCCGGTATTGAGCCCCTATGACGGAACTCAATACCGGAATTTTAAAACGCTAGTGTGAAAGTAGCCTTACCCCTACACTTGGATTTGTTATTGTACATGATCTATTACTTAATCTGGGGCTTAAAGAGGTTATGCCCTTTAGATAAACCCAAATTGTTAGAGAGATTTATTGACAATAAACAGACCTCGAAGTGTTCTCTGTTGGTACCCTCAGAAATCAGAAGTAATCTGTGGGGAAACCTAGCAAGCGTTCACTTTCCCTACAGTGCCCCCACAGGGGAAATTAAGCATTACACAGGATCCATTTAAAACACTGAGTTCTTAGTATAATGCATAACAGGACAGGTCCTCCAGAGAGCAAGAGGCACTTTTTCTTAGACTAGCTTCACACCGGCAGTAAATTGTTCCAGCCTGTTGGAAGAGAGTGTATCAGAAAAGGCTGAAGCAGTGTCCCTTTGTCTATAATGGGTCTCAGTAGGGACCCAGCCTGTTTCCATCATTAGTGCCAGGATTCAGCCAGACAAATACCACTGTAAGCAGCAGTTTTTGTCCGGCCGAATCCCAGGACTAATGCTGGAAATAGGCCGGATCCCCTCTGAGTCCAATTATAGTTAACGGGCTCCGGTGGGTCCAGTAGTTTTTGGCTATGCCAGATACAATGTCTTCCAGCAGGCTGTTTCTCTGCCGAAACAGCCTGCTGTAAAAATTTACCCATAGTGTGAAACTAACCTTACATCTATGCACTCTGTCCACGAAATGAGAGATGTATAAGAATTTCAAATATTTGTACTTTGATGACTGTGTTACGGTGCTTCCAGTTCAATGCACCACAGATCTAGTCTGTCATGATAGAGTCTTTATGAGTGCTTGTATTGAGTAGTTTCAGGCTCATAAGTTCTAATCAGTGTAAATCAAGGCTTTAGAGGTATTTTTACACTAAGGACTTATCATCACAGTTCAGGGATGCTGGAAGAATGCAATAATTGTCTCCTTGCCGTTCCCATTTATGGATTAGTGATAAGAGATATTTAATGATAGTGGAGCTCAATCAACAAGTTTGATATTTTTCTTGCATTAACTTCAATAAAATACCGTATGTATACTACTGCGCAAATGTTTAGGTGGATAAAACATCTGCAAAGTAAGAGTGCTTTCAAAAATAAAAGTGTTCATAGTTTTAATTTAAATTTATTCTGGAGCAGGACAACAGCCCCACACATACAGCCAATGTCATTAAGAACTATCTTCAATCTAAAAAAGAAAAACAAGTTCTGCAAGTTATGGTATGGCCTCCACAGAGCCTTGATCTCAACATCAAGGATTACAAGGAGACAGAAGGATTTGAGCAAGCCTACATCTGCATCAGATGTTTGGAACAACCTCCCCGTTGAGTTCCTTCAAAGCTTGTGTGCAAGTGTACCTAAAGAACTGATGCTGTTTTGAAGACAAAGGGTGGTCACACCAAATATTGATTAAGAATAGATTTCTCTTTTGTTCATTCGCTTAGCATCATGTTAATTGCTAAAAATAAACTTAAAGGGTTTCTGTCATCAGAATTTACCATAGTAAACCGAGTGTCATTTGCAATGCGCAAATGACACCTGATGACAGATCTGTTTGTTTTATACTTTTCTGTAAAGTTGTTTGTGAGAAAACTCCGTTTTTAAAATATGTAAATTAGCTCCCCTAGGTGCAGTAGGCGTGAACCCTGCACCTAGTAGCGGCCTTAATTCCTCCTATTACCCCTCCTCCATAGCGTTGATTGACAGGGCCAGGCAGCCAGCTCTTTCGGCTCCCGGCCCTGTTCGAGTCTGAAATCCCGCGCCTGCGCATTGCGATCAGCAATCCGCGCATGCGCGTTGAGCCGCCGGCCGCCCGGCTCCCGGCTTCCGGCTTCCTCAATGCGCCCGCATTGCTGATCGCAATGCGCAGGCGCGGGATTTCGGACTCGAACAGGGCCGGGAGCCGAAAGAGCTGGCTGCCTGGCCCTGTCAATCAACGCTACGGAGGAGGGGTAAGAGGAGGAATTACGGCCGCTACTAGGTGCAGGGTTCACGCCTACTGCACCTAGGGGAGCTAATTTACATATTTTAAAAACTGAGTTTTCTCACAAACAACTTTACAGAAAAGTATAAAACAAACAGATCTGTCATCAGGTGTCATTTGCGCATTGCAAATGACACTCGGTTTACTATGCTAAATTCTGATGACAGAAACCCTTTAACTCCTTTCATTTTGAAATAATTCTTACTTTGCAGCATTTTTCCCTACACTTGCTTGAAAGTTTTGCACAGTACTATATAAGGTTTCAATAAATGTATTGTCTCACAAGGCTGAATGAATCGACATTTCTACAGAGAGTTCTTCAGAGGGTCAACTGAGAACTACAAGTTGATCTGCAGTTATAAGCCCCATTGTATTTCACAAGCTTTTATTATCTTGAGATTCCTCCCTCTCCAAATGGAGCCTATGGCTATTCCACCACAGATGCCTAGACTAATTTAATTCCTTTATTACCTCCTCATAATATCTCAAGGTTGTTTCCAATACTTCAAGCATGTTCTGTCTCAAAGCAGAATGCTATTTATGCTATTTATAGAGATATTAACAAATAAATGTGGAAATTTGACTTGAATATTTTAAAAAATTTGGACTTAGAATATTGTCTGATTTGATTAGGGAAAGAGAGGGGTAGAGAGATAAAGGAAGCTGGGAGAGAAGAGACAGGGAGGGAGATGAAAAGGGAGAGACTTTTCCAGGCAGAGCACTTTAGAATTTATTGAGACCTGTATCAGATGGGTGATTCGGCCATATTGGATCAGAATAAAATTTTAAGAAATTCAATTATCTCTACACATGTTCTTTCAGAAGCACATCTGCCCTCTTACAACCCCCCCCCCCCCCCAACACCTACTGACCTATTTTGGACATATTCATCTTGCATAATTTGAGGATTCAATACTTCTTGGTAACCACATGAAGTAATGGTGTGAAAGTAACAAATTTGTAGACCGATGGACAATTGGTGAAATTGGTTGTAAATGTATTAAAGCTTCAGGGTTGTAGTTCTTATCGGAATAGCAAGAAATCCACATGGCACCTGTTGGAGATGTCACAATAGTTGGCTCCATACGGAAAATTTCTTAACTTCAATTAGCCAAGATGATAATAAAATGATTTGTCACTAGTCCCAACATCTGATTATACCATTCTGTCCCCTAAATAACAATACATCTTTTTGGCAGCCAATTTTTTAGGGTTATTCAGATCAACGTGAACAAAATATTTACTGTATACCTTTATATGACTATATTTGAATGGAGGCCACGGATAGCATATGTTCCCATAATTCTTTTCACTCATTTGAAGACTCATCTGCCCATGGAAAGCCTTGATTCTATCTGTACCATCTGTTAAAAATCACACTTCCTTAACAACAAACACCCGATTACAACACCAGAGGGCAGATAAAAATTTAGAACAGGAGCAAGAAATACAATCATAATAGCCTTTTGTTAGCTTGAGAAAAGACAAATTGTAATAGACCGCTCTTCTGCTATCTAATAGCTCAAAACGGTTTTCTGCAATGGGTTTCGACATGACATATTTTCTCGTTAATCGAGCCACTTTCAACCTTTTTTCATCTCGTATGAATAGAATTAATTGGCTACAATAGAGTAATGACAATTTTCTTTTCATAGATTACATTCTCGATGTAGACAGACAGAAGCGGCTCATAAATTTATAAGGCAGAAATTGGTTAATAAAACACCACTTACAGTCTATTACATGTTTTTGTAATCATGACAGCAACGTGAGGTTGAGCCAAGGAAACGTGATGGTAGCCAAAGAATAATATGTATCGGTACATGGAAGAGGTGACCAATAAACAAAACTCTTCCCACTGACTTTCCTCATTTCCGACAAGACGGAGTGCTCCATTAAATTTGCATAAAAGATTTCCATATCTCATAATCACTACAGACACATGATAATGTGTGCTGAATTGGAGGATGGCCTTCTGTCTGTAATTTGCCTGCCAGTGTATAAAACATTCAATGATATGGCTGCTATGAATGGTTGCTTCAGATCTCTTGGGACAGCATTTCTTTCTTTTTTTCCCTGTGCTCTCGAGCCCTTACATCTGTATACCAGTGTTCATCCTGATGCTCTTGGTTCATGAATAGAGAAGGAGTGAAAGAGTAGAGTAAGTTGTATAACCAAGGACCATTATTGGGCTGTATGCTGGTTAACACAATGGCCCATATTGGTTGTCTTCGAGCATCTGATTCTGCTACCTTTGATCGCCTTATTGATACAGATATACATAAGCTTTCTGGGAGAAGACATTTTATCTTTGCGTCCTCAAGACAACACCTAGCAAAGTGTTGGCTTACACATAAGAACATAGTCAACTAAACTTACCAATTATTGTGGGACTGGCTGACTATCCTTTGTGCATGGAGGTTTACTTATGATGTAGGTTGTAAGAAAGATATTTGGCAGCTGTTTATTTCTCCCTCCCTACACCTGAAGGCTTTTTGGAAAGTCATATTTTGACTCATAGGAGGCCACTTCTAAGAGGTGGAGCCAGCAAGATGGTTCTCTTCTTTGGGAGATACCTCTTTGCATATTTGTTTCCCATGGAGCATTGCCTGTAAGTCTTCATAGTCCATACCATGGAGTATTTCCAATAAGTCTCCATACAGGATCGGTCTCTTTAAGAAGATCCAGCACCCTTCTAAAGCCACATTTAAGACTGCCACCCAGCCAGCTAGAATCCTACTCCATAGTGATGAAGGTCAAGCACACAAAAACAGCTGTCTAAGGATGGATATCTGGTTTGTTTGGAAGTTGGATTTTGACTCATAGGGAGCCACTTCCAAGTAGAGATGCTAGTGAGATGGCTCTCTTCCTTGGGAGATACCTTTTTGCATATTTGTTTCCCATGGAGCATTGCCAATAAGCCTCCATAAAGGACCGGTCTCTTTAAGGAGATTCAGAACCCTTTTCAAGCCGCATTCAAGACAGCCACCCAGTCAGATAGAATCCTACTCCATAGTGATGATGGCAAGCACCCCAAAACCGCTGTCTAAGGATGGATATCTGGCTTGGCTATAATCCCTTGTCAAATCCCAAGGCTTATTGGAAAGTTGTGTTTTTTCTCATAGGGAGCCACTTCCAAGAGGGGATGCTAGTAACATGGTTTTCTTACTTAGGAGATACCTTTTTACATATTTGTTTCCCATGGACCATTGCCAATAAGTCACCATACAGTACTGGTCTCTTTAAGGAGATTCAGCAACCTGCCTAAACCCCTCCCTACTGAAAATACATGAACACTCAGCCATAACATGCATACATGTGTAGTGGAGTGTTGGAAAGAATTCCTGTTGACTGGACAAGTGTATGATCAACTTTATAGACATTGGGGCACATTTATTAAGACCGACGTTTTAGACGCCAGTCTTAATAAGGCTATGCGCTGGCAGTGGATCCGCCAGAAGTTATGAAGGCTTCTTCATAACTTTAATGGATCCACCACCGCTTCTAAATATAAAACAGCTTCCTAGTCTAAAACAGGCATAGAAAATGGTAAATCGGCCCTACCCCTTCCCTGTCGAAAAAACATCACATGTTCAATTTACCTGCAGCACCAGTACAACAGAACAGGTCCTCCAGAGCTATAGATGCTCTTGGTATATCTTCTACAGTCTGACCAAGAGATGAGGGTCCTAAACAGAAGACTTCCACCCTCTAATTATTGAAAAATCCATAGGGTGTTGGAAATACGTTTTCCAAACTGGACACTCCTGTAATAGAGATCGCTTGTTATATTTCTTTTGTTTAACATTACATTTTTCTGTTTGAGGGCATTGTTCATTACTCTAGTCCTCAGATGTACATCACTGAGTCGTGCTCCAAGGTGACTTCGAGTAAGCTATCTGTTATTAGCTGTCTGAATTCAGTGCATTATGTAATATCTGTTCCTCCATGTTAAGAATATTCTAGATTAGAGAACAGATTTTGAAGGTCAACTATAAAAGCTATCTGTGACTCGTGTCCATGTCATTTGCTGTCATGTTGATATATATCATATTTGGAGAAAATTGTGTGAGTGGAGAGGATATCAAACAAATTCTATTAACGTGACAGTTACTAAAGAAAACTCTCGAGTGTATATATTGAAGAACACCAGTAGGGGAGAACACAGAAATTATATGTCCCAGTATCAAAACTTGATAAGAGCCCCAATTAAGATGTTTATTTTTCTGTATATATAAGTTCTATATCATAAAAAGTGGAACAAGTGCCTTATAAACACAAATTTCTTCCTAAATACCATATTAGTAGAATAAATACCTTGCTACATCTCCCTATGAAGAGATCTAAATCCTCTGCTGTTTTTAATGTTATATATGATAAAACTTGCTGTCGGCAGCCACCACTAGAGGGAGCACACTGCATCGAAATTAATAGACTTACCATTGAACTTAATGGATCATGTAATATCTCTGTGCATGGAGTTCCCCCCTGGTGGTGATTGCAGGAAAATGCTATGAATTTATTTCTGAAAGCACAAGGAGCTTAGCACAGATAAACCTCACCACAGGCTCCATAGCAGTGGTGTACTCTGCCTCCATGGTGAGTATACTACTGAATACCAAAAAGTGTATGTCCGTCTTCTTATGTACTGTGTCCTTTCCAACATCAGTCCTTCTCTTCAAACTTTCAGTCACATCTCTTATTTCTCTGTATCCCTTTGCAATCTCTACATCTCTCACTAGACTGTAAATCTGATATCTTAAGGCGGTCAAATACATTAGATAGAGGTTGGATGAACAGAAGTTGAACAAACATATGGTGAATGATAATTTCAAAGACAAAGTCATATATATTTTTGTCCAAAAGATCTTTCTGGCAAAGTTCTTTCAAAGAAAGATAGTTTATTTTAGAGATGAGCGAATCATCCAAAATTCGCTTCGCCGAATGTTTGTCGAATTTTTCAAAAGATTCGTACTCCTAACAAATCTTTTCGGCCTAATCTGCGTACAAATCATACGTTATTATGTGGTGTTTTGTGAACATTCGCACACTAATAACGAATGTACAGTTGTTAAAGGTACGCAACTTATCTGAACACGTACGGATGAGCGTACAGAATTGCGTACGAATCCTATTGTCTAGCAATTGTGTAATACGCAGGCACGCACGATGCTAGGCTTTGCTGGAGCGGAATGGTGGAGCAGGAGGAACGCTCTGAGTCTGACCCCTGGCTACATGACACTGTATCAGCAATGACAGCAGATCATTCGGCTGTGATTGAGATGAGCGTGCCTTCCACTCCACTACCTCATCCACTTTCTCCTCCACTACAATTTTGCGCCTTGGTGGGTTAGCCTGGTGGAACAGTGGCCAACTATTACAAATTCTACAAGTAGAAGCTCCGGCTATAGGTCCTTTGGCACTGCTGCCCTGTGCCACCTTCTCCTTTTTTTTGGAGCTCGAGGTCTGGCTGGAACCCTTTTGCTTTTCCATGCCAGACATTTTCACTTGACTATGGCCCTGAAGCTGGTATTTGTCTCTCTCCCTGTCTCTCTCCCTGCCTGATTAATTACTAGCCCTGAACTGGCCCTGCACTTGCCCTGCACTGGCCCTGCAGTATCCATAATATGTGTAATATGGATTCCCAGAGAAATTACACCCCAATTTTAACACAAGAGTTCTCTGTCTTTCAGAACTTCCCAGACAGTGCTTCTGCTCGTCTCAGCAGTCGCAGCACAACTGACGTCATTGGCTTACCTAGCCTGAGCCAATCAGAGCAAGCCCTTCCCACTAGGTCAGGTGATCACTTTCTTCCCGGGCTTTTTGATGCACGAATAATGAACTTACAGTAAAAGTTTGCTAATTAACTGAATTCATACGCATCAGAGTATAAAGTAACTTATACGTAGCATTAGGGTACAATTTATCGGACAAGTACATAGCGAATGCATACAAAGCTTTAAGAACATTTTCGAATCTAACGAAGCAAATCTTTTAAAAAATCCGGATTCGCTTTGGAGTGGAAAATTTGTAACATTCAATACGAATCTACGAAGCTGCGAATAGATTCGCTCATCTCTAGTTTATTTATTAGTTTTCTTTGGGCAAAAGATCTTTCGTCAGACTATCGAATGGAAATATTAAAGAAAGCCCACTTCTTTTCAAATAATAATGGTCAAACATTCGCTGTTAAATTTTAACCAAAAAAAAACATTTGTTTTGGTTGAAATTGTCCATTCTGGTCAACATTAAACTAATATGTATGGCCAGTGGGTCACCTTATGAGAGTCCTATTTGACTGAGGCATGGCCCTCACTTCCTACATGAAGGGAACTCGCCAAATCATGTCTCCAAACAACACACCAAAGCAAGCTTGAGACCATCAACCAAAATTGCTTTGAAACTTGTTTCTCAAGAGGGGTGATCTTCTCCAAAAAGATGGCTAGTATGTGACTGTAATGAAAATCTACATAGAAAAAGGAGTGATCTCTTGGAGAGGGTTCACTTAATATCTCACATCCATCTTACATCTTACTACTGACACCACTATGGTATTACACAGTAATTAATTTCCCCATCATTTAACTAATTGAATACTGCATCTGTACCTTGAACATAGCATCAACCAGGTTGATAGATTACTTGGATAGATTGATTGGAGCTTTGGTATTTTACCAGTTACTCCACCATCTGCTTTCTCTTTTCCATCTTGTTACTCCAACTTCTTGCTTCAAGGTTTCTCCATTAGCCTACACACAGAACTGCAGCAGCATTATTACTTGCAAAGAATGATCTAGTAATGTCTGGCTTCAATAAAGTCCATACTTGGACCAACAATGCTCACTATTTGATTGGATTATAGGGTAGATAATATGAGCAATTGTCTTCCACCTATGGACCTCCACCATTCAGTTGCCTCCAGCCCTTCCCAGAAATTCCCAGCAGCAACACATGGAAATTTAATAAGATTACTCCATCAATGTCGTATTAGGATTGGTCATTTTTAGGCTACCTGACCTACTGTATTAGCCAGTGTTATGACTGACAAATGTATTATCAAGCATAATTATATTTGACGAGTTGTCGTGTTCTCAGAAAAAATCATTCTTAGATATAACAGTATGAGATAAAACAACCATTAAATTCATTTAACATCAAACCACTAAATCTTAAAGACGTCCTGCTGAGCAGTAGAAAGTGCCACTTGTCGACAAGGGTATTAAACAAAGTAACATGGGCGCATTCAGAAGCCTCTTCGAGTTTTTCTAGTTCCTAACCTACGGTATGCTTATTACGTATTTCAGGAATTTAGTATCAGGTTAGATTAATACAGAGTAGTCGTGTCAGCCAGCAAAGAGCTGACTCTAAATCTTGCTCAAGATATTCAGGTCAGGTTAACTGCCAGTGAAGTGAGATTTTGTGCCCATCATTAAAAAAAAAGGCACAAGATGTTGGAAAATGTTCAGCTTACCCATCTATAATTAAATCTGTATTTTACTAGCGTCAATAAACTCTTTTTGGCGGTAACATTTATTACTGAAGGGACACTGAATAAGGTGTTGCAAGTTGAAAATATATAGTACAGTGACTAATACAAAGAGCTGTGTCTCAAAGCTAGCATGACAATTAAAACCAAACCGGGGGGATTCAAAGGCATCATGGCATTGTGACACATATTTACATATATATATACACCATGTATATCCAACACACATATGCATAAATATACCATATATATACTACACACTCATACCACCCAAACTAAGGAGCTAAACTATCAGGGGTGTGTGAAACAATGGAAGTGGACATCTCCAGCTGCCCTGCCACTGCCAGAGCACTGGATCGGGATCGGGCCAGTAACACGGTTCTCCGATCCAGTTGTAATTTTAACAACTGGATCTGGAGAACTGGCTGAATCCCATTCCTAATTAAAACTATAAGGGGCCGTTACCTCGGCAGATTTTGACACTGTGGTTTGTTCCACGATTGTTCACTTGAGATACCATAACCCACTCCCGGCTTAGCTCTATTCAATGAAGTGGGCAGCTGCCAAGACATGCCAAGAAGGAACAGGTCCCGTTTTGGTGCTGTCACGGATTTTTTCCATCAGGCTGAAAACTGCACCACTACCTGCAATTAAAAACAATGGGAGGCAGAACATGTAGCCGGCAACTGAATTTTGTCTGTGCCAAAATTTCTCTGGAAAAAAAAACCCATTAAGCTACATTCACACGACCGTAAGTGTTTTGTGGTTCACAAATTGCGGATGTGAAAAAGTACGGATACCGGCTGTGTGCATTCCGCATTTTGCAGATTGCAAATGGCCGGCACTATATAGAAAATGCCTATCCTATTCTTAGCTGTTGCCCAGCACTGGAAAGATGAGGAGTTGAGGTTTAGCAAGGAGCTAGACCACACCACTCGGTGATCTGAAGACCTCACTTGTATAAAGAATGAAAAGGGTTTTTTTTAGAGCATTCTGCAACCGATTTTCGTAATAAATCAGCATTATAACACCCAGATAACCCATTATTCTGCCAAACTGAATTGGGGTCACCATAGGAGTCTATGGTGATCTAAGTTCAGTAGAACAGCTAAGGGTTCAGTTGTAACTGCTATGATACAGGTGTTAAAATTTGACCACATCACTGTCATGCTATACATGTCTTACCAGCCAAATATTAAGGGGTTGTCTGGTTTAGAGAACTTATTTTTATCCACCCTTCCAGTGAATTCTGAGTTAATAGAGGGGGTTCTCCAATTCAGGACTACTACCCTTGTCTAAAAGCAGATACAAAGCATAGATCTCTCTGGAGGACCTACCTGTGCATCACATCAACAGCCTATTGATTTCATTGAGAACCGAGCTAAGGCACTGCAGGGAAAATGAACACTAATTTCCCCCCAGATTACAAATGATCACTAGAGATCTCAGCAGCAAAACACCCTGTGATCAACTTTCTTCAGGAATTGTCCAAATTTATTTTCAGTAATGTTCTCTTTTTTTAATATATTACAAGGCAAATGTTGTGCCAATCCTTTACAAGAACATTTGTTCTAGGAATACCGTACAAGTAGATATTCTCTGCGAAGCCATCCAAGTTCAATGCCTCTCACGTTTTTAGAAGTTTTTTTTTTTAATTTTTATTTTATTTTAGCCTTACAATGAGCTTCAGCAAGGGACTTCCACATCTATCGAGTCATGTCATTTCAGATATTCAATCAGTCTAAATCACAGAAGCTTCTCGAGAAGTGCAATGCACGCATTCAACGCTCTGTCTGACAATGTGCTTGTTCAGATGAAGAGTCTATAGAAAATTCACAATCAATTAGATGTCACTTGTGTATAAGTTTCCAGGCCGAGGAAAGATTCTCAGACCTGTGTCCTCGTCTCTTCCCGGGAATTCTATTCTTTACTAGTCTTGCCATGCCGGCAAACTCCCTGTTTTTCAGTCAATCAATTGACGCTTTTCATAGCCTGCCTTGTACTCCACAAGCCACAGTTTTTGAAAGGACTATTTAATTTTAGAATTACGGCACCAAACATTTTGAAGTTGTTATTGAGACTAGTGACCCTCCTAGAGTTACAAAATTGCCTTGTGTCTGTTTGTGTGTCCGCTTGACATCCATGTCACTTGTGATGGAGTGGATCATTTACAGCCACAAATGGATGTCTGTGGTATTAGCGCCCTATTCTTTGCACCGCTAAAAGGAAACAGACTCAAATAACCAGCATGACATCATAGACTCCAAAAATATTATTTTACCAATGGTGATTTAAATATAAATGAGACAGCGCTGTAAACATTTAGGCTACATGAAAAAAACGACAGTTAAAAACGGACACATTGTCAGTTTTTCATGGCCATTTTGCATCAGTTTGTGCATCCACTTTCTGGCCGTGTGTCCATTGTTAATGTCTGTTTTGCATCTGTTTTTCATGTCTATTTTTTATAACCCCCATGGTGCCCACATAATGTGCCCCATAGTGCCCCCGGCTAAAATGATGTCCCCCATGATGTAAATAATTTTTATATACTGCCCCCCACTTTAATAATGCCCCAATTTAGGCCACCAGCTAAAATAATGTCTCCTATAGTGTCAGGGGGACTGAGGATGCAGCAATGGCTGCTGTAGATAGGCCACTGTTGATGGCGTTGGGAATCAGGGCCCTCCCGATGAAGCAGACTTCATTTTCCATGGGAGCTGGTAGCGCACCACGGTGGTCACCTGTGAACCCAGTTGAAGTATGGGTGGATGAGGAAGGCCCAGGTTCAGAACCACTGGTTGGGGCTGTGGCATTCCTTGGAAGTGGAGGACTCCATCTGCGGTCTCCTGCAGGCAACGTACCCAGGCCAGGTCTAGGATGACGGCACTGGGAATAAGGGCTTGGCTAGTAGGGTCACCCGGTGGCAAAGCGTCCCATAGCGTACCCCATGGGGGTATATTCCACTCGGTCCCCCGCGTACAGACTATGTCAGGCCTGGGGAGATAGGGTCGCTTGACTAACCTGCGGCCTACGAAGAGCTCTTCCTTCGTGTTGTCATCTTCCGGGAAGCCGCTCCCTCGCTCAATGGAGAACCAAACGACCATCCCCAAGTGGCGCTCCAGCTCAGATCTCCTGGGTGTTAGTGGTCCAGGACCTGGATGACCCATTCCTCTATGGCCCTCTTATACTACCAGGTTATCTGCGCGTGGGCCACCACTGCTGCTGAGACTTCGGGTCCAGCCTCAAGGAGGGTACTGCAGCTTTGGACAGTGAAGTGGATGCTCCGGCCGCCTCTGCCGCACCATCTGGTATGGCAGACTCCTCTGCTTTTTCGGGGACCCACTTCATCTTGGCAGTCTGTAGTTCAGCAAGGGAAGGTTCAACTTTGGGCTCATCGCCCCACTTCATCTCACCCCAGTTGGGCTGGGGCTGGAGCACTATGTTGCTCCCTTCTGGCTGGATGGAACAGGCTGGTAAAGGGGGCTGATTCTTGTGGGCAGAATCTCTGCTGCCCACGCTTGAACTGGGTGGATCCTTATTCTCCCACTCTGGCTAGGAGGTGGCACCTGCTCCAGCCGAAGAACAATTTCCTCTGGCTGCTATATCTTCTGGCAACTGAAGAACACTTTCCTCTGGTTACTATATCTTCCATACATCTGATTTCATGGCAAGCATAGCTTAGACTGCTCTTGCTGTTATAGGCACATCTGTCTGTGACTGTGCTCAGGCTCATTCTCCACTGTGTAGGCTAGACTAGAACTAACTAGCACTGCTGCCCTCCCTTTTGGTGGGAAGCAGGTTTTGCTCACTTCTGCCCAAAGGGGGGAGAATGGAATGGTAAATTCCATTCCCTCTAAGTATCTGTCTCTCTCTGCTATATATGCTGCCACCTGCTGGTGAACCAGGCATATTACATAAACAGTTACAGGATAGTAAGATCAATGCACACTTGTGAAGGACCTGGAAATAAATACGTGACAATAAATGACATTGGTGTTAGCAATAAAAGAGGTGTTACACTTTCTCCCTGTCACTGCCACAGCTTCCACAGAACAGATGGATGGTAGTTGTTGTAGATTTAAAATGAGCATGTTCGATTAGCTCAGTTAGATGGACAAAAAATAAGGAAAAGAACAAAAAGCAGGTGGCGCTATACACATACATTTCAGTGAATAACTCAGTGGCTATACAAAATTTTTAATTACATGCAATTACAAAAGTATTCAATTCCAGGTGCCGGTGTAAAAAATGTAGACTATGTTTCGTGACACAACCCTTTTAATAAAAAAAAAATATACATGGACTATGTCCTTTTTAATATTTGAGAGCATTGATTGTTACTTTGCTTTGTCAGATCCCTGAACCTACAAGAAAGGAAATTGATAAAAATCGATCCGTTATTTTGGGATGTAACAGCATGACGGGTAAATATTTCCACACTGAAAAGAAAATACTTGAAAAATCTCAAATAAACGAGTCTTGATGGGTTTTGACCTGGTAATCAAAGGGTCATTTCCTCGATGATGAAGAACAGACTGCAGTGTGAATGGCACATTTTGGAATATGATCAGTATTGCTCTCAGCGGTTGGATATCACTCAGAACTCTCGTGCTGTGTATGACAGCGAGGAGTTTGGCATGCAACAGCGCAACGCCTGAACGAGGAAGGAAAATAAATGAAGCTTTACGTGAACTGTGTCATGTAAGAAAAGAAGGCAATAAAATACAGTTCAGGCTACAGGCGAGAACCAGGAAGATATTATGGATGAAGGAATTTTGTTGATGTTCGTTGTAAAATTGAATGCATCTGCAAAATCAGCATGATGCCGGACGAGGGGAGATAGTGGACATTTTATACATTTAGTGCAGGAAAGTGTGACATTTGGGGACATCACCTTGTTGGAGGTCACAGTGGTCCTCTCTAAGCTATCTCTTCCAGGGTACCTACATTTCTCAGCGCTTGAGCTTCTAGGGTGAACCCCCTCCATCCCCTCCATCGAAGCGAGCGAGAGGCGCTCATAGGGTAAGACCTCATGCACATGGCCATTGTCGGCAGTGGCCCATATTGCGGTCCATAAACAGCGGATCTGCAATATGTGGGTACCGGCCGTGTGCTCACCCCATCACCAGAGGTGCGGTGCGGAACGGAGCCACAGAATCCCACAGGAGCAATATGGAGTGCTTGCGTGGGGTTCCACTCCGTGCCTCCGCACTGCAAAAAAAAAATGGAACTTCTATTTTTTGGTGGTGCGGATGGAACCCAGACCCATTCAAGTTGAATGGCTCTGGATCTGTTGCAGTAGCCGCACAGATAGTGCCTGTGCATTGGGAACGGTAAATTGTGGTCCTCAATGCACGGAAAGTCCGAGTAATGGACGTGTGCATGAGGTCTAAATATGTTTGTCATAGTAATCCCCAAGGAGGGTATATAGTGCGCTCACCTATTCTATATCGCCTTGCAGCACTGGCGTCCTAGGTTCAAATCCGACCAAGGACAACTGCATGGAATTTGTATCTTCTTCCTGTGTTTGCATGGGTTTTCTCCCACACTCCAAAGACATAGATTGTGAGTTGTCTAACTGTCAATAAAGTACTCCTCTTTTCCTACTGGTAGTGTTCTTGCACCTGTGAGCCAACTTTACGTGACAGGACTAATAGGTGTCCATCTTCTCCTACATTCTCCTCTTCCATCCATATACATGATATGATATATAGTTCTGCGCTCTATGCCGCCCTGCATACATAAACAGCTGGGATAATTGATGCACTCTCTGCACTTTGATTGACAATCCAGGCAGTGTAAACGCTGCTTGGCCCTTCTAATCAAAGTTGAGAGGGCCCAGCATTTGCAGAGAGAGAACGCCCCCATTGCTCCTAGAGACTGACTTGCATGTAATAAAACATAATTTTTCTCAGCTACGTGGGCACATATGAACATGGGTCCAACACAGATGCCTTCAGCTGCCAAGTGCACATGTAAAAGGTCAGCCAGTGTCAAAGGTAGAAATCTGCTGACAGATGCCCTTTAAAGGGGATGTATGTACACCCCTGCAACCATATTTTATTTCTCTGATATATTTATAAATAAGCATTAAATTAACTTTACTAAAATACTCCATGGTTAGTAGGGGCGCCATAACATCTAACGCTTAGGGGGTTCATTTTGCTGGGAGAGGACTAGCGCTCTTTTGTTACATGGCTATTGGTGATGGTTCATGTGCTGGGTGGGGTGGGTGCTCCTCCCATTACGACTACTATGACAACCCAAAACGGCAGTCACATCATTATACAAATGTAGATCGGGAAGAGGGATAATTTGAGACAGGATGCTTCAAAGCCCAGGTGGGCTCATTGACCTTTTTCAAACTTTTTTTTTACTTCCTCTCCCTATAGAACCCTTGATGGTAGATTAGGACCCCATAGACCCTTTGCCTCTAAATGGATTTCACATTCTTTCCACTATAGCACCCTTTGTCCCTGGTAGATAGGGCAACCTCCAAGACAAAGAGTCCTCATGCAAAAGATCTGAAGCTAAACAAAAAAGTTGCTTGAAAACCCCAAATATTCTGAACAATTTCGTAAACTAACTGCAATTTTGTAATGTATTTCATTTTATAAACCTCATTGCATTAAATTTTCTGGGTTAACTATCTTGATGCCCTATCCTCAGAACAGGTCATCGATATCAGATGGGTGGGGGTCTGAGGAGCTATTGACAGCAGCCACCAGAGTCAGATCTACTAGTGAGAAAGGAGCTGAAAGAAGAGTGCCACTTGCCATGTAATGGCTATGCTGGGGTACTGCAGCTCAGTTCCCATTCCATTTTCACATGTTTTATGTGCTCCCACCGCTATGGAGCATCTAAACACCTATAAAAAGTCAATGATCAAATGTTAATAACCACTTATTCATTTTTTTGTACATTGGCAATCTCAAAAGTAAATCCTACTCAGTTAGTATCAGAGCCTGAAAATATTTCCTAACATTCTTCCGCCTGTTGAAATTTCTAGCTTATGATCTTTTTGCCAACCAAAGGGTATTGATTTACAGACAGCTCGATAGTCGCATATTGCAAGCTTTGTTTTAGATTCTGACCCGCCACACAGTTCTTCTTATTCCGTAGGCATTCTTTTCACTGTGTGGAGAAGGCTGCAGTCGAAATCCGGCTAAAGTTCAATAATCATATAAAGAACTATAATATTTTATTACATCTTTAAAAATTCTATTATTTTTTTGGTCTATACTCCATAGGAACTGCAAATATAATTTTAAAAACTAGCAATATTTGGCAGCAGCGCCTGAAGAAATGCTGTTTGAGATGAGTGGGCGTCAACGCTCAAAAGTAATCGATGTTATTTTCTCTGTCACATCATTGAAAAGCACATTAAGATAATGCATGCAGTGCAATCAGTCCCACGGATTATTTCTATCGTTTTCTACATTTGTGCTCAGCCTTTGGTGTGCCACTTAAAGGAAGAAAGTCAAAAGTCAAAATAAACTTGGAAGTATGGATGGAGGTAAGGATTATCTTGCAATGTACCTTCTGCAAATGGCAAGTAAAAAGAGTAATGCCCCTTTCACACGAGCGGGAGACTTGCATGTCTCCCGCAACGCATCTGCAGGGCTGGACTCCGGCACTGACTGGGATTGCATATAATGCTATGCGATCCCTGTCCGTGCCGAGTCCAGCCCTGTAGATGCGAGTCTCCAGCTGCCTTACATCTGGTGGCAGAACTTGTTAAAAGCTCATTTGCTGAGCAGAGACTACTGGATGAGAGGCCTAAGTCAGGATTTTGGGGTTACTATCTCTTCTTGGGGAGAAAGCGCCTAATCAGCATGAGAAGTTTTATAGGCCATAAAAGCTCCTCTTGAATTCTGGGAAGAAAGGGATGCAAATGCTTATGTTTACTAACCCGTCAAAGGCCCCTCCTCCTCCACACCAAACTTAAAGGCTTGGAATGCCGAGTTAAGAGGGCGAATGACCAGCATACCTAGGTATTATCTAACCTTTACAAACTGTCAGGCAATAAGTTATATTTACTTATGACTGTTGTTATTACCATAATTCTGTTATGTGTGTATTGTAAACTTAATTTCAACTCAAAATCAATAAAAAGAAAATTAAAAAGAAAGAAAGGAATGCAAATGAGTTCTTAACATGCTATGTCTCTGATGCTGCAAGATGTAAGGCAGCTATCCTATAAGTCAATGTTCAACCATTTAAATAGGCCTTGAGATATTGAGACTCGGATATTAAATAAGCTAGTACCTCATCTGCAGACAGCTGTTTCGGGGTGATTGCCCCTCATCAGTGCAGAGCAGAGAGTACTCATTTGCATCCCTTTCTTCCCAGAATTCCAGAGGAGCATGTATGGCCTATAAGACTCCTTAATCAATTAAGGAGAGATAGTACTCCCCAAAATTCCTGACTTAGGCCTCTCACCTAGTTAAGCCAGTACTTTCTGCTCTGCACTGATGAGGGGCAATCACCCTGAAACAGCTGTCTGCAGATGAGACACTGGCTTATTTAATATCCGAGTCATGTCTCAAGGCCTATTTAAAGCGTTGAACATTGATTTATAGGATATCTGCCTTACATCTGGTGGCCTCAGAGGCAGAGCTTGTTTGCATCCCTTTCTTCACGGTCATTCCAAAAACGGTCATCGTGAGGCTGTTTTTCACCGTTGTGTGATTAAAGCCTTGGCTAATTTAATTTTTTCTTGTAACGTCTGCAATACTCTAGTTTATAAATTGGCTTTCCCACACATTTTTCCACTACCCAGTATGCCTTGAACCCCTCTGTTGGCAGATCAGTGTGTGCCCTGCATTAGCACAACACAAAGTTTTAGCAGTCTTTATTGACTTGCAGGAATAATGTATTGGTCTGTGTTTGTATCTAGAAGTGAAGGAATAATCTGACGTATTACTTTGTGTTAGTGATATGTGCACAAGCAGCATCGTTTATTACTCTAGCATAGATTAGAGCTGTGGGAGAGAACAGCCCGGGGTGAGCAATCTCTCCACAGCAGTTTACCAGTTTAATTAGATATAATATAACACACATTTACAAATAACCAGGAGTTACACTTCTCCGCGCAGTCAACAACCCAGAATGAAAGGATTTGATTTTCCCATGAAACATTTGGCTTTTATATAATCAAGTCCCACGTGAAAAATAATTGAACATCATGTTCATTTACATTTTAGGTAGATTTCTCTAGATGTCAAGCTAGATTTAGCGTCTTTATGAGTGCCTTACCTCCATAGCAACAAACGGAGACATAGGAAGATGGCTTACATCCTGTAAAAAGAGATTTCCCTTATGGCGCGGCCAAATGCGATAGTAATGCTGCAGATTTTCTGCAGCAGATTCCCATGCAGCATTTTACAGAGTCCGCCAAGTGGTTACGAGTTTTTAAAAATTGTTCTATGAAATGTGGAAAATGTCTGCAACAAATTTGCACATAATTTGACACATACAGTAGAATGGGTTTTAAATACGCAACACGCCAATTTAGGCTGCAGATTTCTACAACGGATTCCACCCTTTGCAAAGCAGAGGGTTATATCTTCAGAAACTCTAAAGTCAAATTCCAAGTCCAAATCTGCCTGCAACTCAAATTTTTTCCACTGATTGCTGCAGATTTTTACTTGCCCCATGTAGATGTACCTTTACTGGCTTATAGGGGCACTACAGGATTTTTATTTTTTAAGGTTGACTTCCCCCCTAGCCAACCGTACTTGTAAAGAAATATATACTCATCTGCTCCTCGATGCTGTGTTAGGCTCCTAGGTTCACTGGTTCTCTTTCCTGGACTTCAAGCTCCCCTCTGTCAACCAGCACATGTGCAGAGTTACGTATGGAGCCAATGACTGGCCTTAGTAGTTACGTGTCCCAAAGTGGAACGTAACCCAGCAGTGACAAAGCCAGTCATTGGATGCAGTGGCACAGGTGACCGCCCATGTGGATGATGATGGCGACCTGATGTCCAGTGAAGATAGCCAGGGCTGGGGAGCTGATGAGTATAGATTTCTCTGCAGGTGCCACAAGCTAGGGGAATTTGAAAAAAAAAAAAAAAACCCGGACAATCTATTTGCATGCTGTGGTGGAGACCAGCAGACCATTGCCCAAATCATCACAATGACTCAGATGGCTTACATTCTTCTCATAGTACATCCTCCAGGCACAGTCTCTTACCCAGGTAAGTGATGCACATGCCCCTAGCCATCCATATGATCTAAAAAAAAAATGCGATTCATCAGACCAGGTCTTGTTCTTTCATTGCTCTAGGGTCCAGTTCCAACGATGGTCATGTACCCAATATAGACTTTTTTAGCAGTGGCAGGGTTCAGCAGAGGTATTGCCAGCACTGGGCATCCTGGGCACACCTCTTTTTTTTTTTTGGCCCATGCCCCAGATCTCCAGGTGACCACCACTTTCAACTGCATTTGCGTCCTGAGGATACAGTTGAATAGCATGGTGGAGCAGGATGCTGTCAGTTCTCTGCTCCACCATTCTGTCTCAACAGACTATGAGACATTGACTATTGATTATTCTTTTTTTGGTACTATTTCTCTGGTGGGAGAGAGGACAGTATGGTGGCCACTATTACTGAGAGGGTGCACAGAGGGGGCCCCATTTAGGAGGAGAGCCCCTTACTTGTGTGAGGCACTAATGGTGAATACCACTATTGAAAGGGGAGTACTGAGGGTACAACATAACTCAGTGTGGGGCACTATGTGGGCACCATATCTAACTGGGAGGATTAAGGGCTCATTCACATCACCGTTAGGGATTCCATTCTAACTTTCCGTTATAACATTGTTATAACGGAAAATAACGGAATCCCTAGGGCGGAAATCAAAACGGACACCTTTAAGAGGCATTCCGTTTTGATCCGTCATAATAGAAGCCTATGGGAAAGCATAACGGATCCGTCTGGTTGCCGTTATGCTGGACGGAAAACAAAGTCCTGTCGACATTAAAGTCCTAGGGATTCCGTTATTTTCCGTTATAATGATGTTATAACGGAAAGTTAGAACGGAATCCCTAACGGTGATGTGAACGACCCCTAAGAGGCATCATAATTTCTACAGTCAATATGTGGCACCATTACTGATTGGGAGTATTAAGGGACACCATTACTGATAGAAGGTACTAAGGAGCACCATTCCTATTTGAGCGTGCTAAGGGGCACCATTACTGATTGCAGGCAATAAGGGGCGCCATTACTAATTTAGGGCACTAAAAGGCACTGTTACTGATTGAGGGCACCATTATAGAATGGGAGACACTGAGAAGACACCAATACTGATTTGGGGTATTACGTGGCCACCAATACAGATTGTACTACTATGGAGTAGAAGACACAAAGGTGTCACCAGTACAGAATAGGGACACATTATGGGGGGCACTAAGGTCCCATAAATACTGGGCCCCTTGAGCAAGAGTAGATCTGCTCTTGAATATGCCCTATTTTTCATCTTTAGTAATACGAAATCTGTCAGAAATTTTTTAGCCATGCCGGCACCCACTTTTTTCGACACTCAAAACTGGAAAGTGCCAAGAAACGCAAATATACCATGCACTAGAACTTGAAATTTTCCATGCCATACTGTTACTGTAGCATCCACATAATTACATTCACTTTTCAGTTGTGGTTTCTGGAACGCTTGCAGAAATGGCCAGCTGCAAGCTAAGCACGTTCGTCTGAGCTCTCGCTCGCTTAGAAACGTAGCAGCCATACACTATTAATTGCTTTCTAGTTCTGTGTAATTTTGTTTATTTCAATTATATGTTGTGGATGTGCAGCATTACATTATGATTACCCACAATTCTGCCGGCGCAATGTTTAATTAAAATGATTAAATTATTCTGAGATCTTTCTCTCCAGTCTCAAGTTTCCCCTTTTTATTTAACATAAATAGCGCCATTAGTCTCGGTGGATAGGAAGCCATTATCTCAGAGGTAGCTAGAATGTATCAAAATGAATCCCTTTATAATAAGCCAATCATTTCTATAGTTAATTCAATGCTACGTAGCAGTAGAGTAATGAGTAGCATAGCACAGGCTTAGGATTTTTTATTTTATTTTTGCTAACAGTTAAGTTTTTAAGGCATCTTCCATTTGCACTTTTTTAACTTCGAAAAAATATTTTGAGCATTTTTTCATTACAGAAGAATTTGGCTTAAATGGATACTGTCATCAATGTTTTTAGCACATAACAGCCTATATGTGAATATTCTATGTAGTTTTTTTTTTACAAAAAAATGGGAGGATAGTTTTCTGGATATAATTTTTTGAAGTCGCTCCATGTATTGTACTTACAGTCCTGGCTCTTTAACTTTCTCTTTGTTTAGACTTAGCATGGCAGACGGTCTCACTTAACTCTCTCAGTCAGACCATTCACTCAGACCAGAGAAAGCCTTCCTCTAGTGACTCAATTAGAACATCACACATTACATTGATAAGCACAATGCTCTTCTTTAGACATGTTTATCTAGGCCTATCAAGAAATCAATAAAGTTGTCAAGCTGTTTTCCTAATTCTACACCTACAATTTTACTAGCAGATAGCATTTTCCCTCTGACAGCAGCAGTAAACTGGCAAAGGATTACCTATCTATATATTAGGTATTATCTTACTAAAGATGGACAATATTTTGCCTTTCAATGGCATAGTACTGCTGAAATCTAAAAATGAAAATGATAACCATAAAAAAATTCTAAAAAAAAAAAATTATAAATACAGAGTTTAAAAAATTCTGTTGGAATACTTCCCTCAAATGAGTGTTTATGAGCTGTCGGGGAACTAGAGATAAAGGCCACAAGTCCAGCCATTAGAGCAGTTCTGTAAAGGATTCACCAAGAAGGAACAGTCTACAGATGCAATGAAAATGAAAGCTGTAGAGGAAAAACGTGAACATTTTCAAGAAAGAGCAAGGGAAGAAAATGACTTTAGCCCAAAATAAGAAGAATGCAATATTCCCCCCAAAGATACCCATAGCCTTTAATTAGATTATAATATTTAAATTTAATGAATAGTGAAAATTGGGATAGTCTTTCCTTTCTTTTTCATGTGACTACCACTGTGACTGTAGCCAGGGATAGAGGGTCATTTTTCATTATATAAAATTAAAGAGCAGATATATATTTTACCAGTGTCTTTCATCCAACTTTTTTTTTTAAAAAAAGGATAGGCACTCAAGGTCATCATAGCTGGTTGTTCCACGTTCAAGACTCCTCCATTACCCAAACCTAAATCTTCTTACTCTGGCAGATTGGCACAACCATCTATTACATAGTCATGAAGTAACGTCAATGACTGTGGGTCCTAACATCTAGATAGCCAGTGAGCATCCATTCTTCCCCAGGATAACTGCCGTTGTGTCCACATTTCCATCCATATAATAAACTGTTAAATAGCAATATGTGGATCCTTAGGGAAAAAAATGAAGTCAACGCAGTTCTATGTTTTGTTTCCTAGCAACCAATCAGACTTTTCTTGCGCTCTTTTTACGCTGGTTACAAGAAATACATTATCTTTGTGGTTGTTACGTGATACAAAATATTTGCAATTCTAAATTGTCTTCAAGATTTTTTACAATTTACTATAACTTTTATACTGCACCTTAGAGGGCATTGTACTTAAGTATTCAGACCTTAACCTGCCAAGAACTATACTAGTGAAGAATTGGGCAGTCAGTACTTTGCAGCCATTGCTGAGCTTTAAACCATGAAGTAAAACGTATAGATGCTGAAAAAAAATCAAAAAGCTGGCTTTAAAGTAGAACCACCTACATTAACTCAAAACCAAATAACAGAATATGCATCAGACCTAAGAAATGCCCTCAGGACCTCTTAGATGCTGCAGAGGTTATCCGTTGTTAGCAAGACCAAAACAAGGCTATGATCAGGAAGAACCATTTCAAGTGCTACTAGGTCAGACCAAAAAGGTAAACAATACCCAACAATACTATTAAAAGCAGTACCAAAATAACTTGGGTTGTCCTGCTATGAACCTATCACCTATCCACAGGATAGGTGATAAATATCAGATTGTTGGGTTATGACCACTGAAACCCCTACCAATGACTAGATTCTTCAAAGTGAATGAAGTAATGGTGGTGCAAGCGCACTGCCACTCTAGTCGGCTGCATGGGTCTACAGAAAACAGACAAGAGCTGTACTCGGCTTCTCTTCGAAGGAGCCAAAAAGTTGAATGGAATGCAAGCACCACCATTGCTCCATTCACTCTAGCGACTCCAGAACCCAGTTCTAATGATCTGTTGGGGGTTGAGCAGTTGAACCCTCACCAATCAGATACATATCATCTATCCTGTGGATTGGTGATACGTTCTTATAGTGGGACAATCCCTGAAAATGGTTGAAGATAGCCCATTACTTTTTTGCATGAAGTCAGCCTTCAAAGGGGATGCCATCTTCAAACAAATCTCTTTTTGTCGGATGGATCCTTCAAAAATAAGCTTACTGGGCAGCACAGTGGCTTAGTGGCTAACTCTTATTTTGCAGTACTGGAGTCTTGGGTTTGAATGCACCCGAGACCAACATCTGTATGGAGCTTGCATGATCTCGATGTGTGGGCATGGTTTTCCGCCTGGTTTCCTCTCAACATTCTAATAGGATGATTTAAAATTTAAACTGTTAGCTCCAATGGGATATGGACCAATATGAGTAATGACAATCTCTGCACAGCACAGGGGAATGTATATTTGCTATACAAATGAATAAAAGGAAAATAAATTGCATGGTGTTTCCCCTTTTCCATAAAAAGCAGTAATGTTAAAAAAAAACCTCTAGAAGGTGGGACACTTTTTGCAGATGTGTTCTGTTCCGAAATGGTCCCCTCAGTATAGTACTGGGATATGCCCCCTTGATAGACCATATTTTATCAGCACAGTTCAGGGTGCACAGTACGTACCGGGTAGAATATTTTCTCCACAATCCTACATAAAAGCTTTGAAAAAAATGTAATTTCTGCTTTGACAACGCAGAGTTTCATCTCCCAGAACATTGATCTATGATTCATTGGAAATTACTCATCCATGTATTGTTCAAGTAGCACCTTTTCTCAACAAGTTATGCATTTTTCTGCCTTCATACCTTCCACAATGAGGCATTCACTTTATTATTTTAGAGCTTTTAAGTGAACCAGGTACCAAACTTGAGGGTTGTGTCTATGGAGGAAAGAGGGGGCTTCAAATAAGAGCAAGAAGAAAGATGTCTCCCCTTGTACAATCCGTAATGATCCCAGTGGGGTGCAGGAACTTTTCTTCATGTTATCACCCCTCCTACGAATCAGGTAGTATATGTGCCCTATGTGAGATTTCAAGGTGGGGTGTTCTTTTATATTTCCACTATAGAGTTGCAGATCTAATCATCCCTTGGACCTATTTAAAGACTCCGTGACTCAGTGAGAAGATATGTGCATATAGAAATAGGCATCAGTAGCATAAACTCTTCAACTCTGCATATCTTTTATTTTTAGAAGACGTTGTGCTTTTCAGATCCTGCTTGGGCCAAATTTATAGCCATAAACATGAATTCATATGCATTTTTTATACAAAGTGCCAGATGTTTACTTTCCAAACATATATGGACATAAGAGTATAATATGTATGATTTTATTTTATATACTTCAGCTTCTATTTCTGTATATGATATTAATATGTAGGTTTGTCTTGTTTGAAAATATGATACCTCATCACGTTGCTGGTCTTGATGGGTACCGGGTCTGGTTGTCTGGTTGCTAGGCAACTGGACACTTGCGTTGTTCCAGCAAAGTCTTCAGCCACGGCCCTTCTGGATCAACCCATCTGTTTCCACCTGGTAGTGTCAGGTTACAAAGCAGCCAAAGATATCCAGGCATCTAAAGATAACATCAGGAGCTGTCAGCTAATTTTATTAGACCTTAGCTGTAGCAAGCCACCTGGCCAGTAAACCACCAACTTAGCTGGATAACCAGCAGGAGGCCAGTGTCCATATTTAATTCAAATGAGCCACATAATTTCCTGGTAATTTTCAGTAGCCAACAGCTATTTCTCAGGCTGTACGACAGCTAGATATATGAGCTGGATTGTTGTAAAGCCTTAAGGTATTAACTGCATATCTAATCATGGACCGGTTTCTAAAGCTTCTAACTCTGGCTGTATGTTGGTTAGTTCAGTGATCTTGGCCTTGTTTTAAAGCTTAGATTCTCAGCTTTAAATCAGGACCTAGCTGCTATACAGCCTGAGATATTCCAGGTTCAAGCAGCCCCCTCAGCTGACCAGAATGGAGAAGGAAAGGGCGCCAGTGAAGGATGTGTTGACAGGCTGCAGGTAGGGGAAGAGATTTATAGGTCCTCCTCTCCTTGTGTAAATGTACATGATCACAGAATGAAGAGAGATATGACCTCATATATAGCGCCCACTCTCTGCACTGTAGGAGATGCTCATCTATTTTTGGTAGCCACACCTCCATTAACTCTCTTCACTTTGGAGGCTCGTTCTTGCTATAAATGTCCAAGATGGGAATCCCATATGTCCAGATGGCTGCAGTAAAGCAAATATCTTAAACTACTGTTGCTCCAACTCAAGAATGATGGCCGCTTCCACAATCATGCACTTTTGTTAAATTTGTATATGATGGCATTGTACAAATAGTTAAACCAATGTCATTTACCAAAACTTGGTATTAATCTGAGCATGAAAGGTAAGCCTGGGGAAATAATTTTCAAGGAAAACTAGAGAAATGTAGTAAATAAAAGGCTATACTTAGACCAAGTGAAATTATGTCACAGTTTATTTCCTCTGGCAACGACAGATGGTATATCTATTTAAAGAAGCAGTCTTTCAAAGAGGGAAAAAAATCACTTACCTCAAATTAACTATGCTGGAAATGGTATTTGCTATTATTTGAAGTGCAGCTATTAAATTATGTCTGTAAACTATTATACAAGCATTACATCACATTGTATTTAGTTACTCCATACATCTCCATACCGTAAATCTCCTGTGCTTGTAAAGGCTGGAATAATGTACTGAAGAGTATGCTTTTCATTTCTTTATTTTATTGTATTTTATATTATTTTTTAACTTTAGTTTGTTTTTAATATTTTACATTTATTTATTTTCCATTTTTGTGTTTTCGTTTTTCACTCCCTGCCTTCCAGGAGCCGTAACTTTTTTATTTTTCCATTCATATAGCGGTATAAGGGCTTGTTTAGCTGGACAGGTTGTACTTTCTAATGGAACCATTTAATATTGCATACGATGTAGTAGGAAGCTGGGAAAAAAAATCCAAATGGGGTAACTTCCCAAGGAGTCGCCCCATCCACACAACTATCGCTGCGCTTTGAGTCTCGTGAGAAAAATGTATTACAAACGTTTGCTATTGTCATTGAATAGGTCTTGCAGAAATGCATGCGCTTGCATTTTATTCTGATATATTGGGTAATAATTAGAGATGAGCGAGCAGTGCTCGTTACAAGCACTGTAACGCTCGGGTCCCGCGTGAAATGCCCGCAGGCATTGCGGATCCGTCCTCATCTGCATGTAAGTCAATGAGGACGGATTGTTTGGTATGACACTCATACCAAACGGTTCCGTCCCCACTGACTTTAAGACGGGTGAGGACGGAACCGTTTGGTATGAGTGTCATACCAAACGATCCGTCCTCATTGACTTACATGCAGATGAGGACGGATCCGCAATGCCTGCGGGCATTTCACACGGGACCCGAGCGTTACAGTGCTCGTAACGAGCACTGCTCGCTCATCTCTAGTAATAATCAGTTATATAACAAGGTAGGTGGATTTTAAAGGTCCTTTGCACTTTTACAACTATTTTATAATGCTCCATTTGGGGTGCTTGCTCACCAGAGTCGGCTGGCTAAGTCAGACACCTTGGGTGTAGCTTTGGGAAGGAGGCAGTACTGGAATCTCTTTGAGGGGAACAATTGTGTATGAAGACTTAGTTGCAAGCTCCATGGAGAATTAGAGGTATCTCCCTGGAAAAGAGAATTGGCTCGCTAGCTCTACCTTTTGGATATTTGGCGTGTATATTTTCTCTTGTCAAGCCCTGAGGCTTCTTAAAAAGTCAGACTTTCATAGGGAACCACTTCCAAGAGGTGTTGCTAGTGAGACAATTCTATTTCCCTAGGAGATAGCTCTTTTTATATTATTTTTCCATGGAACATAGCCACTAAGTCTCCATACACAGGTGATAATACAGTACTTACCTGATCCCTGGCTTTGGGTCTCTGCTTATCCACTCCCTGGCCTCTACTACTTGTCTTGGATCCCTGCATGTAAATGTCCTGTTTTCTAATCACTGGCCACTGCTCCCCTTGGGTCATGTCAAATAGTAACATGATGCAAGAGGAGCAGATCACAGCTGCGACCAGTGACTGGCTGCAGTGGCATCAAAAAGGAAGTTCACATGGAGGGATGGAGGGAAGCCGCGGAGGCGAGGGGAGGGAACAAGCCAGGACCCAGTGCCAGGGATCAGGTAAGTATGATCACCAACTTGGGTCCTGTTAGTCTTCGAGGTTTTAAAATGAGTGCACAGCCCCTTTAAGGAGAGTCAGTACCCCCCACCCCAGCAACAAATATTCTTAAAATTACATTTCATATTTCCTTATATATCCTATATATAAATAAAACTGTGCGATATAAGTGTAGTGCTGAAAATCTACTTATTCAAAGGTCATGCCCTAGTACTAGACGCAAGTGTTAGAAAAGGTCAGCTTATGTTCTGCAATGACGAAGAGGTGTGGTTTACACGCCATGAATAAGCTTATTCAGGAAGGTTATTCAGTAGCGCTTGGACTTATGAATTTTCCATGAGTACAAGGATGTTTGGTCTTATCAGTATAGCAAGAGCTAATTGAAAAAAAGGACAGCTCTGAAAAGTGTTGATAAAGCGCACGACTCCCCTGACCTACCCAGCTATCAAGAAGATGTACAAAGTCTTATTTCACAAGATCAACTGAAGAAAAATTAGTTGTTTCGGATTTTACCAAATTGTGTTTCCTAAAGAAAAGAGGTCCAGAGAATTTTTTTTATGCTTAATTGTATCCGGTTTAGAAACATTGTTTTCAAATACTGTACTCAGTCAATTGTGGTTCCATAATCAGGACCCTCATAAATTAACCCAGTGCGGCTACATCTCTAGCTCTGGAGGACCTGACACATTAATACATTACATGGACAGGCCATTGATTTCAGTTGGAACTATGTAATACTTAATTTCCCCTGTGGTGGCGCTGCAGGAAATTTGAACACTTGCTGCTGGGTATCTCCAGATCACTGTAGAGCTAATCACTTGGGATTCCACCATCAAGACACTGAAAGTTAAAGGCGTTATGCCATGACTAATGTAAAAAAAATAAATCACACATTATATAGTACATGACAACCTCTTTCTAACAAACTTCGAACCAGCCCTGTACCTCACATGGATCCAGAGATCTCTACATTTCCTCACCTTGTGCTTGACACACAGGAAATGGCTCGGACTGCTTTTTCAGTCAGTCACTGACCACAGCCATGACCTTCCTCTTTTGACCGTGAAGTCAACAAAAAAAATCAGGTTTTGCAAAAATGAGACCACAATGTACAAAAAAATCAAAATATCTCTATGGCCACAAGCAAGGGTGTAGCTGAAGGCTCATGGGCCCTGGTGCAAGAGTTTAGCTTGGGGCCCCTCTTCCCTCAATGCTTTGTGGCAAGGGGCAGAGGAGCATCTAGCCTTTCTGCTGCCTGAGGCAAAAATTAAAGCGACACCCCCCCATCCCCTATGCTAACCACTCTCACCCTAACCCCTTCACTCCAGCCCTACAGTGCAGACAATACCACCTTATAATGTGTGCATTATAAGGGATATAAAAGTATCCCTTATAATGTGTGCCGTACAAAAATACCGCCTTATTATGTGTGCCAGAACAAAAAATATGCCATTATAATTTGCGCCAGTACAAAAATTTCCCCTTATAATGTGCGCCACTACACAACAATACCCCTTTACATACTCCTTTACCTCAAATTAGACTCCCATATCAGACCCCCAGATCAGATGTTCAGATCAGACCCCCATATCAGATAATCAGATTAGATCCCTATATCAGATCCTCAATTCAGACCCCCATATCAGACCTCAGATCAGACCCCCATATCAGATCATAAGATCAGACCCCCATATCAAATCCTCAGATGAGTCACCCATCAGACTTCCATGTCAGACTCCCATATCAGACCTCTGATTAGAACCCCTTTAGATCACCATGTCAGACCCCCTTTAGACCTCCATGTTAGGGCCCCATCAGACCTCATATCAGACTTAAAATAAATAAGTTAACTTACGTCTCCTGCTCCACCGCTACTCTCCCGGTCTGGTGGTGTCTTCATTCTAAGCTCCCTGATCTTCTCCTGTCACTTGACTGCGTGCAATTGCGACTGATGCAACCCTTATAGCAAATCCAGTTCATACAAATGATTTTTTGTATGATTTTATTGTTATATTATTACTGGGAATACATTATTAAATATTTTTTTCACCTGAGATTTAATTGGTTTTATTAAATTGCAATCTGCAGTAAATTAATGAAATTGAAAGGCATTATTCTTTGAAAATTCATACCAAAGCATTCCCAGGAAACTAAGCTGAAAATGATAAAATATACACAGGAAAAAAAGTTATTCTTACAGTTTATATAATAACAGGAGATAACCTAAAGTACCTGTAGACTCAAAACAGTTTTTTTCATTTTTTATTTTAGATACATTAAACATTATTAGAGTTGAGCGAATCAATTCGCCGATTCGTTCATATCGAATCTTGGAAATTTTCAGCTGCGAAGCAAATCTGAATATTTGGAGATTCGCTCCGTTAAGATTTGAAAATGTTCCTAAGGCTTTCTGCACATTCGCTACGTACTTGTCCGATAATCCTACGTACTACGTACTAATCCTACGTATAAGTTGCTCTATTACGCTGTTGCGTACAAATTCAATTACTTAGCAAACCTTTACTGTTTGTTCGTTATTTGTGCGCAAAAGCCCGGGAAGAAAGCGGTCACCTGACCTAGTGGGCAGGGCTTGCTCTGATTGGCTCGGTAAGCCAGTGACGCATCACTTCTGCTGAGACTGCTGAGACGAGCAGAAGCACGGTGTGTGAAGTTCCTAAAGACTGAGACCTGTGTTGTTGAAATTTGAGTGTAATTGTTCAGGGAATCCATATTACACATCAGGGATACTGCAGCGCAAGTGCAGGGTCAGTGCAGGGCTAGTAATTAATCAGGCAAGAAGAGAGAGACAGGGAGAGAGACAGGGACAAAGACAAAGACCAGCTGCAGGGCCACAGAGTCAAGTGAAAAATGTCTGGAATGGATAAGCAAAAGGGGTCCAGTTCCAGACAGACCTCGAGCTCTAAAAAAAAAGGAGAAGGTGGTACAGGGCAGCAGTGCCAAAGGACCTATAGCCGGAGCTTCTACTTGTAGTATTCGCTACTTGGCCGGTGTTCCACTGGACTAACCCACCAAGGCGCAAAATTGTAGTTTAGGAGAAAGTGGATGAGGTAGTGGAATGGATGGCACACTCATCTCAGTCTCAACCGGATGATCTGCTGTCATCTGCTGATACAGTATCCATGTGTAGCCAGGGGTCAGACTCAGAGCGTTCCTCCTGCTCCACCATTCCTCTCCAGCAAAGCCCGTCATTTTCGTACGCAATTTGTACCCTCATGCGTACGTGTTCAAAGAGGTTGCATACCTTTTAAAACTGAACGTTCGTTATTAGTGCGCGAATGTTCGCAAAACGCCACATAATAACATATGATTTGTACGCAGATCCGTCGAATAGATTCGAAGAATATACGAATCTTATGAAAAGTTTGACGAATGTTCGGCAAATAAAATTTTTAATGATTCGCTCATCTCTAAACATTATTGATTAAAAAAACAGCAAGTAGAGTTTAGAAATTCAGCAAATTGCATGTTTTATCTTCTGGAGTTATTTAATGACCTTCATCTTGTTTACTGTGACACAGCTTCTGTGAGTTTTTAGAGCATCCCAAGCTCTGATTCACTCTGAACTTGAACCGCAGCACAACATTTATCTCAATTAGACTTCAAAATATCAAAATGAGGCAAAAAAGGAGAGAAGTGGCATTTAAATTAGTATGCACTGTCAAATCCAGTTACACGTTGTTCTCCTGGCTCCAGAATAGATAATATGGGAGTTTTGAGCACTCATTCTGCATTCTCCAAGAGGCAAAAACAGCGAATTAAATACTATGCAAACCTGTCCTTACTTCTCAAGGCTTCATTTACTATCAGGATAAAAATAAGAGAGATATATTTACATCTTACAAAACCTTAACCCGATTTGTCCACAGAATAGGTCATCAATATCAAATTGATGAGGGATCCAACACCCCCAACCATAACCCGATTCTGTAAGTAAACAGTGTGTGGATCCGAAAGAGCGCAGTGGCAGTGTAGTGGCAGTTCTCCGGTACTGCAGCTCAGCTCCTGTTCCCTTGAATAGAAGCTGAGCTGCAGTACTCAAGAATGGCCACTACACAGTGTATCGAGCTGCAGTCTTCTGGATCGGTACTCTAGTTACTTGTCAAACCATGACTGCCTCAATTGGTGGGCTGCCGGGTGTCGGGCCCCCATTGCTCTGATATTGATAACCTATCCTAACAATATGCCAGTCCTAGAAAACACCTTTAATTAATTTTTCCACGCAAAACTGAATAAAAGAAAGAAAAAAAGAAAAAGAAAAAAATGGTACACATTTATGATCAAATTTCCTTACTGATACCACATTGTCCAAGGTAGAGACTGCGACTGTAGTTTGGACTGCTTGGCTACAACATCGAATGGATGCCACAAGTCATTACAATCACTCACTGTGTACAGATATTTGTTACTATGGTCCCATGTCACCCCAACTTATTCATCACACCAGAGCATATTGGTAGTTTTTTGCAGTCAGGTAAAGGCATCATATATCTTTTTGGGAGTCTTTTCTTTCTGATACAGAGCTCTAAAACTGCTGACATAAAGTAAAATGCTTCAATTTTGGCTGTCTGGAGCTGCCACTAGGAGGCACTCATTGATATAGATTTAAACATCTTCTAATAAACTAAGTGGGAACTGTTCTATAAATCTGTTTTCAGATAATGTGCTTAATTCAGACAATATTACTTGAAGGGGTTGTCCGGGTTCAGAGCTGAACCTGGAAATACCCAGAATTTCACCCAGGCAGCCCCCCTCCTGATGTTAGCATCTGAGTATTTCATTTTCCAATGCTCTCCCTTGCCGTGCGTAGGATCGCGCAGGGCAAGCCCTTTTTTATTTATAATAACACACTGCTAGGTGGAGGCTTCCGCCCAGCAGTGTGTTCGTTGACGTCATTGGCCGGCTTTATCGCTGCCCTAGCCGCTTTACAAGCCAACCTATCAGTGCTGGTTATGTCACTAGGCACACTGCTGGGCGGAGGCCTCTGCTTGGCAGCCCTATGGAGAGCCCGGTATGTCACCCAGCGATTCAGCGCAGGGCAATTATCTGTTCTGTGAGCTCCAGAGCTAAAAGAAAGCATAGTGGGATGTAAGTGAAAGGACATTACAGCAATACACCCCCTACTTCTGAGAGAAATGCATCTATGTGTGCAGTTGAAACAGGGACTAAGTAGTCTGAAAGAGACATTAGGTAAACCCAAACAAAGAAGCACAGCCATTATGTAAACTTTTTTTTAATTTTTTAAACTCATGGAAGCTTTAATTCTCTGGCCCCAACAGTCTGTCTGCTCCTATAGTAGAACTCCTGCCACTGGTAGGGCTTCCATTTTCTTTGTATTTCATACTAAAAATATACAGGTCACTGCTGCCCAAAAATCATCACACTCGTCCTCAATCTGATGGGCTACATGCTATCCTAAAGAACCTGAAATGTGAAAACATTATAAAGTATGTCCCCATTTTACACGTTAAATTACAGAACACATACGATTATGATATGATTTTGGTGTTATAGGTCTGGATATCAGCATCTCCTGTATATAATATTGAATTACTCTGTCTGTATTTTATCTAAGCCTGGTTCACCAGCTCCTGTTTCCGATTTCTTACACAAGCATAAACCTCCTGCCAATTGCTGTAACTGAACGTACATAGAACAAGAATGATGCTTCCCTCCTCCTCAAGATCTTCATCTGGCTTACCGTTACAGTTACTATCACATTCAGATGTGTTCACCGTGATCCCTGATTCTGGCTCAGTGACAATCAGACTTTAGATCATGCAGTTACGGTACTTCTGCATGTCTATTATTACAGTGCGCTCACTGCATTATATTTAAACTAGATGTTAAAGGGAGTTTGTCAGCAGGTTTTTTGCATATCAGACCTTTACTAGGGGCTGGTGGGGCTTGAATAGTCTATTACAACGGTACTATTCGTTGTGTTAATGAGTGGTTGCTGTTACGGGCAGTGGGTGAAGACCCAATGTACCAACCAACTGGCATAGGGCTAACTCTAAGGAAGTTATCCTGGCAGTACTGCAATATTCACCCTTTAACTCCTATACAGGGATCTAGTCTTCACTATGAGGGAGCTACCAGGCCACTACCTCTTAGGATAGTCCCAGTGTGGTTGGAGGCTGACCCATTGAGGTCAGAGATACTGGTCAGGTAATATGCGCAGTCTAGAGACAGGCTTTGGTCAGGTCAGGGAGCATACAAGCATATCCTTGAGACAAGGCTAAGGTCAGGGCAGGTGGCTAAAAGTTGGTGGTCAGACAGGGAATACACCTTTTCTGGTCACTATAGACTACAAAACCTAGAGCTCAGGCACCCTCCTACTGGGAAGGGTGCCTAAACTAGACTGAGACTGCCAGCTATTGGCTGGAAAAATATTTGGATGGGCATGCTGGCCCTTTGAAAAGCCAAGAGCAAGCATGCCCTAAGGAAGCAGGCTAGTAGGTCCACACAGCAGAGGGCGTTGGTGACCAGGAGTGCTGTGGCCAGGAAGAGAAAAACGGGACTGGACACCAGGGTGAATTTTTAAAGGCGACTTTTTGAAAAAAAAGTCAAAGTGCCTCTTTTTACACCTTCCTCGCCATTTTTCCAAAAGAGCGCACGGCAAGGGTAGAAAAGTGGCATGACCAATAATCGAGACAAATTTATCCTCATTTACACCAGTTTTCTGGTGCAAATGAAGCCAGAAATCTACAGCACTTCTGAGCTGTTATGGATTTCTGTTCCAGGGCACGGACTGACGGTGCATGTGCCTAATTTATGACAAGACATGCACCTCATCATAAATTAGTTTATTTACAATAAGTCGCTGTCTATAAATCGTGATTTATAGTCATCGACTAATTGTAAATAAACTATGAGTACAACACCACACATTTAGCCTTGGTTCACCTTAGCTTTTAGTCATCGTAAATTAGAGGCATCTTCTGGCAGCGAGGGGATATCAAGACCAGCGTAGAAAGCACCAGTCTTAATAAATCTCCCCCTTAGTTCATAGAGAAGTCTTATGGCTGGTCTGTACTGTGGGACTGGAGTTGGAAATGAAATGAGAGTTGAGCTTTTGTTTACTGGTAAGAGTCTTGGGTTACAATAATGAGAGATGATACCTATTCATAGAGACAAAAGTCAAAAAAAACACTCAGTTGGCTAATACTATTTCCTGCTACTGTTTCACAACTGATAAAAGATTAGACATATACTTGTGCCTTATCGGTACTTTTTTTAGTTGATGGTCTTCAATACCCCTGGTAGAAAAAAAAAGAAGCAAACATTGGTGGCTCATTATGGGACTAACATGAATGAAGGTGCATTTCAGCTTTCTGGGCTATGTTGAAGATGGAAGAATAGATTTTACATTGCTGTCTTGCAGTAGAAATAGGTCAGTTTTTAGGGCAAGTTTAGGGCAACATAAAAGCGTACCTACACTTTCAGATGACTTTTCAGAATAGGCTGCCACATGACTGTAAATAAGACATAACATTATTCCTAGCCATTACGTATTATAACTTTTAACATGTGTTACTTAGTAGCAGTCATGTGCCAAGTGAAGGTTGGGGACGGCAGTCCCCCGGGTGCCTGCTCTCAGGGGGGTGCCAGAGGCAATGAGTGCTTCCATCAATACAGGGGGCAGCCGCCCTGACCGCCCATCATCCCGCACTCCTTCTCTTCTTCAGGCCGGTGGCGCACAGAATGGTAAAGCAGGAAGCCTTCTGCTCCTTGCTCCACCATTCAGCCTGCAGGCACAGATAGCACTGCTGCCCTGTGTGGGAGGAGCCTGCAGCCTGGGAATCTGCCTGTGCTCCTCCCACACAGTGCTGCAGAGCGATCTATGCCTGCAGGGGAGAGCTGAATCTGCGCGTCAGGAATGAGACAAGGTGTGTAGTTACAGTGTTTTTGTTTTATTAACACAGATGGCATTACTACTATGAAGGGGGCACAATGGGCATTACTACTATGAAGGGGGCACAGAGGGCTTTACTACTGTGAAGGGGAAACAGAGAGCATTATTATAATGAAGGAGGTACAAAATGCATTGCTACTATGAAGGGGGTACAGAGTGCATTATTCCTGTGAAGGGTCATAATTGTTATGTGGCACAGAGTGGGCATTACTGTTATGAAGAGGGCACAATTGGCATTACTTCTATGAAGGGGGCACAATTGGCATTACTACTGTGAAGGAGCACAGAGGGCATTACTCCTGTGAAGGGGAATAGATGTTATGGGGCACAGAGTGGGCATTACTACTATTAAGGGGGCACATAAGGCATTACTATAGTGAAAAGGCACAGTGGGAATTACTACTGTGAAGGGGGCACATAGGGCTTTACTACTGTGAAGGGGGCACACAGTGCATTCCACATGTGAAGGGGAATAGATGTTATGGGGCACAGAGTGGGCATTACTACTATGAATGGGGCACAGAGGGCATTACTAATGTGAAGAAGGCACAGATGGTATTACCACTGTGAAGGGAACACAGAGGGCATTACTACTGTGAAGGGGCATAACTGTTATGGGGGAACAGTGAGGGAATAAATACTCTGAGGGGGCACAGCAAAGGCATAACTACTGTGAAGGGGCACACAGAGGGCATTACTACAGTGAAGGGTGCACAGATAGGACATTACTACTGTGAAGGGGCACATATCTGGCATAACTACTGTGAGGGGGCACAATGAGGACATAACTACTGTGAAGAGGTGTAATAAAGGAATACGTACTTTAAGGGGGGCACAATGTGGGCATAACTACTGTGAATGTGGTACAATGAGGGCATAAATACCATGAGGGGGCCCATTGTGGATATTATTATATTATTATCTGGATATACTACTGTGATGTTTGTAAAATGAGGGCAATAATACTTTGTGGGGCACAATTGTTTGAAGTATTGGAGCCCCCCCAACCCCCAATACTTTAAAAAAATTGTGCCAGTATGGGCCAGAGAAAGTTCCTACCCTGGGTGCCAAACACCTTAGGCAAGCCACTGCTTACCAGTTACTCTTCTGCGGGCTGTGTTGCTTCTGAAGTCTCAGTTCTGTTCCTAAAGCTTTGCCTCATATCTGCTTGTACTATACCTGCCTAGTGTGTATGGGTTCCTGAAGTTATCTCCATATCTGCTTGCTATTTCTGGTTTGTTCAGATTCCAGAGGTTTCTGTCATGTGTGCACTGTTCCCTGCAGTTGTTACTGTTTGGTAGTCTTCTGTATTTTTGGGTTACTGAAGTCTTGATCCAAGTCTGAATCAGTTTGAACTCCGTCTGTGTATATCTGGGTTCCAGAAAGTCCAATGTCCAAAAAAGTTCCAAGTCCATGTCTCTTTATGTCTGGGTTCCTGAAGGCTTGATCCAAGTCTGAACAAGTTCAAGGTCCATGTCTGTGTTTGTCCTGCCCTGTAGTTCAGCTGCCTTCAATCTGGATTCCACCCTTGTGGTGTTTTGCCAGTTTGAGAAACAGTGGTTCCACAAAATCCTTAACAAATTATTTGACTGAGTAACTAATTAAATATAGGATTTTACTATTTGAAATATTTCACTAAATGCTAGAGCACCATCCAGATTTTGAAAACTGTTTTACTAGATATACTAGCATTTTTCCATTAAACTGCTGTGACCAATTTTTCAAATGTGGAAATAGTACAGCCATATTGTTTTTCACTTTTGAATTAGCTTTTCAAACCTTTATGAAACGTTCAACTTTCATTTCTGTTGCAAAAAGTTTGCGGGAAAAAAAATGCCAGCAGTTAGTTGGCCTAGCCTGATCCTCTTATCCCATTCTGGTGCAAAGAGAACCATGTTTTGAAGGTTTATATACTGCTTTGCGCCAAAATTAATAACTCACACACAATTGAAGCAGCTTATTGCACATTATGCACGCCAAAAGTAAGCAGTAATAGTAAATTTGCCCCATTATCCACTGTAACGGCAAATCAACTAAACCTGCTCATGCAGACTTTAAGTGAGGACCTTGATATGTCCCCTACTACAATAGAGTGCTGGATGGGTCATTAACCACAATAGCAAGCAGCAGATGCAGATGGAAAACGGTTTGAAATGTTGCCTTTGCTTTTCTCTACGGACTTCATGTCTATGTAAAAATTACCTCCATTAAAAAAGTAATAGTTTTGGCAAAAATTAGAAACTCACTATGAATATTCCTCAGCATACATTGAGTGAACTTGTTGAGTCACATAGTCCAAAACGGGAAAGGATGAATTCAACTTCAACTGAGTTTGCCTTCCTCCAATGTCATCATGAACAAAAATAAGAATTCCTGCATTCACAAAATAATTCCTTCTCCTGGTTGAGCCCACACATTGACGTTCTCAGCTATGTGTAATCAACATCTCGGTTCTAAATAAAACCGTTCATCTGTCCACCTCCACCTGAATAATAGGACATGACAGGACTGGAACCATGAGGATCCTTCATATGAACATCTGAATCACGTCCATGAATTGAAAAACTGAAGATCGAGGTAACCAGCCAAGCTACACACAGTGCTGTCAGTTTGAGTTTCCTGTGTATTTTTGCTGGCCCAGTTTTCCATTTTGCAGATCTTCTGCCAGGAATTCTGGCTTCTGCCAGAGGAATTTTTAGCAATTGAGGTTATTGAATTTGGCTCCTCAGATTGCTTAGGTAAATATTCCTCTTTCACTTTGAAGGTCTACATTTACTTTATAAGGCTTGCTGTACTGTATGTACAGCTGATTACTAGGTAGCCTTCATGATGGTATTTACTCATGCAGTCCTATAAGCAAACAGTAATGAGAAGCATAGCCACCAAAACAGGAGGAGAACAAGGAAATCTATGTCCCACATCTCACATGAAAAGGTTTTTGTAAAGAGTTCTTCTTTAGGCACCCACATTTCTATGTGTATCTTAACTTGTTATGAAATTAGTAAGACTGTAAAGAGGTTGGGAGATAAATTATTTTCCCTATGGTGCTGTACACAGAATCACACGCCATTTAAGAATATATGTGGTGACCTCTTTCTTTGTAGACCATTGTGGTCACTAGAGATGAGCAAAGTTATGGAAAATTTGATTTGTCTGCTTCGTCATATTTCACAAAGAAATTTGTTTTGTGATGAATTACTTTGACACGAACCGCATTCCTTAGCGCTTTGTGACAAAGTTATTCCTTTGTGAAATTTCGTGCAGTATCTTTAATCAAGATGGCTGTGACGGCCTCTTCGTGCACAAATGGATGAGGTGAGTATGTATTTTTTTGTTTTCACCACAATTTCAGGGAAAATTGATAAGTTACCACGAAGCGCAAGAATATTCAGCTTTGCAGCGAATTTAATTTTTCCTGAAATTTGGATCAAAGTCAATTTGTTTGACTTGATTCACTCAACATTTGTGGTCACCACCATGTGGTCTCCACGACCATCCAGCTATAAACAGGCTGGAGGCTGATGTGGCTCATGTGACCTGAGGTGTCCATCAACGGCCCCAATAAAAATAACCTGCACTTGGAAAACTTGTGCATTTGCAGTGCCCTGAGTAGTGATTTTCAGGGGAGGCTGATGACGGACACATTAAGCATGCTGAGCCATACTTTTCAGAGATGTAAGCCTCACCTTAGCATTGACTTTTATCTCGGTCATACATCTAAATTTGCCTCTAATATAGTTACGGGATTACAGGAGTATTTTAATTAATTACATTTGTGGCAAATACATAGCATATTTCATTAGTGTTTTATACCTGGTGGATTCTTTGGACACTGTTGCACTGGCAAACTCAGGGATGTGGCCACAAAAGGAAAGAATAGGAGAAGAGAGCCTCATCTATGGTTTTCTGCATTTCAGATTTGTGGAGCTACTGACACCGCAATGGGATGAGCTCCACCTATACAACTTTAATAGGATTTGCCATGTTCGTCAGAATATCCCTTTAGCACAGTACATCATTTGCTGTTGGGTGCCACAAAGGCCAAGTGATGCTACTGATGCTCCTGAACTGGGTCCCAATTTTTTCAGAGATCAGCACGGCAAAGATTTGACTGATTACTTCTATCAGGACAGATGTGTTGCCGGGAATCCAGGACACTTAGTCCTCATTCACATGTCCGTGATGACATCCATGAAGATGTCCATGACGGATTTGTGTTTGGTTCGAGTGTCCGTTTTTTGCCCTTTTGTGGACAACTTATTCCAAAATCACGGACAGCCTATATTTTTTACGGACAAATTGGGAAACCATAATAACTTATAAAGATTATAAGTAAAGCATGTCTAAAGCTTAATATAAAGATAAGAACTCATTTACTGGACAGTCCGTAAAAATAGGTGACTGTAAAATGAGGATAATGAACACCAAAATAATCTAGTCAAGTACCATCACCCTCCAAAAAATCACGGACACGTCTATTTTTTTTCACGGACACAGGAAAAAGTCACCTATTTTTACGAACTGTCCAGAAACTTCTGGACGGTTGGCAACCCTGGTATCATCCGTATTCCACAGACACTGCTGTGCGGAGAATTTGTTTCTAGAGTTTCTCCTACCAATCATCTGTGAAAGCCATGGACTTAAACACGGTTGGCACCGATGTTCGTGGTTGTCCATGGACTATAATGTGAAAGATGAACAAAATAGATCATGCATCCATGGTGTCACCACGGACCTCAGATCCATGGAAAACCACTGATGTGTGAATACACACATTAAAGTCAATGAATGAGTGAGCAGTAGGTGAAGACCATGGATAGCACCTGTCCGAGATTTAATGATGACTGGAAGAGAAATATATTATGCCACATGCTCCATTTTTATGAAATGTACACTATTTACATAAATCTAGGCACCAAACCCCTTTGAAAAATACAAAATAGTCTATATAATGAAAGGGATATAGCCAGACATGAAACATAACCTAAATCTATTAGCAAAAAGTTGAAGAGACCTTCAGGAGTCCCCTAAAAATGTCTGTGTAAATGATAGACATGCAGAGTGCTGGCCACGTTATTAGTCACATTAGCGAGCAGCAGATGCTGTGGGAACACTGCTTTTTTGATGAACGACGAGAGCCATTTATATCCTAAAACACTCTGTTATTAATTAAACATGATTTAAAGGAGTATTCCAGTAAAGTAACTTAATTTTTGAAAAACTGCATTAAGGCTGTAAGCTGTGACCCAACCAGAACCCATACCTTAACATATAACCAGAGCTTCATTTTACATTGCAATCCATTTGTCTTGCTCCTGTGAGAGCCTGCAGCGCACTGAGAGTATCATGGCGCTTGATCTTCCCTCACAAAACTACAATACCCACAATCCCTAGCTTTCCTACTGTGAGTGTTGCTGTTTATTGATTGGCTGCCTGATATCACAGTGCAGTCACACTTCCTCTTCTCAGTAATTAGTAGCACACTAACATTTAGCTAGAGAATTGATAGCGACACACTGAGCATGCTCGACCTAACAAAGGCTCAGAACTACAGGTCGGTGCTATGGTGATTTATGAGGAAACACAGTGGGTAGCAGAGGAAGAAAACTACTTTTATAACTACTGAACGGTAAATATGTTAAATTTACATTATATTAGGTAATTATTGATGATGAATTAGTCTAAAACATAAGTGATATTTATGGTAACTGGAATACCCCTTTTAAAGAGGTTGTGCTGTTTCCATTATTGATGGCCTATCCTCAGAAAAGATCATCAATATCATATTGGTGGGGGTCTGACTCCAGGCACCCCTGCTGATCAACTGTTTGACTACTGTTCACCTGCTTGCCATCTCAAGAGTGATATTAATGCATGTATTCCCCACATCCCTGTTGTGCTTGCACATGCCCCATACCATAATAAGTCATATTGTGGTCCATAAAGGATGGTCCTCCACTCAGAACTTATGCTAAGAGGTGGTCACAGTACTCGTCTGATAGCTGTGGCCCATTCAAACAAAGGCTCAGTGAAGGTGTGGAGAGTTGGAACCTCTTATATGGATGGCCTATCCTAGGTATAGGTTAATTTTCTGTTCTGCAAACTTTAAAAGGGTTGTGTCATGAAACATATTCTACATTTTTCAAACCAGCACCTGGACCTGAATACTTTTGTAATTTCATGAAAATATAAATTTAGTATAGCCAATGAGTTATTCAATAAAATGTATCTGTATAGTGCCACCTGCTGTTTGTTCTTTTCCTAATTTTTGTCCAACTCACTGACGAGGTCGCACGCGCTCAGTTTAAAACGTCAACTGCCACAGCCATACATTCTGTTAGAAGCTGTAGCAGTGACAGGGAGAGAGCGGTAGTAGAAAGGACGACATATCCCCCCTTTCCCAACCACCACCACCACCAGCCTGGAGATCATCTAGCAATTGGAGCAATGAAGGTGGAGATCGTTGGAGGTAAGTAACTCATGTGAGATACAGGGCTGGTTCTAGTTTTGCTAGAAAGTCCCTAGTGCTTTTTCCTATAGTGTGCAAGTACGACCACCACGGATGGATTGCAGGGTGGGCGTAACCATGGAAACGAGAAGTGTATAAAATGATGGGAAAATGAATCCAGCCAGCAAAGGAGGCAATATAGATTATAACAATACAATAGGAAGTGTATTAACTTTCTCTACATGATAAAAGCCACTTGCTGAAGTGAGACAACCCCTTTAGGTCAAACGCTAGTTATTAGTGATGTTGGCTGGGTCTAATATTACAGCAGCACCTATCAAACTGTACTGCTTAACCCCTTAACCCGATCAACAGGAGCAAATAGGACATGAACAGTATAAATAACAGCCCGTGCCAGTAAGGCTGCTATATATAACGTCCCTGTGAACATTTGCACGTGCTCATACATAACACGAGATACATAACTGAAATGACAGAAACATTAGTAGAAGAAAATAGGATAACAATATTGATGTATTGACAGCGTGCTCCATTAACGCTCTTCTATGTTTTCTATGTAAGATGTCCTCTGTGTCATATGTTCAGGCTTTTGACAGTAGGGCTCAAAATACGCTACAATGGTGGTTCATGTATTTTATTAGCCAAAACAAAAACTCTCCAAAATAGCTCATCCAACCATAAACTGGCATCAAATCCCTGTCCACAGCTGGGAATGCTTTATAGGGATGTACATAGAGGTGAGGGGGTCAATTAGGAAGTACTAAAATGGGGCCACAATCAGATGTAGTTAAGACAACAAATGTGGCATTTGTATTCCATGAACATGTTTGCGCTTTATTTTTGTTTTTAGGTTTGTGTTTTATTTTTTGTTTTACATTTTTGTGCTTTATTTTTGTTTTTACATGTGTGTGCTTTATTTTTGTTTATATATTTTTATGCTGTTTTTACCTTTTACATTTTACTCTTTGTTTTTGTTTTTTACATTTTAGTGCTTTATTTTTTTGTTTTAAATTTTTCTGATTTATCTTTGTTTTTTGTTTTGTCTTTTGCTTTTGCATTTTTGTGCTTTATTTTCGCGTTTACATGCATGTGCTTTGTTTTTCTTTTACATTGTTGTGCTTTATATTTGTTTTTATGTGTGTACTTTATTTTTCTTTTATATTCTCGTGCAAACGCTCGTTCATGGGGCTATCCAAATCTTTTGACAGGTTTAAAAATTATCACCTGCAGACGGCAGATTGTGGTGTCTAATCAAGATCTGCTGCCGGCAAACAATGATTCAGTATAGGGTAGAGTGATGGCACAGGGATCACTCCTCCCTATAATGAGGAGATTACTGCATGTAATAGCAGTGGTCTCCTCCACTAACGAGCAGGCGATTGCCGGGAAGGAATGCTTCTCCGGCAGAATCGGGCTGTGTAATACAGCCTTTAGACATGTTCAGATCCAATGGCTTGAATCTTCTGCTGTCACGGTATAGTCAGGAGCTCCCCATACAAACTACATGGTTGGTCGGTCCCATCAAGATTGATGGGTTCAGCTGACATTAATCTAATATGTATGGCCAGCTTTAGAGTTTCCTTAAATTTTTATGGTGGACGGGACAATGCGCCTAAATGTCTAATACCCCCAGATTATAAAGCATACATCTGTATCCTATGTCTAAGAGATGTACTGAACCGATAATGGGGGAGATTTATTGGCAACCAATTAGAGATGAGCGAATCTATTCGCCGCTTCATATATTCGTTACTAACCTTTGTTATTTCCTTTCCTACGCCGAAGCGAATCAGAATCTTTTCAGATTCGCTTTGTACGAATCTTCTTAAATGTTCTTAAATCTTTGTACGCTAACGCTACGCATATGATAATTTGTACACTAATGCGTACGTATTCAGTTAAGTAGCGTACTTTTACTGTATGTTCATTATTTGTGCGGGAATGTTCGCAGTGCATGGGTACGCTCATGCGTACGTATTCAGTTAAGTAGCGTACTTTTAACAACGCTTAGACTGTACGTATGTTTGTTATTTGTGCTGGAATGTTCTCAGAACACGACCAGAATAATGAATATTTTTTAACGCAACTTGGACCGAATAAATTCTTATCCAAAGCGAATCTTTTTAAAAATTTGGCGAATATTCGCCGAAGCAAATCTTTGTAGATTCGCTCATCTCTACAACCTATTGGATTCCAACTTTTAATTTTCAGAGCTCCTTTGGAAAATGAAAAGTGAAATCTGATTGTTTGCTATGGGCAACTAAGCCAGTTTTCCTTTACATCCATTTTGATAAATCTCCCCCTTTATGTATACATAAGTATACAGTATATATCAGTATATACACTGTATGTAGTAAGTTATTTTCCTGATTCATCGCACCACTCATTGATCTTCGCTACTAAATATAGTAACTCATTTAAAGTTGATCTGTGCCGGAGCACAACACTGCTAAATTTCCTAAGATTAGCGGAAACGCTAATACGGTGTCCCAATTAATCCCTTCACTGCTGGGGAGGCAGCCACGAATGGCACAGGGATTAAACTTTTCAACATGTTGTAATCTTTGATATTTGATCTCCTACTAGAATTACAGTTTCCTTGTCATAAAGCCATGGTGAATAACCAGCACAGTTTCCAGCACTGTGCTACTTGTGTAACGCCTTGTGTTTCATGGAGATTCAATAGGAGCGGAAATATTTTATTCATGGGTTTTCATGCTGCATAGATGAATTCTGTTAGATTAATATTTTTTTCAGTACAGTTCTACAAGTCATTGTTACAAGCCAGAAGTGTATAGTAATGGAGGCCTCGATGCTGAGACCACGACCCAGGACAGCTAGCTGTAGTATCTGCAACCAAATTTTTGTAGCCCCTTGAGGAATGACCCTCTTCTTTTTCCGGTAGTATAGCGGCGTTCTGTCCACTCCATGCAGGCTAGTCCCTGCTTCTGCCTCTCCGCGCAAATGCATATTCTCTCCCTCTTCAAGCTCTTCAAGTTCCAGCTCCCTAAGCCTTTCCCTGCCCACCACAGGGTATTTAAGGTACCTTCCCCTGTGGGAGGATGCCTGAGCATTATGTTCTAATTTTCTAATTTCCTGTAAAGGTGTGCTATAAGGATGACCAAACTGAGTTCCGTCCAAATGTTGCTATTTTTGGAACAGCAGACAAAGTCTAATGTTTCGGGGTTAGTTTCAGACGAATCCACTAAAATGGCACGTTACACCATTTTAGTGCACATGTCGGTGGGAAAAAACACTATGGAGGAAGAAGAAGGGTTCTCACATGACACTGAGAGGAAGTGGGGGGAGGGCTTGTCCTAATTGGCTCCCAGGCTGACAGACAGCCTGGATGATCCAATCAGTGCTGCAGCAGGCATGGAAGTGCCCTAGTAGAACAAGCAGAATGTCATTCTGTGCTGGGATGTGAAAGAGAATGGCTGAGTCTTACAAAGTTTGTCAGGAAAACAAACTTAGGGAGTCAGGGAGAGTGAAAAAAAATTCAGGGACAAGTCATAAATCAATCAATCAAGCTTATTGACAGGGAAAGTGAAGGGAAAGTCTAGGATTGCACAGAATAATTATGTTGTGTACAAAAGAGATAAACAGGGCAGCAGACAGACCTCAATTGTCCATTAACCATTTACGTATTTTCAGTTTCCACACAGCAATTTACATTTTTTTTTAGGGGGGAGCTTTCAATTTAATTAAGCAGCATATATACGTGATTATTGCAGCAATACGAATGGTGTGGCAGCAATCTACCAGTGTGATAAGTTGAAATTGAGCATCACGCCTCAGTCATCCATTTACGTATTTTCAGCTTTTACAGTTTTAATTTCAAATTATATATATATATATATATATATATATATATATATATATATATATTTACAACAAGACACCAGGTATGGCAGCAATCTACCTGTGTGCATTAATGAGAAATTGGGTGTCAGGCCTCAACTTTCAATTCCATAATTGATATTTCTAAAAGGTTGAAATTTAAATGGTTTTTGGGGACTAGTTCAATTTAATGAAACTCGCATACAGGTGATCAACACCAATACACAGGCCAGTACACAAAAGTATCTGTGAGGAATAACTATTTTGGCCTACATCAGTTTCCCTTTATTTCTGTGTTCACAAATGCATTTCCAATAATTTTTATGTTTTGTTTTTAATTGGAGACTAATTATACTCAAACCAGCAGCATATATACGTGATTACTACACCAATACATAGGATAGCACACTACATTATCTGAGAGACCCAAAAATGTCCGGGCTACAGAAGGGTTCCAAACGAAAGACCCAGAGACAGAATGTGGATAGTAGTAGCACCATCAATCCGGCCAGTAGCAGTAGTAGTAGGCCGCAGTTGTCTCTGCTTGCTTCAGAAAGGGTCAACATTATAGTTGAGGAGAAAGAGAATGAGATTGTGGATTGGATGGCTCATTCCTCCTCTCAGTCGCAGCAGGATGACATGGAGGTGACTTCAGAGTCCGACACTGTGCAGTGGAGCCAGGGGTCACAGCGTTCCTCCAAATGAATGTTTCCATTTTCCCCTTGTCAAAAAAATGTGTCTTAGCACAGTTAGACACTAGCAGCACTGACTGGACAATGTCAGACTGTACAAGGAGACACCCCCAGTTGTCCAGTAGTAACACCCAGTTGTCCATTTATCCATACTTTTTAATAGGACTAATAGAGAAATAGCACAACATAGAGCCATAAGATTAGATGCTCCAGAATGGTTATTACATGGGGAATGCAAGTAGTTACTAAACAGACATGTCAGGAGAGGTGAGAGGTCCTCTTAAAAGGGGTTCCCCATCTCAACATTTGTGGCATATCACTAGAATATGACACAAATGTCAGATTGGTGAAGGACCCACCTCTGGCACCCATTCCTATCTCCAGAATGAGGTCCCCGAAGTGAGGGAGAGCACACCGTGCACATGCAACATCCTCTTCATTCACTGCTATGGTACTCTGGAAAATAGCCGAATGAGCGCTATCTTTGGAAGGTCCATAGGAATGAATTGGGAGCAAGTTACGCAAGAGTGCCCCGCTATGGCACTGCCAATAATACCTATGCCTCAGCTATTTTCGGAACTCCTATAGTGGTGAATGGAGAGTGGCTTTGCTTGCGCGGCTGCTCTCCCTTCACTTTGGCGGCCCCATTCTGGAGGAGGGATTCACACCTATCCTAGCGATATGCCTCAAATGTTGATATGGGAAACCTCCTTTAGGGCTCATGCACAAGAACTTATTTTTTTCCGTTCTGTTTTTTACAGGTCCATATGCGGAAGTATTCATTTCAATGGGTCAGCAAAAAAATGTGCATTCCATTTCCATTATGTCCGTTCCGTAAAAAAATAGAACGTGTCCTATTCTTGGAATAGGACAGGCATTGTTACAATGGATGCTCAAAAAAAACGGATGCAATACAGATGTCACCGTTTCTTTTGCGGATCCATGTTTTACGGACCACAAAATACATGTTGTGTGCATGAGCCCTTAAGGTAGCAGAGGGCTCCTTTACCTACTTGAGCCCTGTGCAGCTAAACAGCTAGCACCTATGATATGTTCACTCCTGGTTTTGAGGCCCCTTCGTCTTCTTACCTGCAACCCCAAAGAAGGCAGTAGTCTATGTAGAGCAGAGGCCATTTTGGTAATCAATAGGGGTCCCAGCATCAAACATTTATCACTCATCCTGTCAATAGGTGATGAATATATTAGGTAGAAAAACCCCTTATGAGGTTAGGAAAAGGACTTTTTTTCAAAAACAGTGCCACCTTTGTAAATAGGCAGTGTCTAGTATTGCAACACAGCTCTATTGAACTGAATACATTGTACTGCAAAACCAGATACAGTACTTAGTGTGTACGGGTTTATAGATTTTTTTTCTAATGCTAATATAAATAATTTAATGTAAAAAAAAATAGTAATAGGCATAAAAAAGTACAAGGAACCTAAAAAATGTGAGTCAAAACAAATACAGCAAAGCCAACAATAATGTATCTTCACGAGAGATTAAAAGGACATGAAAAGCTGTCAGGTTGTTTTTGCATTAATCAAATGCTCAGATAAGCAGATATGTTTTAATCTGATTTTAAAGATTTCTATGGAAAGCCGCCTGTGATAACTCTCAGCAGAGCCTTCTTGTAGAGGCTGTGTACTCCCAGCTTTAATCTACCAAAGTTCACAGTACATTTTGCTAAGTATGTAATTATCCCATTAAAGGCAGAATATGACATTTTTTATGGATTGACTCATTCCTAAAATGGGAAACCAATTTATAAGATGTGTCTGTCTTGACTAGCAGGATTTTAGTGTTTTTTTACATATTGCAGACACAAGGTCAGGGTTGTGGTGAGGGGGGAGGGGTGAAGTAGTGTTATAGTTTGGTGAGTCTTTACATATATCGTAATTGAATATTAAAGGGGTTGTACATTCTTGTTGGGGGGGGGGGGGGGGCTTTCTAGCTAGTGATGTTTTAGAGGATGGCAAACTGGATGGTTGTGCTATTAAAGTACAACTCCCAGCATGCACACTTGCTTTGCCCCCATAAAAGTGAATGGAGCACTCTGAGAGTTGTAGTTTCACAATCTTTTGCCGACCTCTGTCCTAGTGCAGTGCCCCAAAGGACTAATGCAAAGGGTTAACGCTTAAAGAGCTAACTTAATGTTACCAAGTTTAACGCTGTGATCTGTTGTTAAATCACTTATCTTTCAATGCATTGTGTATCCCAAACGGAAATGTATGGATAGTATATGGTTTAGGTTGCCTGGGTGATGGACTTTGTCCATGCCCTTGTTAGCTAATGTTGAGGAGTCTAGTCTAAGCAGGGCTACTGAAAGGTCGTTTGTGTGAGAGTTCCTGCAGACCAAGCACAAGTCCAAAGAATCTCTGTCTCTGAGCTTCAGAAGCATAAGAAGCAACTCTACCCCCAGGATACCAGTAAGATAAGATAAAGCCATCTTAGAAGGTCCAGAACCATAAAGGCTGTGTAAGATAACGTCAGCAAGGTATTCACTCGTTTATGGCAGAAAGACTTTGCTGCTGTGGAAAGGGAATATTGCTCCACCACCTGCCACACTTTGAGATGGACTGGCCATCTGAATCTTAAATCTGCACCCTTCAGCCCAGGAATTGCAGAAAGGGTTAACAAGAACAGTATAGAATACCTATGGTTACTTGGAGAGACTGCAAAGTGTCTTCAGTCACATGGCCTATGTGCAGCTCAGTTCCCTTCAATGGAATTGACCTGGGCTGTAATACCAAGCACAGCCAATATAAATGTACGGAGCTGTGCTTGGTAAGCTGTGCGGAGGCTACAGTGCTCACCGGAGGGCTGCTGCCTCTTTAAACGGCAAATCGGCGGGGGAACCAGGAGTCATACCCGGGAAAACCCTTTAATATAAATCATATCGATTTGTATAAGATGATATTTAAAGTGAAATCTAAAATGTGGGTCCCATTTGTCTTACTATTGTAGATTTATATATACATCATTTTAGAATTGTACATTACACATGGGTGACAGGTGACCGCCACAGCCAGTCATTGGCTGCAACAGCTACATGACCCATCTCAAACAGGATAGACCCAAGACCGGTGGAGCCCAAGTGGGATCAATGGAGCCGGAACTCAGTGAGGAATAGATAAGTATTTTCACCACATCGTGTCTGGCCATGTTGTGGGGTTTGAAAAAAAGCACACCAAAAGTGGACAGCCCCTTTAAGGTAGAAAAATATCCAATGAATTCTTTTTCATCAAAACCTCAATATTCGTGTCAAGAGATTTATATTATAAATCCAATGTCCCTTTCTTTTCTGTATGTTTTACTGCTGCTGAATTTCTTCGCTGAAAGCAAAGACATCTCATTAGTTCTGCCTCTGTGAAATGAAATGTGCACGAAAGTCTGGAAACACACAATCATTTTCTCTTGGACACAGCAGATTTCCTTCAGTATTTTTAATATTTAGACTGATTTAGAGGTCTGTATCTGAATAACTAAGCTTTACCCTCTGTAATAGTAGTAACCCAGACCTGGGGGTACTACTATTGTAAATGGTTTGCTATGCAGTGTAATGTAATGTTCATGCTATACAGTTTGTTCACCAGCAGATGAGGTACGGTTGGCCATGTTTGACAACAGGAATGGGACTTGCCATCCCATTCCTACGCTCTTGGTAGAAGTGGGCTGATTTGACTTCCTGCCAAGGGAGGACAGTGCTAGTTAGGGAGTTTGAAAGTAGAGAGTAAGGAGGGAGCCTGTGATCCAGCCACCACTCCTCCAGGCCATGAGGAACCTTGAGGCATCTCATCTAGGAGAAACACTGCCCCAGAGAGCCTACAAGGTCCCAGGCTACAGAAGATCTGTAAGCTAGGGCATATTTGTGTCAGCAGAGTGATCAAGCAACTAACTTATACAGACTCTTCTGCAAGGTGAGGGGAAACATCCCAAGACACCACCACAGGTCAGGGCAGGCATTGCTAGAAGCCAGCATCATACAGTGAACATCTACAGTTGCCAGATAGTGGTGAGCGAGCATGCTCGGCCGAACTCGCTGTTCGACCGAGCATGCCTACGCTCGGGTCCGCTCAGTGTTCGGCCGAACACTGAGTGTACTCGAGCGCAATGCTCGAGTCTCTTCCCCGCACTGTAATATTGATTTGTACACTAATGCGTACGCATTGTAACATAGTAACATAGTAACAGTTTATAAGGCCGAAAAAAAGACATCTGTCCATCCAGTTCGGCCTGTTTTCCTACAAGTTGATCCAGAGGAAGGCAAAAAAACCCTGTGAGGTAGAAGCCAGTTTTCCCCACTTTAGGGAAAAAAATTCCTTCCCGACTCCAATCAGGCAATCAGAATTACTCCCTGGATCAACAACCCCTCTCTAGTAACTATAACCTGTAATATTATTACCCTCCAAAAATACATCCAGGCCCCTCTTGAACTCTTTTAGTGAACTTAGCATCACCACCTCCTGAGGCAGAGAGTTCCATAGTCTCACTGCTCTTACCGTAAAGAATCCTCTTCTATGTTTGTGTACAAACCTTCTTTCCTCCAGACGCAGAGGATGTCCCCTCGTCACAGTCACAGTCCTGGGGATAAATAGATCGTGGGAGAGATCTCTGTACTGACCTCTGATATATTTATACATAGTTATTAGATCTCCCCTCAGTCGTCTTTTTTCTAAAGTGAATAAGCCTAATTTTGATAATCTTTCTGGGTACTGTAGTCCACCCATTCCAGTTATTACTTTAGTTGCCCTCCTCTGAACCCTCTCCAGCTCTGCTATGTCTGCCTTGTTCACAGGAGCCCAGAACTGTACACAGTACTCCATGTGTGGTCTGACTAGTAATTTGTAAAGTGGCAGGACTATGTTCTCATCACGGGCATCTATGCCTCTTTTGATGCAGCCCATTATCTTATTGGCCTTGGCAGCAGCTGTCTGACACTGGTTTCTGCAGCTTAGATTTCTGTTCACTAAAATTCCTAGGTCCTTTTCTATGTCAGAGTTACCCAATATTTTACCATTTAGTATGTACTGGTGACTTGCATTATTCCTTCCCATATGCATAACTTTACATTTGTCAGTGTTAAACCTCATCTGCCACTTCTCTGCCCAAGCCTCCAGTCTATCCAGATCCATCTGTAGCAGTGTACTGTCCTCTTCTGTGTTAATTACTTTACACAGTTTAGTGTCATCTGCAAAAATTGATATTTTACTGTGCAAGCCTTCTACAAGATCATTAATAAATATATTGAAGAGAATAGGGCCCAATACTGACCCCTGTGGTACCCCACTAGTGACAGTGACCCAATCTGAGTATGTACCGTTAATAACCACCCTCTGTTTTCTATCACTGAGCCAGTTACTTACCCACATACAGACATTTTCTCCCAGGCCAAGCATTCTCATCTTATATACTAACCTTTTATGTGGTACAGTGTCAAATGCTTTGGAGAAGTCCAGATATACGACATCCATTGATTCGCTGTGGTCTAGTCTAGAACTTACCTCCTCATAGAAACTGATTAAATTGGTTTGACATGACCGATCCCTCATGAAGCCATGCTGATATGGAGTAATTTGCTTATTTTCATTGAGGTACTCCAAGATAGCATCTCTTAGAAAACCCTCAAACAGTTTACCCACGACAGATGTTAAACTTACCGGCCTATAGTTCCCGGGCTCTGTTTTTGGACCCTTTTTGAATATTGGAACCACATTTGCTATGCGCCAATCCTGTGGAACACTCCCTGTCAGTAAAGAGCCCTTAAATATCAGAAATAAGGGTCTGGCGATGACATTACTTAATTCTCTTAGGATACGGGGGTGTATGCCATCCGGTCCTGGCGATTTGTCTATTTTAATCTTTTTAAGACGCAGCTCTACTTCTTCCTGGGTCAGACAGGGCACTTTTAATGGGGAATTTACTTTTATATTCTGCATTTCATCTGACAGTTTATTTTCCTCAGTGAATACAGTGGAGAAAAAGATATTTAGTAGCTTTGCTTTCTCCTCATCGCTCTCTGCAACTCCCCCCTCATTACTCTGTAAGGGGCCGACACCTTCAGGTTTATACTTTTTACCATTTATATAATTAAAGAACATTTTAGGGTTAGTTTTACTTTCTTTGGCGATTAATCTCTCGGTCTCTAGTTTGGCTGTTTTTATTTGTCTTTTACATATTCTATTTTTTTCCTTATAGTTTTTCAATGCTTTCTCGCTCCCCTCCTGTTTTAGTGATTTAAATGCTTTCTGTTTGTCATTTATTGCTTTCTTTACAGTTCTATTTATCCACATTGGTTTTTTCTTGTTTCTTATTATTTTATTCCTATATGGTATGTACCTCTCACAATTAGATATTAGGATGTTTTTAAAAATATCCCATTTTGTGGCTGTATTTTTATTTTTGAAGACTTTGTCCCAGTTAGTTAGGCCTATGGCCTCTCTTAGTTGGCTAAATTTAGCTTTTTTGAAGTTAGGTATTTTTGTTCCTCCCTGAAGGAAACGCTCTTTTGAATGACAATTGGAAGGTTATTATGTTATGGTCACTATTTCCCAGGAGTCCCCCGACCTGCACATCTGTTGTTCTGTCAGGTCTATTGGTTAATACTAAGTCCAGTATGGCCGTCCCTCTAGTCGGGTCCTGAACCAGTTGGGAAAGGTAATTGTCTTTGGTTATTTCCAAGAACCTGTTTCCTTTATGAGATGTACAGGTTTCAGTTTCCCAGTCTATATCTGGGTAGTTGAAATCCCCCATAATAACGACCTCATTATGATTTGCCACCTCGTCTATTTCGTTTAGAAGTAGATTTTCTATGGGCTCTGATATAGTAGGGGGTTTATAATAAACTCCTATTAGTATTTTATTATTGTTTTTGGCTCCATTTATTTCTACCCACAGTGACTCCACATCTTCATGTCCCTCACTTATATCTTCCCGCAGTGTGGGCTTTAGACAGGACTTTACATAAAGGCAGACCCCTCCCCCTCTCCGGTTTTGGCGATCCTTTCTAAAAAGACTGTAACCCTGTACGTTAACTGCCCAGTCATAGGTATCATCCAGCCATGTCTCAGTTATTCCCACTATGTCATAGTCCTCCTCACACATCACTAATTCCAGTTCACCAATTTTATTAGTCAGGCTTCTGGCATTAGTGTACATACACTTAAGAGGTCTATGTATATTTTTTACCCCCCTTTTAAAATTACTATTACCTGTGAAGTGAATATCCGGGGTTTTTGGGTTACTTTGGTTGATGTTTTGCCCAATATTCTCCCTACATTCCTCACTAATCCCAACCCCCACTAACCCCCCACTCTCCCCGACTATGACCCACTCTCTATCTACACTATCTACCCCCTTATTAGTATTACCCCCCACCCTCCCCCCAGATCCTAGTTTAAAAGCTCCTCCAGCCGTCTAACCATTTTTTCCCCCAGGGCAGTTGCACCCTCCCCATTAAGGTGCAGCCCATCCCTACTGTAGAGTCTGTAGCCGACAGAGAAGTTGGCCCAGTTCTCCATGAACCCAAACCCTTCCTTCCTGCACCAGCCTCTGAGCCACTTATTTAACTCCCTAATCTCCCGTTGTCTCTCTAGTGACGCTCGTGGCACTGGTAGTATTTCTGAAAACACTACCTTGGAGGTCCTGGACTTGAGCTTCTCTCCTAGTTCCCTAAAATCATTTTTAAGGACCTTCCATCTCCCCCTGACTTTGTCATTGGTGCCAACGTGTACCATGACCGCCGGGTCTTCCCCAGCCCCACCCAGCAATCTGTCAATCCGATCCGCGATATGCCGAACCCGAGCACCCGGGAGACAACACACTGTTCGGCATTCACGGTCTCGGCGACAGATGACCCTGTCTGTCCGCCTAATTATAGAGTCCCCTACCACCAGCATCTGTCTGGCCTTTGCTGCTCTCCTTTTCCCATCCTTCCTGCAGCGGTCATCCTCCTGGTTTCTAGGAGAAACAGCCTGCTGCAGTGTCGCTGGTCCTGGGCTTTCATCCCTAATATCAGCCAAACAGGCATATTTACTAGGGTGTTCCAGCTCAGGACTAGCCTCCCTGGCACTTTTCCCTCTACCCCTCCTTACTACATTAACCCAACTGCTGACCTTATAGTCCTGCTCTTGCCCATCTCCTCCCTCCTCCTCTTCACTGACCCCAGCCAGTGCCTGCACTGTGAGGTCTAAGCCTCTCTCCAGGTGTTCAATGCCCCTAAGTATGCCAAGCTGCTTATTTAGATCCAAGATCTGGGCTTCCAAATATGCAACGTGATTGCATCTAGTGCAAATGTATTCACCCATGAATGGTTCTTCAAGGCATGCATACATTGCACAGGACACACACTTAGTAGCATTGTCCATGGAGCACCTGCTAGATGGGGATATACAGTACAGTACAGAAAAACAGTAAATATATGATTAGGGTTTGCTGTAGCTGGAGGACTACAAATCAAGTTAACACACAAGGAAAATCTCTCCCACCTTACTTTTTCCTCCTTGTCTTAAACTCCGGTTTTTCAACTCCACTTATACACAGCCCACTTACAAAGCAAGCCCAAAGTCAGAGCAAGCTCTATAAGAGTTTAGCTATGTAATTTATAGCACCTGGGATTGCTAACCACTCCCCTTCACCAGGTACACAGCAGAGAAAAAAAAATGGGTTTAAATGTTATAACCAGATGCAACCACTAAACAAACAAAGACCTTTGCAATCAACTAGACAGTTATTTGCAGTCACTCCCACAAATTCACACTCAGTACCAGAACTCCGGTTTTTCAACTCCACTTATACACAGCCCACTTACAAAGCAAGCCCAAAGTCAGAGCAAGCTCTATAAGAGTTTAGCTATGTAATTTATAGCACCTGGGATTGCTAACCACTCCCCTTCACCAGGTACACAGCAGAGAAAAAAAAATGGGTTTAAATGTTATAACCAGATGCAACCACTAAACAAACAAAGACCTTTGCAATCAACTAGACAGTTATTTGCAGTCACTCCCACAAATTCACACTCAGTACCAGAACTCCGGTTTTTCAACTCCACTTATACACAGCCCACTTACAAAGCAAGCCCAAAGTCAGAGCAAGCTCTATAAGAGTTTAGCTATGTAATTTATAGCACCTGGGATTGCTAACCACTCCCCTTCACCAGGTACACAGCAGAGAAAAAAAAATGGGTTTAAATGTTATAACCAGATGCAACCACTAAACAAACAAAGACCTTTGCAATCAACTAGACAGTTATTTGCAGTCACTCCCACAAATTCACACTCAGTACCAGAACTCCGGTTTTTCAACTCCACTTATACACAGCCCACTTACAAAGCAAGCCCAAAGTCAGAGCAAGCTCTATAAGAGTTTAGCTATGTAATTTATAGCACCTGGGATTGCTAACCACTCCCCTTCACCAGGTACACAGCAGAGAAAAAAAAATGGGTTTAAATGTTATAACCAGATGCAACCACTAAACAAACAAAGACCTTTGCAATCAACTAGACAGTTATTTGCAGTCACTCCCACAAATTCACACTCAGTACCAGAACTCCGGTTTTTCAACTCCACTTATACACAGCCCACTTACAAAGCAAGCCCAAAGTCAGAGCAAGCTCTATAAGAGTTTAGCTATGTAATTTATAGCACCTGGGATTGCTAACCACTCCCCTTCACCAGGTACACAGCAGAGAAAAAAAAATGGGTTTAAATGTTATAACCAGATGCAACCACTAAACAAACAAAGACCTTTGCAATCAACTAGACAGTTATTTGCAGTCACTCCCACAAATTCACACTCAGTACCAGAACTCCGGTTTTTCAACTCCACTTATACACAGCCCACTTACAAAGCAAGCCCAAAGTCAGAGCAAGCTCTATAAGAGTTTAGCTATGTAATTTATAGCACCTGGGATTGCTAACCACTCCCCTTCACCAGGTACACAGCAGAGAAAAAAAAATGGGTTTAAATGTTATAACCAGATGCAACCACTAAACAAACAAAGACCTTTGCAATCAACTAGACAGTTATTTGCAGTCACTCCCACAAATTCACACTCAGTACCAGAACTCCGGTTTTTCAACTCCACTTATACACAGCCCACTTACAAAGCAAGCCCAAAGTCAGAGCAAGCTCTATAAGAGTTTAGCTATGTAATTTATAGCACCTGGGATTGCTAACCACTCCCCTTCACCAGGTACACAGCAGAGAAAAAAAAATGGGTTTAAATGTTATAACCAGATGCAACCACTAAACAAACAAAGACCTTTGCAATCAACTAGACAGTTATTTGCAGTCACTCCCACAAATTCACACTCAGTACCAGAACTCCGGTTTTTCAACTCCACTTATACACAGCCCACTTACAAAGCAAGCCCAATTTGTATACAAATTCAGTTAATTAGCATACTTTTACGAGCGAAAGGAGTAAAAGAGGAGAAGTTGCGATTCTGACCTTTTCCTATTAGCCAGACACCCTCCCCTCTTCCGAGCGGGGGGTGCCTGGTTTAGTCCCATTGACTAACATTATGCTCGGGTGCTCGACTAGAGCACCTGAGCATACGAGCACAGAGGTGCTCGCTCAACACTAGTGCCAGAGTATAGCCATAGGGAATGGAATCAGAAAAGGGACATTGTCAGGCACCATACCTATTTTGTCTGGGAGGAGTGATTACATTTTGTAGGAACTACTGCTGGATGTGCTGCTATCTGTTTTTGCACTCAGTAAAGAAAGGTGTTCTTTATTCTATAATCTCTGTCAGATTCCTTCACATCAATTATTCACTGCACCAAACGCAATGAGCGACGTTCTGAGGAAGCACACTGTAACACAACAGCATCTCATCAGAGCCACTACAGCTCCCATCCTCTGCACCGGCTTCTCAGGGGCTTGCTGTATAATGATGTAAAATCATAAATGAAGAAATTAAGGAGTACCTAAACTTTCTGTTTCACTTTATTAAAATATATTGTACATATGATAAAAAGCATATTTATAATATACTTTCTTTCTTTTAACTTTTCCTAGTGAGTATGAGAGTATAGATTCCCCTATGGCTGCACTGAGCACTGTACTGGCAGGGGTAAACATCTCCCCTCCTATCTGTGCCAGCGTTGCTCTCCTAAAGCCTGGCTTAAATATGCAGTGAGCGCATGAGGAGCCAGTGCAGAGGATGGGAATAGTAGTGGCCCTGATGAGATGTGTCACAGTGTAGTCCCCTAGGCCATTGTTCCCTGGGTTAAGTGCAGTGAAAATGTGGATTGATGGAATCAGGCAGACATAAGAGTAATCAGTGGTACATCCAGCAATAATGAATACAAGGTGCATTTTCTGTCACCAGATGATGAGGTATGGTGGTTGGCTAGATGGCACTCAGGGGTAAACGAGCTGGCAAAGCCTCTCTCTCCTGATTCTTCTTTACTACAGCTATTAAGCTGGTATCCACTACTTAATACAGGCTTTCAGATTTGCCTATCCTGACCTGGGGTGATCAATGTCTTAACTTGTGCTCCATCACCTTCCAGAGACTTGGGTTATGGTGATCGGTGTCATAACTTGTTATCCCCCACCTTGCAGCAGTGTCTGTAAAGTTGATTGTAGCTGGTCACTGTGCTGGAATGCTGTAGCTTGATGGGTTTCAGCAGTCCATGGACTTTCCTGTTCCTCTGAAGCAGTGTTCCTCACAGTGGTGTTGGATTTCTGGTCCTAAGGTCCTAAGAAAAAAAGCTGATTGAACATACTCCCTGTCTGCCAACCAACCTAACTAGTCTTCCCACTCCACCCTGACAGAAAGTCGGACTAGCCCACTCCTATCAAGAGGGTGGGAAAATTGAGTGGTTGTGTGCATTCCCAGTGCAACTCACACTCCACCCACTGGTGTAACAGTACATGACATAAGTAAAACATTACCACAGCATTATAAACATCTGTCTATGACCTGGGGGGAAGGGGGGTTGGAAATGTGTCAGATGGTGTGGTGTTTCTGCACTTAAAATTGATGTATTGCATTTTGCAAGTATAAAATAAACACTACATTTTATTACATCCTTTTGGAGTGCTGATTTTCTCTTTTTTGGACACTTTTGACACTTGAGCTGACAAACCTCATATACTTGCATAGCATTATAAACCAATCAATTTGCAAATATTGCAGATAGATGATGTAAAGCTTTAGTAGAGCTGGCACAGGCAGAGGGGCAATGTGCTATGGAGCAGGCTATTAGCGGAGCATGTGCAAGCCAGGAGCTCCATAGCACATCTCTCCCCTGCCTTTGCCAACACTACTAAAGCTTGACATAGCCTATCTATGGCACACTTTAGAAGACCAGCGCTGGTACAGGCAGAAGGAGTGATGTATGCCCTTGCCTGTACAGTGCTCAGTGCTATCAGATCGGTGCAGATCTGACAAGCAGCACCCCCGTAGATCAGCTGTTTTCAGCAGACACTTCTTGAGGGAGCTGGAAGCAAAAGGCTCCATCCATTGTGTAGCGGCCATGCTGGCTTATTGCAGCTCATCTCCTATTCACTTGACAGAGCTGTCAGACCCCCACCAATCTGATATTGATGACCTATTCTATGGATAGGTCATCAATATCTAGAAACTGGAGAACCCTTTTAAACCTGAGGGGTCTCAAAGGGAATCTGTCAGCAGTTTTGACCCTGTAAAACCTCTAGAGGCTGGGTTGAGGTAGGTAGCTTTTACAATTGGCAGTGCCTAGGAGGCGGCCCCTCATTATAAAGCTCCAAAACGTCTCCCCCAAACTTACTGACAGACTCTTTTTTTTAATTCTTTGCAGACAACTATTGGTGTACATAAGGATAACTGTAATGGTCTTCATGTGGGTGTTCGCCGTATACATAAAGACTACAGCGTATTGCGGTATTGCAACAGTCAAATATCTCTCCATTTATGAAATCCCCAGTGACTTATTCATATTGCATTTATATTGATTGGAAGGGCAAAGAGAACAAGAAAGAAACGACAATTACATTTCACTGGGGACAAATAAACTTCTCCCATCCATTCATTAACTCCCTGGATCAATACTCCTCTTGTGTATTAACCTGTTCAGTATTCCCGTGGCTAAATTCCCTCCGCATAAATTATCAAGAAATAATGGCTGGGATTATGATTGATGTGTTCTCTATAGACACAAATAAAGATTAAAATGTATATCAAATACGAGGAGGGATGTAAATTTGCCTGTAAGCAGTGCGGAAAAAGGGCTGACCAAACCTCATGTTATATACAGCCAATACTAATACCAGTAATAACCAGAGTCCTGGAGAGAAATGGGGTGGTCAGCCATAGAAATATCTTGGGCATGGAAACACGGGCAAAGATGGCTTAAGAATGTAAGCAAATGGGGTTGTGTTGCAACCCAAACTTTACAATGACATGACCGTTGCAAGAAATCCAACCCTGCTGGATTTCTTGTGACTTTCGTGGCAACTTCCAGCTGGCAACATGACCCCATTCACTTACATTAGATGCTTAAACTTGACATGCAACACGTCGCTGCTTAGCCGCCTTATTGTACAGGTTGTAACAGTTATGAAGATGCCAAATATGCATATTTCAATACATTACAGGCATGAACAATGGGCTTGCTGAGACCATAGAGTTAGCCATACACATTAGACTAAGGTTAGCCAAACGTAATGACCATCTAGTGTGTATTCTTGGATCTTGGATAAAGGATCGGGCCTCTGTTCTCAAGGGCGATAAGCCACCAACAGAAGTATTGGACAGCAATTTATTCCCCTCTCCCCACTGAGAACACACTCACCCTTGGCCAAACCAATGGTGCATGTGTATGGCGGAGTGAGGAGAGATAACTGTTGGCCAAACAAGTATGTGGTCAAGAGCTACCAAAGGCATATGACTACCTTAAAGCCAGAAGAGATAGCTGTTGGCCAAACAAACATTCATCCAAGAGCTACTGAAGGAATATGATCACTTTAAAGGGGCTCTTGTAGACGGTGCAGTGAGCCTCTGAGGGGTCAGTGCAGATGATGGTAGTGGTAGTGGCCCTGTTGAGGTTTTCTGTCATGGTCTACTCCTTCAGGCTATTGTTCCCTGGGGATCGATACAGTGGAAATGTAATTTGAAGAATCAAGCCAAAAGTAAATGTACAACAGTCTTTTTGTACTTAGTGCAAAATATTATTTGTGGTACATCGAGCAATATCAAATACTAAGCATATATTCTAGCACCTGTAGAGGAGATATGGTGGCAGTTTGGATGACTATAGGTTGGCAATAGCAGGCACTTGTGGATATAGGTGTCCACTGTAAGATTCAGGCTCGAGCTTTGTCTTGCCTAGTGGTGGTTTAGATCATGGGTGTCTGAATCATAGTCCCTCACCTTGCAGCTGTGTCTGTAAAGCTGTAATTTTTTGATCTCTCTGTTGGCTTGTCTTAGTGATGCTTTCTGAAAGCAGGACTTACTGATCTCCCTAGAGTGTTGGTCTCACATGAGAAGAATCTCTGGTCCCCAGGAGTAGGAGCTCTCACATTTGCTTCATCTCCTCTTTTTCTCCCTAACAGGAAGAAGGAGTATCCAACTCCTACCAAGATGGAAAGAACTGGGTGGTTAGCCCTGTTCCTGCCAGTCTTTGTCAACCATGACCCCTCTAGAAGGATGGATGGCAAATACAATAAAAAAGCATAACATTACACAATACATAACTATATACAATTGCAGATACATTGTTTTACATCTTTGCATTCTATATGGTTCACAAAGACCCTGGTGACTAAACCATGAGGGAATATATCTTTTTTTCTAGGTTTCATGTATTTTCATTTGCTATCATCCGTCTATAATGCAGTCATATAAACCGTCCACTGCCCTCATCAACTAACTGAAAATGATGAATCTGCCAGTGGTGCCCAGCATCAGGAGATCTGTACAATTACAGCGTAGAACATGGCCATCGAAGTGTGATTTGCACAACCCCGGGGTGAAGTCATGTGGCTTATCAGTTATATTTGGCGCTGTCACTTCTTAAAGCCCTGTCATCTCTCATTAATTTACCGGAGTCGTTTTGCCTTCCATATGCCCCCGGGCACTTATGTTGTAATCTTCATAGAAAGCAAGAAATAAAAGAAATGCCTAATTATAGGATATAAATATTGAACTGTGGCATTGGTTCCATGGGAATATCATACTAATAGGCACTTGTAAGCTGTTGATTGCAATCAAGCCACTGCATGGCACCGTATATTATGCACAAGGGCCCGTCCGTGCCAAAATATTGCACATTGCTTAACAAGGAAAACATGCCGCTGGAATACTAAAGGCTTGTTACTTATTGTGAGTCATGTGCTAGTGCGGTGCTAAAGTGATCCATGCAGCCGTTTCTCTGTAGCTTTATATGTAGCCATGACTATGTACGGCTATAGGTTATGTACAGTATAGGTTAAAGAATCTGGGGTTAGTCCGCACAAGATGGAATGGCTGTGGATAATACATATGCGGGTAAAGTCGACAGCGGAATACAGTATCGGGCAAGTGGATGAGTTTTTGCAAATCTCATCCGCAGGAATTTAAAGAATATGGTATGGACACCTTCTGGGGCATTTCTTTTATTATTGTAATTTATTCACTTTGGGCTAAAAGTGTAACTGTCATATTTTTTTTATTTGCTAGTTGATTAGAGCTAGGCATGTATACCTGAGTTAGTCTGTCAATGATTGCCACAAGATTTGTCATTACCTTATAATGACATCTTTCATTAATGTCCCCTGTCCCTTTCCACTGGTCACTCAAAAGACCGTTGCTATGGCTTATCTGTCTTCCCTTTAGTGTAAACAGAAGGCAGAGGGGCGGTCCTTCACACTGCATGCTTGCAATAGGCTTCAGAGTGAGGAGGCGTGTCTCTCAGTAATCCAATCTGATTGGCTGGCAGGAATCTGCTGGCTACAGCAAGTGTGTATGTGAAGTGAGAGAAAGCAGCTTTGGCCTCAGAGAACTGGCAGAGGAGCCGTCTTGAGAAAATCCTCATATTGTAGGATTCAAAACAGCCATAACTAAGGAAAAAGCTCAAGGAAAACAGTGGTATGTGAAGAGACTAAAGATGACCATATGCATAATGCTGCAGCAGCAGTAACAGATGCTAAAATTGATTTTTATTTTTTTATTTTTATGAAAACATAAAACCATTTTTTAAAATTTGTCTTTATTAAACATTTTCAGCAGGTTTGTTCCTAACGGGGTTAATTTTTAATCTAGTTGAAGAGTATCTTAGTTGATGTTCTGATGGCTTATGTAAAGAGACAATGTTAATTGTCTCTGAAGTCCAGACAGCTCCTAAACACTCATTATAGCTAAATTCATGCTAAATGAATACGATATATTACATGAGTGTTCGTGAGCTGTCAAGAGTTCAGACATAAGGGCTATACATCCATGCAGAGTATCTTAGTTTCAGTTTTACACTGAGTTCCGTCATGTTGCTGTTCTGACGATGTATGTGAAACCCTTGTCTCTGACGTCCTGACAGCTCATAAACAATTATTATAGCTAAATTCTTATTAAACTAGTAAGATATATGGCTTAAAGGGGTATTCCGGTAAAGTAACTTAATTTTTGAAAAAACTGCATTATGACTGCAACCTGTGACCCAACCAGAACCCATACCTACACAAATAACCAGAGCTTCATTTTACCTTGAAATCAATTTGTCTAGTTCCTGTGTGAGCCTGCAACACACTGAGAGTATCATATGGATCCTGATCTTCCCTCACAAAACTACAATCCCCACAATGCCTAGCTTTCCTGCTGTGAATGTTGATGTTTATTGATTGGTTGCCCGATATTCCAGCCCAGACACACCCCCTCTACTAACCAATCACCAGCACACTGACACTCCCTTTGACACTCCCACAGAGACTTAGCTAGAGAATTGCTGACAACACACTGAGCATGCTCGACCTGACAAAGGCTCAGAACTACAGGTCGATGCCATGGTAACTTATGAGGAAACAAAGTGAGTAGCAGAGAAAGAAAGCTACTTATAACTAGTGAACAGTAAATATGTGAAAATTACATTATATTAGTTAATTATTGATGATGAATTCATCTAAAACATAAACTATATTTATGGTAACCAGAATACCCCTTTAAATGAGTGTTTATGAGCTGTCAGGAGATCAGAAATAAGCGCTGTACATCCATACAGAGTATCTTAATTTCAGTTTTACACTCAATCCCATCATGTTGCTGTTCTGAAGGTTCCTGTGAAGCCTTTGTCTCTGAAGTCCTGACAGCTCTCAAACACTCATTATAACTAAATTCTTATTAAAGCGATAAGATATATGGCTTAAATTACTGTTTACGAGCTGTAAGAAATTCAGAAAATTGGGTCTGCCGCCCAGTTAAAGGGCCAAGCCACGAAAACCGGAGCAGCAGTGAGGTATCCAGAAGTGGCCAGGTTTAGGGTGGCCACAATGCTATGCTGTGTCCCCCAGACACCGATAAGGTGTCACCACATGTTGCTGCTCTCTGGAAGGGATGATAAGGTGTGGTGCACCCCAATGAGAAATAAGTCCAGAGAGTCAGGGTCTACAGTAAACCAGTGTGCTTCTTTATTGGAGGAATTCAGGTGGAAAACAATACAGGTGAGGCATAGGGCCGGCTTCTTCAGTCTCTTCCCTGGCAGAAGAAGGGTTTTATGTTGAGGAAAGGCCTGAACTAGCTGTCCCTCTCTCTCTCAGAAGACCGGTACCCTGGCCAAGGGCTAGAGGCCCAAGGTGGTCTGGGGCTCAGTAGTCCAAGTTGTTTCTTGGTCACAGGGCTGGTGACCCATGGTCTGTGACTAAGCATCCCTATCTTAGCATCTTTTTCTGGTCACTCATGCAGACTGGTAGAGTCTTCCCCTCCAAGCACTGGTCCCTAACTACAGAACACTAGGGGCTCCAACTGCTCTCCTTATATACAGTTTCTAGACAAACTAGAACATTCTAGTGGAAGGGGTGGAGTGGAGAATCTCAGCACAGACAGATACAGTGTTTCAACTCCTGTCTGTCATAGACTTGCATTAGAGCTTCAATGATATTCAATGGCAATGACACAGCAGTTTTTCCAGACACAAACAGGTTTTCAGACATAACAGCAGAGCTAAACCAGACATTCAAATGGTCAGTGTGTCTGGTTTTGTTGGTAAACAAGTCTGTCTTTTTCCCTCCAAAACATGCTCTTCTTTAAACCCTAAGGCAGCTATGGAAAATTACCAGTTTCTCATTCAAAGTCCCAAAAGTCTCATTAACCCTTTCCCCAGAGCCTTGCAAATACAATGCAAATGAACAGGATATACAGTACAGACCAAAAGTTTGGACACACCTTCTCATTCAAAGAGTTTTCTGTATTTTCATGACTATGGAAATTGTAGATTCACACTGAAGGCATCAAAACTATGAATTAACACATGTGGAATTATATACTTAACAAAAAAGTGTGAAACAACTGAAAATATGTCTTATATCGTAGGTTCTTCAAAGTAGCCACCTATTGCTTTGATTAATGCTTTGCACACTCTTGGCATTCTCTTGATGAGCTTCAAGAGGTAGTTACCTGAAATGGTTTTCACTTCACAGGTGTGCCCTGTCAGGTTTAATAAGTGGGATTTCTCGCCTTATAAATGGGGTTGGGACCATGAGTTGTGTTGGGCAGAAGTCAGGTGGATACATAGCTGATAGTCCTACTGAATAGACTGTTAGAATTTGTATTATGGCAAGAAAAAAGCAGCTAAGTAAAGAAAAATGAGTGGCCATCATTACTTTAAGAAATGATGGTCAGTCAGTCTGAAAAATTGGGAAAACTTTGAAAGTGTCCCCAAGTGCAGTCTCAAAAACCATCAAGCGCTACAAAGAAACTGGCTCCCTTGAGGACCGCCCCAGGAAAGGAAGACCAAGAGTCACCTCTGCTGCGGAGGATAAGTTCATCTGAGTCACCAGCCTCAGAAATCGCAGGTTAACAGCAGCTCAGATTAGAGACCAGGTCAATGCCACACAGAGTTCTAGCAGCAGACACATCTCTACAACAACTGTTAAGAGGAGACTGTGTGCAGCAGGCCTTCATGGTAAAATAGATGCTAGGAAACCACTGCTAAGGACAGGCAACAAGCAGAAGAGACTTGTTTGGGCTAAAGAACACAAGGAATGGACATTAGACCAGTGGAAATGTGTGCTTTGGTCTGATGAGTCCAAATTTGAGATCTTTGGTTCCAACCACCGTGTCTTTGTGCGACGCAGAAAAGGTGAACGGATGGACTCCACATGCCTGGTTCCCACTGTGAAGCATGAAGGAGGAGGTGTGATGGTGTGGGGGTGCTTTGCTGGCGACACTGTTGGGGATGTATTCAAAATTGAAGGCATACTGAACCAGCATGGCTACCACAGCATCTTGCAGCGGCATGCTATTCCATCCGGTTTGCGTTTAGTTGGACCATCATTTATTTATCAACAGGACAATGACCCCAAACACACCTCCAGGCTGTGTAAGGGCTATTTGACCAAGAAGAAGAGTGATGGGGTGCTACACCAGATGACCTGGCCTCCACACTCACCACACCTGAACCCAATCAAGATGGTTTGGGGTGAGCTGGACCGCAGAGTGAAGGCAAAAGGGCCAACAAGTTCTATGCATCTCTGGGAACTCCTTCAAGACTGTTGGAATACCATTTCAGGTGACTACCTCTTGAAGCTCATCAAGAGAATGCCAAGAGTGTGCAAAGCAGTAATCAAAGCAAAAGGTGGCTACTTTGAAGAACCTAGAATATAAGACATATTTTCAGTTGTTTCACACTTTTTTGTTAAGTATATAATTCCACATGTGTTAATTCATAGTTTTGATGCCTTCAGTGTGAATCTACAATTTTCATAGTCATGAAAATACAGAAAACTCTTTGAATGAGAAGGTGTGTCCAAACTTTTGGTCTGTACTGTATATTACAATGTACATATAAAATGCAGGTGCCCTTTAACAGTTGGGGCACACTTTTGCCCCTGTGGTTAGCTTTCCATTTAATTAGAGGACAATATCTTTGGGGTGGCAGAGAATATCCAAATGAGATGAATCTATGCATCTGTGAATATACTCATTTGTTTGTTCTCTACAATAAAACTACACCAAAATGGTTAAAAGAATATATATATATATATATATATATATATATATATATATATATATATACACATATTTTTGTTTTTTGCTTACATGATGCAACTACGTACAAAGGATTTCTTTAGAGGAAATTAGCAAATCTCTAATCTGAACACATCCTAACTTGCAGCTCTCCCTGGCTCTCTGGTCTGTACTATAATATATTCAGAGCTTTTGGTGAAACCATCAGAGAATTCATTATCTTCAATAGAACAGCGCAATCTATAAAAATAACCCCAGTTAATCTATAGGACCATTTGCTAAGCTAATCACGCCATCCCTCATACCGCGGCATACATGGCAGAGAGCTGCGATCCCCCATGTTCACATTCCATACGCTTATGGCACTTGACGTGATTTACAACCCCTGATGTATTTGCAGTTTATACGGCCGTTTTGACTAATTGCTCTCTTTATTTAACATGAATTTATTACTTTATGTAAAGTGGCGATATGAAGGAACAGCAAGCAATTGCTTGCATTTCATATAGGCTTGCTAACTTTTCAGACTGAGTGACTCCTCCCCATGGGCTGTTTCTGGGGTGAGCTGCAATACTGAGGACAACTTATGGGCAAGAGGGGCGCTGTTTCGGTAAAAAGGTGCTTTTTTTAAAACTCAGACACAATCCCTTTAATATCATATTACGGGTCCATCTGATTTCCTAGCACAGCTCTTATGAACTGGTGTCTACAAACAAATTTGTAGATTGGCTAGAGAATAGAAGAAGGTCATTTACGAACTTTCCACATATCACAGTGCGGAATTTATTGCAAAACCTCAACCAATGCTGGGTTAAGTGTGCATGGGGACTTAACACTGCTAAAGCCAGTCATTGGCTGCAGTGGAGTATGTGACTCATCCAGATGGAAGCTTACAGTCAGGGGATCGGAAGACCATTGAGGGGAGCAGCAATCCAGAGAGCCAGAAGAAAGCAATGGGGGCAGGTCAATATAATTTTTTCAACATACTATTAGTGAAAGTTAAAAAAAGTCCAAAAAGCTGGACAATCCCTTAAAATTTAAATTCTCTTTAAAGGGATTGTCCAACAGTATTTAACATTCTCAGTGAAGCAGGCAGGCTTATAAAATGAAGAACAAAGCTTAGTGTCACGGACGTTCCTGCAACAGGTTGCAGAAAGTCGTCTAGGTTTGCACATGTGACATAATCTTACATGTTTTCCTTTTTGTGTTGTTGCTGTTTACCACACCCCTTGCTGTTGTGGGTGTGGTAATTGTCCCTCCCCTATTTATTCCTGCTTCTACCAGAGTTACTTGCGGTTTATAGTTTCAGTGGACATTCTGGTGGATTGGTGTGGTTCGCTCCTGAGATCCAGTTGCTTCCATTTCTTCTTAAGATAAGTGTCCTCTTTCCCTTTTGTATTTACCCTGCTTTTCCCTGTTGTGTTATTTGGCGTTTTGGAGACTCCTGTTCGTCCTTCCTTTTGGAGGAACGGGTAGACTCAGTCCTGTCAGTAGTTGCAGGGTCCTATAGGATCAGTTTGGTTTTAGGTTCCGTTGTATGAACTCTCCTACCTTTGAGGCCTGTTCATACTTGAAGTCAGTTAGGATTTGTGTCAGGTGACACTTAGCTCACCTGCAAGATGCCCCTCTGTTTCAGTGCTTCAGATCTGGTCTTTGAGATTTCCACTGCAGCCAAAAACTGGCATCAGCAGCTGTACACAGCTGAGATGGGCATATCATCACTGTAGCCAAAAAAAAGATAGGAGGGTAGGACCCGAGCATTTCCCTCCCCTTGGGCAATTTAGACCCAACTTGGAGAACTGTTTTAACTCCACATCACTGAAAGTGTAGTGCCATGGAGCAGGGGTACTTTGAAGTCTGGACATTTGTGAACGTTTGCCCCTATTCCTCCTATGCAAAGTCATCAACTCCTTACTTTATTTCACTTCAAAGGGTTAACTACCACTGACAGTTTATTTACCGTGTAACTGCATTTTATAGTTTGTTGTGATATATATTCTGTTCATTTGCACTGTGGTTTATGAGCACTGAGAGACTTGTGGGACTTTCTAGCTAATAACGAGGAGCTAATAATTTTTCACAGCTACCATAAGGGTTAAAGAAGAGTATGCTTTGAAGAGAAAAAGCCAGACTTGTTTACCACCAAAACCTGGCAGACTGACCTTTCATATTATGTCTGAAGACTTGTTTTTGTCTTGGTAAACTGCTATGTCATTCTTATTGACTATTACTGAACTTCTAATGCAAGTCTATGACAGACAAGAACTGTAACATTGTATTTGTTTGGGTTGCGGTTCTCCACTCCACCCCTCCCACTAGAAGGCTCTAGTTCAGCTAAAAACTGTATATAAGGAGAGCCCCCTAGTCAGAGCTCCTAGTGTTCTGCAGTTAGGGATCAGTGCTTAGAAGAAAAGATTCTGCAGGACTACCTGAGTGACCAGAAGAAGACACTGAGACAGGATACTCTGCCACAGACCTTGGATCACCAGCCTGTGGCCTGAATACCAGCCATCTGAGAGTGAGAGGAACAGCTAGCGCAGGCCTTTTCTCAGCACCAAAATTTCTTCTGCCAGGTTGGAGACTGGAGAAGTCAGCCCAGTGCCTTGCCTGTATTGTTTTGCACTTGAGTTTCTCCAGTAAAGAAGCATGCCCTGAGTCTCTGCACTTATTTCCCATTCGGGTGCCTTATCATTCCCCCAGAGAGCAGCAACACCCGGTGACACCTTAATGGTGTCCAGGGGACCTAGCATAGTGTTGGGGCTAGCTCAATCCCAGCCACTGCAAAAGTAGACTTCCCAGCAGTGGTTCTAGGGGCAGGTAGCTAGAAAATACCACCATCTGACACTGATATGGAATGCTTCATTACTGGGTTTGTGATGTCTGATGCGTTCTTGAGCCGCATTTAACCATAAAAGAGCTACTTTCAGTGTGTCGATGTAATTAGTAGATGTTAATTGTATGAAATGAAGTAGCTAAGCTTAGTATATGGGTCAGATCTCTCACTTGTGAACGTGATATCACACTTCTTTGCTGTTGCCAGAGCAGATATATAAATCAGGAAGGGATATTTCCACTAACACTGATTGTTCCTATATTTCTTTCTTTGATTTTATTAACTACAATATATTCTAAAACTGTAATCTGAAACAACCTACTCAGCAATACCAAAAACTGAGGAACAACAGGGGAGTGCTTGGTGGTCTACAAGTAAGACTCTCCAACAGCTTTCCAAGAAATACTACCATCCATACTTGTAACTTGCTAATTAATAGCTCTAATCTTGCAATACGAACCTTTGCATATTTATAATGAAATCTATGTGTATATGTGTGCTTTAAGACTGCTGCAGTGAATTAGAGTTGTCCAGAAGGCTAAATGTTCTCAACCTTCTGAAAAGGGGGCACTATATGTAAAGAGGCCACTACTGGGGGGCACTATATCTAAAGAGACCACTACTAGGGAACACTATATGTAAAGAGGCCTCTATTGAGGGGCACTATATGTAAAGAGCCCTCTACTGAGGGGCACTATATGTAAAGACGCCACTACTGGTGGACACCATATGTATGGAGGCCACTACTGAAGGCTCTATATGTATATAGGTCACTACTAGGGGGCTCTATATGTATACAGGTCACTACTTGGTTCTCTATATGTAAAGAGGCCACTGTTGGGGAGCATTATATGTATAGAGGCCACTACTGGGGGATATTATCTGTAAACTGGCCACTGGTGATCTGTACAGGACTGAGAAAAAAGAAAAGAGAACGACTCCAACCAGAGGAGATATCACCAGTAAGTCATTGACTGGGACCAAAATGGGCATGGTCATGGTGGAGCGGTATTATCTTGCCTTTATATGGTGTTATTATTGGTAATGTTGGCCACTGATTCTATTACATGAACTTTATATTGTTTTGTTAAACATATGATAACCTCCACCCCTCAGTCCATGGGAAAACTGTCTTGCATGAAATTGGTCCGTGGTGCAAAAAAGTTTGGGGACCACTGGTCTACATGAATATTTCCATTTGATAGATAGACTCATGCCTTGGCCTCCAGCCTGGGTGGGAGCAGGAGCGAGGTACATTTTGTTACAAAATGATGTATACTGTTGTGAGAGAATCTCTTTTATCCTCCACCTGGTGGAAGTACAAAGATATTTACGTTTGTAGAGTTTGCCTTTTTGCTGTGCAGAAATATCAAGTAAGAAATATGCTGATGTTAAAAGAACATTTTTTTTCAGCTGCAAAGAAGCCTTTGTGGTACAGGTGGCTGGCATGTACTGTGCGTCTCTTTTATGCCAAGATTCTTTGTACTTTTCTGGAAGCAGAAATGTAGGCTGGTTTTCCTCATCTTGACCTAACGGCTGCATTGCTTGCTACGAGAACAGGATTCTGCAAATTTATGAGATCCACGCATTCACAGCTAGTTCTTCAAAAAAGGAGCTTGACAAGAATGTTGGACCGAGCCACGTTGTATTTCCATCATATATTGATATTATTCTGTATCTCTGCAATAAAAACTGCCAGGATCACTGGTATAACCTGAAAATAATTTACACCCAAATAAAAAAATGAAGCAGCTTTGCACATAGTCTTAAAAATAGACTTAATAGTCTTAATTAAAGTCATGTCATCAGTTTGTGTATACAGCTCCCATGCAGACTTGTTGTCTCTGATGACAGCAAAACCTTTGTTGTCTGATCCTGCAATGGTCCCAACTGATGCTCAATAGGAAGCAAGAAATAAGAGGTAGATGGAGAGGTATATGACTGCAGGATCAGTCTACACCGATGTGTTTGTAGTCTGTAACCATAGAGACACATAGGTCTGCATAGGAGCTACTGACAAAAAAATTAGGTAATGTTTAAAGTGTAGCCTTCATTTCAGGTAAAATTGAAAAAAGAAAAAGGAAAAGACATGGATCCATATTCTATGCATTGATCAATCGTTTCTCAGCACAATTCATAAACTGTACATAAGGCCATTTGTATACGTTTTGATCAAAATGCACTAGCCCATTGACCACATGCGTCTTTCAAGGGGGTCCCTACTCTAATCTGACACAGCACAACATGGCGACCACCTGTGTAGTTTGATCCTGAACTCATCTCATCATATGTTCTTTAGGGAGTAAGAAAAAAGGGGTAAATGGGGAGGTGTATAACTGCAGGATCAGACTACACAGATTTGTTTGTAGTTTGTAGTCTGTAACCATAGAAACACATAGATAAGCATAGGAGCTCCAGACAAAAAAGTAGGTTATGTTTAAAGTGTAACTTTAATGTTCCAGGGTCAGCAGTGTCCTGGCTGCCAGGGAGACAGGTGGGGTTTACCTGTGCAGGATTCCCGGCCAGTCAGGGTTGATGCTCACACAGGGAGGAGCACTGACGCCACTGGTCACGTGACGCTGATTGCATTACGTGACTGAAGCGCAGCCTATTTTAAACAGACAGGCTGCTGGCCACAAGTTGCCTGTGATTGGTCTTATCTTTGGACTGCCACACTAGAGTTTTCCTGCAGATTGCTATTTGGATTCCTAAACTCTGCTCATACCTTGACTCTGACTTGTGTTTAACCCCTTGAACTTGATTTGATCTCCTGGTTTTGGCCTCTGGCTATCCCCGGTTCGTGTTGGTGGTTTTGATTCTGGCTTGGTTTGGACTCTCCTGGTATGGAACATGGCTCGGTATGTTGTGGTTCTGTTTCTTGTCCACAGTGATTTTCTGTCACTAGCCTTTTGTTATTTTGCTCCCCTGTGTTCTCCTATCTGGTCAAGACCAGCACTTAAAAAGAGATGGACTGTCGCCCAGTTGCAGGCCACCGATTAGGATGGATCTTGCAAGTAGGTAGGGATAGCAGTGTGGGTGAATTTCAGGGCCTTACTACTCACTACGTAATAGTAACCTTCATTTCAGGTAACTATTCAGAATAAGCTGCTGTCTAGCTTCTCAAGGTTTCACTTGAGTCTCTATATCTCTGGAGAATGTGGAGCAGGAGCAGGAGCTCAGGCTTGTGCTTCCTCTCCACTCTGTGGTTACACAGGAACTCCCCCTCCTGGCAGGAACCAGGACCAGCCCACTCCTACCAAGAGGGGAGGAACAGGGTGATTAGCTCTGTTCCTTGCCAACTTTTTACCAACCATTCTTTGCTGAAACAAACAGCCAGAAGCATTCAATAAAATACATAACATTTTAATACAAAACTATTTACATTTGTAGTAATCCCAGGTCTAGGGTACTATACATTGGATAATATTTTCAACTTTAGAATGAAGAATTATAGTGAGAAGAGAGGGAAAAATTAAAGAAATCCAGGAGCAGAGACTATTTGCTGCTATGAAGTACCGTATGACTACAGAGGGACTCCACTGCGGATAAAAATTGCTCCTGTAAATTTAGCTGCTTCCTAGACCCAACCACAAGAGGAAAGTCAGGAACATACCTGGCCGCCACAAGATCAGCATGTAATAGAGCAAAAGTTGTTTGAGAAAATTTGTTTTTTAAAATGTGTCCAGTCAGAAACATTGCTCTTATTTCTAGCCTATTATGTAAGATTCTGATAAATATCTCTGACGCATCTCCATGGAAACTCATCATAAAAAGTCAGATTATCAAATCTAGTCTTTCCTCAAAATAAAGCTGTCATTTTATTCAACCAGGATTGAATAGCAATAGCAGGATCTTCAGCAATGTGATACTTTGAAAATTGAAAATTAAGTTTTGGGCTATTTGGTGAGAAACTATTGTGGTTCAAGCCAATTTCAGTACTAATTCACATTCTGAGTGGGGTCTTCATGGGGATATATTGTATAAGGAGGGCCAGAACTGACTGCAACCCCATTATAGACTAAATTTGCACAGATGTGCATTATTTCCTGGATCATTTGTATTTTTAGGCACCATTTTGGGGTAAATATAAACTAGTATTTATATCAGGAAGGATGAAACTTTAACCCCACTCCTGTAAGTGTGATCTCTCCCTCCTTATCTGTTTTCTGAATACAAACTTAATGGAAAGTAAGGCAAAGTATGTTGCATCAGTACAGAGCTGACAGATTCCACAGAAAGGAGACACCCCCTGCTTGTGAGAGTAATGCATCTAGCTGTGCAGCTGAAGAGGGGAATAATTAGGCTGAAAAAGACATTAGGGGAATGTAGTATATGCTACAGAAACAATTAAACTGGTAATAACTAGTGTTAAGCAAAGTGGAGCATCCGAAGTGTAATTTGGTCCAAATTTCAGGAAAAATTTTAAACTAAACCAAATTATCTTGTGCTTCATAGTAAAAAATCACTTTTCCTAAAATGGTAGCTTAGAAATAACAGAAAAAGTAATAAAAATATTCTCCTCATCCACTTGCTTGCGCAGACGCAGTCCGATCCTTTCTTGATTGAAAAAGACCTGCTGAAGGACCTGCGTTGAGCTTGATGATGTCACTGTGCGCTACCAGCATGATCACGTGGTGACATCATCGCGCTCAGCGCAGGTCCTTTGGCAAGTCTTTTTCAATCAAAACTCCCCCTCGTGAGCAAGGGGATGAGGTGAGGGTTTTTTTTAAACCCAAAAAGGCCATATTGAGCTAGTGTATTAACGTTTTAAATGGCTGTTAGATGGGTGCACTTCTGTCTAAGCGGCATCCGTTAAAAACGGTCCCATTGATTGATAGGCTGAATGAGGTTTTAATATAACGCTTCATGACAAATGAATTTGTAACAAATTGAATGTCTTGTTAAACTTCAGCGAAACTGCCGACTCAAATTTTTCAAAACTTTGCTCATCCCTACTAATTACAGTACTAAACAATAACTGTCAAATACAGCAAATAATAAAGAATTTTAGGCAATAAGCACTAATTGATGTTATTTAAGTAAATAAGACTTAAACAAGGATAATAAACTGCTACTTAGCTGAGCTTACTGTCCACATCGTCCACTTAGTTTCCCAGGAAAAAGCCAGTGACCAGTATCGACTTCCTTATTAAGTAGCTGTAGAAGAAATTGTTTTCCGGGTTATACAGTGTTAGGCTGGGTTCACATCTGCGGTTTTGTCTCTGGCTGTCTGTTCTGGCGGAGGAACAGACTGCCGAAGTTTACCGCCTCGCACTGTTGGATCCCCATTCACTGTAATAGGATCTGGTGGCGATACAGCCACTTACCGGCATACAGTATATGCCGGCTTTTGGCTGGACAAAAATCCTGATTTTTATGAATGGTTGCATTAACCTATTCCCTTTTGGTTATTTACTAACTAACATCAGTTAATGCTTATTGCCTGAAATTCTACATTGTGTTTGCTCTATTTGACAGCTATTGTTTAGTACTGTAATTATTACAGTATAATTGTTTCTGTAGCAAATCACTGTTGGTAATTATATTTTGATTCATTGTTTTTTTATTCTTGATACAATACCTTTTCCATGTTCATTATTTTTCATACTGTTGCTATTCATTAAACATTATTTTATTTTACATACTGTCTGTTTGTGATTATTGAGTTGCACATCCTAAGAGATCTTAAAGAACCTTCAGAGTGAGGTTAAAGTTTCACACTTGATTCAGTATTTACAGTATGTACATAGTACAATCATAACTATGAAGGAATAGGCCTTTTTTAGGCTTCCCTAATCAGCCTAATTATTCCCTCTTCCACTGCACAGCTAGATGCATTTCTCTCACAAGCAGGGTGTCTCCTTTCTGTGGAATCTGCCAGCTCTGTACTGCTGTGACATACCGTGCCCTACATTCCATTATGTTTGTTTACAGAAAACAGATAAGGAGGGAGAGATCACACTTGAGCAGGCACCAAATCTATAGTCCCTTCTGGACCTCCTACCTGGAATGTTAAGGGAATGGCTAATTCCATAGATAGAGGAAGATCTGTCAAATGTAGTCTATCAGCAGGATGGTGCTCCTCCTCATTTAAAAGTTGGATGTTCATCCACACCTGACTGAAGCTTTGAACACTATGGCAGTATATGTGCACTATATATGGCATTATTTGAACACTGTGGCAGTATTATGTTTGTTTACAGAAAACAGATAAGGAGGGAGAGATCACACTTGCAAAGGGCGGAATGGTCCTGTGAGCTTGTAGAAGGAATTATTTTATCAGGCTCAAGATCTCAGCTAGCTCTGACGCACCCCACTTCCTCTCTGCTGTCTTCTGTATCTCTGTTACTAGAATGAATCTTTCTGGACAACAGGCAGTGGACTGAAAATTACTTGACATCACAGGGGATGGGTGGCTGCATGGCATTATGGGTGATCTTGCATTCCCGGACTAGTATGGAACTACAAGTGCCACAAATATGGCATATCTTCCAAAAACATCTGTGTTGTGAGCCATACAGATTACAAATTCTTCAGGAGCTGAAATAGGAAGAGAAAGTGAAACGCAGTGACTTTTGCATTAATTTGCAGGGCCGATTGGAAGAGGATGATTTCTCTGACAGGCTGGTGTTCAGTGATGACGCTACCTTTCACGTCAGTGGGAAGGCCAATCTCCACAACTTTAGAATCTGGGTATCAGGAAACCCATGGACCTTTGTCAAGCGCATGATGGACTCATCCAAAGGAAACATGTTCTGTGCAATGAGCAGGCACCAAATCTATAGTCCCTTCTGGACCTCCTACCTGGAATGTTAAGGGAATGGCTAATTCCATAGATAGAGGAAGATCTGTCAAATGTAGTCTATCAGCAGGATGGTGCTCCTCCTCATTTAAAAGTTGGATATTCATCCACACCTGACTGAAGCTTTGAACACTATGGCAGTATATGTGCACTATATATGGCATTATTTGAACACTGTGGCAGTATTTGTGCACTATATGGGGCATTATATGAACACTGTGGCAGTATTTGAGTGTTATATATGGTATTTTGAGCACTGTATGGTTGTATTATTTGAGCACTGCATAGTGTTATATATTTGAACACTGCATAGTGCTTATTATTGCACTTTATGGCAGATTTTGAAAGTCTATAGTGTGCTACTTTTTGTAATCTTTCACTAACAAAATCATAGGAGGCTCCCAAACAACATTTCATCCAGGGGCCTTTAAAAACTTTGATTTGGCGGACACTTTTTAAAATTAAAACGTTGCATTCAATTGTATGGAGACAAAGTACAAATATCCAGCTCACTGGGATATAATTAAAGATGCACACTCCTATAATAAATGACCTTTTGTAAGACATCTTTTAGTTCCCCGCTTCCTTAATTACATCTTCTCTCAGCCTACCTTGTTCTTGCGTGAAACGGTTTGTGTCAACGCCACCACAACATTCTACAGAGAATGTCTGCTTACAAATTGCCCATTTTAGAGATCTGTGGGTCTTGTTTTCATAAAATCTCTGCAGATATCTTTGAAATTTATGTAATATTAAAGACGCCATTCTGAAAAGAATATTTTTTCTCTTTCAGAATGAAAAAAATGCACAACAAAAAACAGAACAGTGCTTACAGCCGGATAATTATAGGAATAACTTTTGCATGAAAAGTACAATTTTATTTCTTGATGTCTGTGGGAGGACACCAGTAAGAGTATTTTAAATGGTCTGTTTTTCTGCAACAATTTTCAGAGATGGAAGGATGCTGTATTCTGTTTTGTGGACGACATTACAATTATTAAGGTTTTTTTAATAGAATCCGAGTAATCCTGCCACTATAAAATATATATATATATATATATATATATATATATATATATGTATATATATATGAGATGAGCGTATTTCTTGAAATTCATTTTGTGTCCCATTCACCATGTTTTTAAAAAGAATTTGATTACGAATCAAATATGCTCTGAAAGGTGGTATGTAGCACTTCTTTCTGAAAAGAGAGAGAGATTTTATTTATTGCCGTGCTTGTGTCCCCACATAATGCTTCTTTGGAAAAGAAATATGCAAGCAAGTCTCCTTTCCAAAAGGAAAGGAAAACTGTGTCATACCAGGAACTAGCTCTTTCTGGTGAGAGAGAGAAAGATAGCGAGATCGAGAGAAAGAGAGATCGAGAGAGAAAAATATTGAGGGAGCGAGAGGTCGAGATTGAGAGAGTGAGAGATAGAGAGAATGATTGAGGGAGAGAGAGATTGAGAGAGATCGAGATGGAGAGAGAGAGATACAGAAAGAGACAGAGAGAGAGAAGAAAGAAAAAGAGAGAAATCAAGAGAGAGATTGAGAGAGAGAAAGATCGAGAGAGATTGAGAGAGAGATCGAGTGGGAAAGAGATCGAGAGGGAGAGATATCGAGAGAGATGAAGAGAGAGAGATCGAGAGGGAGAGATCTATTGAGAAAGAGAAAGAGAGATCAAGAGAGAGACATCGAGAGAGAGAAAGATCTACCAAAAGGAAAGGAAAACAGAGGGGGTTCTTTATCAAACTGGTGGAAAGCAGAACTGGCTTAGTTGCCTATAGCAACCAATCAGATTCCATCTCTCATTTTCCAAAGGAGCTGTAAAAAATGAAAGGTTGAATCTGGTTGCTATGGGCAACTAAGCCAGTTCTACTTTACACCATAAAATCTCCCCAAGAGGGTCTATACCAGGAATATAGCTCTTTTCTAGGTAACTACCTTTTATCAGCTGAGCAAAGAAAATTTGCTTGACCAAGAGGCCTTGGTTGGGGTACTATTTCTCTGTATGGAGGGCGCCGAGTATGCATGAGGAGCCAGTCAGCGCGTTTTTGGGTTTCTCTGAAAAGAACATTACCACATTACACATACTAGGTGCTTTCTGTAACTAGAAAAAGTACCCCCCAGACTATGCATATACAGTGGCATGCAAAAGTTTGGGCACCCTTGATCAAAATTGCTGTTACTGTGAACAGTGAAGCAAGTTGAAGATGAAATGATCTCCAAAAGGCATAAAATTAAAGATGACACATTCCCTTTGTATTTTAAGCAAAAACAATTTCTTTTATTTTCATATTTTACATTTTCAAAGTAACAAAAAAAGGAAAAGGGCCTGGATCAAGAATGTGGGCACCCTGCATAGTTAGTACCTAGTAACACCCCCTTTGGCAAGTATCACAGCTTGTAAATACTTTTTGTAGCCAGCCAATAGTCTTTCAATACTTGTTTGAGGGACGTTCATCCATTCTTCCTTGCAAAGGTCTTCCAGGAATCTGTGGGATTCCTGAGCCGTCTTCCATGCCCTGCTGTTTTGAGGTCTATCCACAGATTTTAAATTATGCTCAGATCACGGGAATGTGGGACAATAGTAAAACATTCAGATTGCATCTTTTAAGAAAATGAGAAAAATGAAGTACACCCTAAGGACATGATAAAAAATTAGGTAAATACAACTCCTATATGATATAGGAGACTATTGACTCAGAGGCATAGCTATAGGGGGTGTAGAGGAAGCACTTGCTACCAGGCCCAGGAGCCTGAGGTGGCCCAAAGACCTGTGTGCCGCATAAAAAGACACCGGTATTATAGAAAGTTCATGCAGGTCAAGTTACACCTCTGGCTGGAGGGAAGGGGTAAGGTCAAGAATTTGGCAGGGGGAGGCTTCAGGCAGCACGAAGGCTATGTGCTTCCCTGCCCCTGGCCACAAAGTACTGAGGGAAGCGGGGCCCAAGCTGAACTCTTGAACCAGGGCCCATGAGCCTTTAGGTACAGTACGCCCCTGTATTGACTGTTATATATCAATTTTCAGGGCAATTGGAACATATTTGATTCAAGTAGAATTGATTTAGACCAACAAAAATAGATAACATCTTCATGTCCAGATTATTTTACAAAATAATGAAAAAAAGGGTCTTGTTCTTCTTGAACCTTCGCTTGGTGAGATTGGCAGTGATGAATCTCAAGAGGCTCTGCAGCAGCTGCTAGCTGTGAGCAGCTATTTCCGAGATGGACAAGGTTGGTAAATGTCCTTCTCAAGACAGTCTAAAGTCATTAAAATCCTATCAGCCTAAGGCAACGAATGCACATGTATCACTCAGTCCAGTCCAGCCTCGCCTCCAGGATGACATTCCTCATTTATTAGCATCTAATCAGAATTGAAATAAATCAGTCTTGAAATGAAATCCACACAGGAACGCAGACTTATTTTTGGAGGATACGTCTGCTGTATATTTTATAAAGATCTTTGAAGGCGTGCTAAAATAAAATATTAGGATCACCATGGGAAAGCAGAATTTTGACTGTCGTTATCTTCAGCCCTCAAATGTCCATTTCACTGTCAGATATATTGTGTTTCCTATCAGAATGAGTGGCATTATATTACAATGCACTGAAATGCAAATATGAATGTGTATTGATAGGATAATTTATTGAAAGAGGAAAACTCATGGTGAAAATAATACATAAGGGTACTGCTGTCAGCATTCTCAACCTGCTGACAAAAATTTCCCAGCGTACGTTTATAATGTTCCTTGCATCCTGCCTCCTTACCTTTCTATATGGGTCGAACTCTATAACAAATGATGAGGTCTCAACCCTTCTGTCCTGTGTCCTTCAAATCACAATACCAAATATTTTAGCCATTCTCTCTCCATTTGTGATCAGCACTAGAGTTGTGTCCACTGTCCTTGAGGTTGGCTCTTGGTCATGCTGGTTAACAGTTGTTTTATGTTAGCCACCTACAAGCAAGCACAAGGGTACAGTTATATCTTAAGATTTCTTGATGCAGTTTTGGAAGCCAAAAAAGTCATATCTGTCCATTATACTTTGGTTTTGGCATCCAAAACTGCATCATGAAACCTGACCATGTGGCCGTACCCTAAGAAGGCCCTAGGTTCTCTGGCATATCCTTCTTCATTTACACAGCAGGCTTTGTTCTTCCTGCTTGGATGTTTGCATCACCATTTCTGGCCACAAGCCAATGCTACGATATACAGTGAAATTGCTACTCAAAGTGCTTCATGTACCATAAACAGTGCAAACTTTCCCTTTTTATGCACCTAACCTCACCATTACAGGTAGCAAAGACATTGTAATGTGATTTTGGAATGCAAAGATGGTGGTTAATTGCGTAACCTTTCCATTGTGTAAACCAATGCCATCAATTCCATCTCAAAGACTCTTTTTGGGCTGAACCTACATCCTGAAGTCTTGTACCAACAGTCTGATACATGTTTTCCAACATGAAGTTGAATGGCCTGTAGCACTACATTCTTCATTTCACTTCCCCACCTTCCTTTACCCTTAGTGCAGAGTTGACTTCTGGTTGACCAGTTCTTGCAACATTACTAACCTCCTTTGGTAATAGGGCTGCTTCTCCACTGCATGCAACCAGCACGTCTACCTACAGCAGGTTCAAATAAAGGTAACCACAGTAATACAGTGATCCCTCTAGATACAATGGCCTCGGGATACAATATTTTCACCATACAATGTTCTTTTCTGAAAGAAAAGTTGAAACCAGACTCAACATACAATGACTCAGACTCAGATCCAACCAACCAAGGCCACTTCTCTGGTAATATATCTGTATTAATTGTTAGTTACCAGCTATTCCTGACTGTTATATGTAAGGACTTGTTTTATCTGTCTTAGTTATCTGCTTATTTTGATTAAATCTTGATTTTCTCTTATCTTGGATGACATTTTGGGGATCTGGAACCGATTACTCAACTTACAATGGTTTCAACATACAATGGTCATCCTGGAACCAATTAATATTGTATCTTGAGGGACCACTGTATATGGAATTGGTGGACTACAGGACCTTGAAAATTACCAAAATTAGGGTTAATTAATAACTAGGTATGAATTGTTACAAAGACAGTACATGGCCGCTGCTGTCCCATGCAAATGGGCGCTGGCTTTCCGTTCTGAATTAAGGCCATTATTCATTGTATCTTAGCTCAGTTGCAGTACTGCAGGGGTAAACCTTACTATTGGGCTAATCAGCCCTGCTATATATTCTGTGTTGAGTGTCCCACCCCTGGTCTGAGCAACAGGTTCTTTGTGGTCTTTCTAGTCTTCCACACCCTGTGAAAGAGCCTTAATTCATATCTGGGGAACATGTTTTGCCCAACACCCAAGTCTATCTGCCTGTTGTCTGACCAGACCTATGCCTGACCCTGATCTGTTTGTCTATCTGTGCTCTGTCTTCTGCCTGTTGCCTGGATTTTGACCCTGGGAGTGTTTTTTTGGATTCGTATTTACTGTGCCTGCCTGATCTTGGCCTGGTTCTGACTACTAGTATTGCCTGATCCCTTGGTTCTTTGCACCAGTGTCCCCAAGCCCTGTGGGTCAGCTGCCAACTACACCAGATCTATTCCAAGAGACAGCAGCCTGGGGGCTACCCTGCAGCGAAGACTAGATCCTTGTATAGGGGTTAAAGGATGGAAACCGTGAGGACAACACCCTCATGAATAACCTAAAGTCAAATCAATTAGTTGGCACAGTGGTTCCACAACCATTGTCCATAACATAAATATATGAAAGGCCAATAGAGAAATCCCTCCCGAGGTCTGTTTATTCCCAGGCCTGTGACCGTGACGAGGGGACATCCTCTAATGGAAAAAAGGTTTCTACATCAACACAGAAGAGGATTATTTGCTGTAAGAGCAGTGAGACTATGAAGCTGTCTACCAGAAGAGGTGGTGATGGTGAATTCATGAGAGGCTTGGATGTATTTCTGCAGTGTATTAATATTACAGGTTAGTTAGATAGATTTCTGGAGAAGGGTCGTTGATCCAAGGAGTTCTGATTGCAGGACTTCGAGTCAGGAAAATATGTTTTTCCCCCTAAGATGAGGAAACGTGACCTTTACTTCATGAGGTTTTTGTTTCCTTTCTCTGGATCAACACTGCCTGAATGGATGGACCTACAGTATGTATTTTTTCAGCTTTACAAACTATGTTACTAAGTAAGAGTTGCAGTTATTAGTGAGCATCTGCTCCCCCTGCCTAATTGTGGCTGATTGACAGCTTTCTCCCTAGTTTTCTGTCTAGGAGAAAACTGTCAATTAGTGGCAGAGGGAGCAGGAGCTCATGAATAACGGTGGCTACTCTCATTCAGATTTGACTACTCTCTGGCACGTGCTGTTTGGATTCTACAGGATGTTCTCCACAACCACCTAAAATTAGCACATAAGTGACACAGCTTGTGTGTCACTACTGTATGCTGCCCTTAGTAAGGACAGTATGAAGGTGATGACCGGTTCCATTTAACCTGTACTGTATGTTACCGTGAAGTATCTCTTAAAAGACTTTGATGGCATATGGATGGCATATGATGCCACCAATGCCTTTGATGTGACAACCCTTTTACACATAGAAGCCTATACTACCAACAAACGGAAAGATTACATTATACAGACGGTGCTATCAAGGCTAAAGAATGACCTGCCGGTTCCATTATCGCAAACCTAAACTATTGCAACGTTGGGTAGCTCCAACTTTAAAGAGTTTGTACCAAGTACGAAAGTTATCCAGTATCCTGTGGAGAACAAACTGATCAGTAGGGTTCCAATTGCTGAGATCCTCACAGATCCCAATGGCAAGGATCCCACGTTCCAATCCTGTTGGAGCAGCAGGTTGGAGAGCCCTGCCTCTCTATTCATTCTCTTAAGGACTACTGGAGATAGCCAAGTACAGCATTCATCTATTTCAAGCAGTCCCATAGAGAATGAATGGAGGGACATTGTGCATACTCAACCTGCTGGTCCATCAAGATGGGAACATGGGATCCCCATCTTGGGATCAGTGGAGGTATTAGCAGTCAGACCCCAAATATCAATCAGTTAAAGGGGTTATCCTGGAGTTAATATTGATAATCTGTCCTCATGATAAGTCATCAATATCAGATTGGAGGTGGTCACCTGGGGGTCCCAGGTATGAGACCCCCGCCAATCTGATATTGATGACCTATCCTGAAGATAGGTCATCAATATTATGGCTAACTTTCATACTTGGTAAAACCACTTTAAAATGTTATATGAGATTAAATAAAAAGGGTTGCTTCTGTTTAGAAATAGCGCTTCTTTTCTCCATAGGCCGTGTGTGGCATTGCAGCTAGACCCTATTTCAATGAGTGAAGTTACAGCACTGGCACTGCTCATAGAAAAGAGTGGCAATGTTTCTCGAAAAATGTAGCCTTTGTCATCTCAGACAACACTTTTGACATTTCACAGTTAACATTTGAATAAAGTATTTCGGAACTTTACATTTTTTAAAACTTATTTTTAACTAATTTTGTGCAACACCATACATTTTGTGTATTGACATTGTGAGTAAGTAAATTTGATTTCTGATCCAATTTAAGTCAATAGAGATGGGTCCTTTAGTATTCTCTATGGCACATTAATAGGAAAATTTTGAAAGTGGACTTAAAGGGGTTATCCCATAATTAATGTAAAAAATGAAAATCAGACATCATATAGGACATGACAACCTCTTTCTTACAAAGCTTGAACCGACCCTGTAGTACACATGGATCCACAGATCTCCCCATTCATTGCTCTAATTGTTCTGTTAGATTTATTTCCAGCTGGCACCTCAAGGGGTTGTGTCCTTTCTCATTGGACGCGAAGTTTCTGCTGTAGCTGGTGGTAGTTGGAACTGAGCATTTGCGTCCACCTCTGAGAGGTGAACAGAGACATTTAAAAAAGAGCAGACAGCAGGTGGTGCTATACAGGAAGATTTCATTGAATAAGTCATTGGCTATTCTAAATGTTTAATTACATGCAAATACAAAAGTATTCAGATCCAGGTGCTGGTTTTAAAATTATAGACATTTTTTTAACCCCTCAGAAGGGGCCCACCCAGGATGAGGACTAAAAGATTTTAATATATAACAAAACCAGGGGTGGATTGGCCATAGACCTTACAGGGAAATTTCCCGGTGAGCCGATGCCCAGGAGGCTGCCTGGGCCCTTCTCAAAGCCGACCAGTGGAAGTTTTTAGGGGATGTATTTTGCTTCTGCTGGCAGTATTTTATGATGGACTGTGGTATATGGCTTTGTTAGGGTGTTATAATATGCCACAAAATGGTATTGCTGGCCCTGCCTTCCATCAATTTGGACCTGATACAAAACAGGGCCACTTTTAGTAATTTTTCCAGAACCAATTTAAGTTCCCAGTCCGCCCGAGTGAAACTGTAGGAAACGGACGGAGCATCTACTGGTCCTGGTCTGAGAGAGTTATATTGACTAGTCACAAAAATGCGGGTTGCAGGGGATGAGGGGGTTGTGAAGAAGTCTCTTGGGGGGGAAGAAGCGGTCAATCAAAAATTTGCTGTGGAGCTCAGTCATTTCTAGTTACGCTACTGTGGTGCTCCATTACAGCACTGGTGAAAGGGTCTCATCTTTGCTACTTTCTGTCCCCTGTGTACTGGAAGCTTGACATTCCGTCCATTGTCACATGCACCGCTGCAGCCGTTCACTGACCTCACTGGTGACGTGTTCTAAAGTATTAGGGACGAGATCCTCCCTACCAGAATGGAGAGACGGTGAATAGCTATTTTTCTCCTAATGCTAATCACTTTCAGGGCTGGAATTAAAAATCCTTTGGGGGTCATATAATCCCTTTAAGTAGTCTTGGTTTCCTTATCTCTATACTGTGATTTCTTGCCCCTTTCACAAAGCAAGCCATCATCTCCTGTCTCCCGCCCCTTGCCTTACAAATTGTAAAACTTTATGTCTGTATTATGCTGCCTAAAGGTAGGGTTACAAAAGTTTAGTGTGAAGCCTGTTAGGTCGGTGATGAGCAGTCAGTGATTGATGTGGATGAGGGCTAGAGTAATATTATAGGTAGGGGCTCTTCTGTCTGACATTTGTAGAGGGACGCGAGGTGACAATGACAAGTGTACAGGGTTGTATTGCATGGTCGCTTGTGCTCGTGTCAATTGCTCCTTAACTGTAGTGGCCAGGGGTAAGGACAGGGTTAGCAGCAAGTCGCGTGCCCATCATAGTCTTCACGTTGTGACAACTTGTCGCCTGCTGGCAGTAATACTTTACATTGTACACTGTTGTCAGTACGATTTTTGTGTGTTCATCTTCTTTGTATTTATTGACAGGGCCCTTCTGATCCTCTTCTTGATTCCGCAAATTCACTTGAGCTTGAATCTTCTGGGTCCCAATTGATGTAATGGGGGCCCCATGAAAGAAAAATAAAATGATGTGTTGCTCACAGGGGTGCACCACCAATGAGGTCAGGTGAGGCAATCACCTCAGGAAGCACCAGGTTAGGGGCAAGAGGGGGGCAGATGAAGGGCCATGGGCTGAAGGGGTCAGGTTAAGAAATTGACACTGGGGAGGGGGGCACCATTTCAGTTTTCGCCTCAGGGAGCAGAAAGGCTAGGTGCACCCCTGATTGCTCACTCACATGTCAGATCTTGCAGCACCTCCTCAGTTCACACGGTGCTCAAAAATAAAATGGAATAGGAGCCCACCTACCTTGTTGATATAGCTGATGTCGTCTTATGTGGCAGAGGAGCATTTGGGCCCACTCAAGAACCAGGGCCTGGGTGTGACTTCTAATTTTTCACCCCCTTATAGCTATGCTGCTCCTCTCAATATATAATGAGTGCACCTGAGAATACATTAAAGCATCACTAACTTTTCAAAAAAATTTTGACATGTCATAGAGACATATTTTGATTGGTGGGGGTATAAGTGCTGAGACCCCCATGATTTGTAGAACGAGGGGAAAGAAGCGCTCGCATATCGCCCTCTCTCTTCTCACTGGCGAGGACAGAATCAAGAGGGACCCATTGACTTCTACGGGAGAGCACCATATGTGTGCGGTTCTCTTCTCTCGTTCTAGAAATTTAGCACTCAGACACCCACCAATCAAACCTTTTGATATGTCTCTGACAGATCACAAGTTTTTTGAAAAGTTAGTGACTCTTTAAGGTGGACCTGTCAACTTTCCTGACATGTCTGTTTTAGTAAGTACTTACTTTTCCCATGTAATAACAATTCTGGAGCCTCTATTCTTATGACTCCATGTTGTACCATTCCTTTATTATGCCTATGAAAATTTATGAATTAATTACTAGAAGTTTGCAGTGATGGATGTTACCAGTTGGAGTGTGCCCTTACAGTTAGACATTATCCAATCAGTGCTGCTAGTGTCAGACTGTGCAGGGACACACCCCAGTTGGTAACACCCATCTGGACCTTCATTGTAAGCTGCCAGCAATTAATTCATAAACTTCTGTTAAAAGGGTAGTCCCCTTCCTCATTCATAACCCCTTCTTCATTCATTCAGCATGAATGAGTGGAGAATCGGAGCATGTCATGCTCCCCTTTGTCCTGCACTACATTGCATAGGGCAAGGGCTGTTTTGTTGGCATTTTTACACTTCTAGGCGGAGGCTTCCGTCTAGCAGTGTCACCGGCACTAATAGGCGGTGTATAGCACAGCCCTAGTTTGTTTTACAGGCTAGAGCAGCGATAAAGCCCTCCCATTAGTGCGGGTGACTTCTCCGGGCTCACTGCTAGGTGGAAACCTCTGCCTAGCATACCCATGTTGAGACCCAGTACGTCACCGGAGGTAAAGAAAAAACTCTGATGCTCCACTGAGTGAAGAAGGGGTTATGCCCGGTTTCAACTCTGAACCCGGACAACCCCTTTAAGAATAGTAGAACATAGAGTAATAAGAGTAGATGCTCCAGAATGGTCATTACATGGGGAATGCAAGTAGTATACTGTCCAACATTTGTGGTTTCAAGCTAATGTGTTCAATCAAGTCAAGTGACATACAAAAAATTAAGATCAGATTACTGCCAATGTCCATTAAATCCTATAAGACTTGCCGATCTGCCAACAAAACCAAAAAATGCAGTTAAACTTGATACTACAGAAGTCGCCAAAAGTTCTTCACTGTCCCTGCAAAGAAGTTTGAAGGGCATTCCAGAGACTTTGTAAGGATGACTTAATGCTTCCCCAAAATAACCTTTTGCCTTCATCCAGATCCTGACAAGTTAAGAAAGCTGCTGCTGGAGAACTCTGCTGGCTTATCTAGTAGGAAAACAAAAGGATCAGGCCTTAGGTCATCAATATCAGATTGGCAGGGTTCAACACCAGGTATACCCACGATCTTCTGTTTCAGTCGGCACCAGAACCTAAACTGTGTATGCAGGTGGAATCAGACAGGTCTGTACACTGTGCAGTGGCCGTGCTGGGGTTCAAATGAATGGAAGCTGATCTGCAGAATACTGAGTTGGAAGCCTTCTGCTTCCAACTCAGTACACTATGTAGTTTCTGGCACCATGACAGCTCAAAACAGCAGACTGTTGGGGGTGCCAGGAGTTGGATCTTCACTGATCTCCTGAGAATAGGTCATCAATATCTGTAGCCCAGACAACTTCTTTATAGAAAGATATCCCTTATCCACAAATGGCTGGTGGGGGTCCTACCTCTGGGACCCCGACTGATCACAAGAACTGGAGCCCTACCAAACTGATAGTAATACCCTATCAGCTAGGTAGGGGATACGTTTCTCTAATTGGAATACCCCTTTAAATCTCCCAGAGGTGCCATTTTGGTATACATTGAATCTACTTATAAAACATTTGTTATACAAAACAGACTGTATATAAAACACAATAAAATCATCTAGCAACACAGCATTTACAGGATCATTACACATCATTTAACCCTAATAAGCCCAAGGCATCTGATTCCGACATCCACATTGCAGTAATCTCATGTGTCTATCAAGCCCATTAGGAGGTGAGAATGTTCTTTGTAAACCAACGTTTAGTACTGTCACTAGTCACTCACTAGTGTCACTCCCACAAACCTCACTCAACAAGTGATAAATTAAGTCACTATGTGTTGCAAAGCCCTTATCTGTACAATACGATCCGTACAATGGGACCCTGTCGGAACAGAAACACTCACCCAGTTGGAGCATTGTTGCTGATATCTGACTAGTCTGTCACAAAAATTTCTACATCTTCTAAATTATACAATACGTAGTTCAGACTTTTCTTCTATTAGGTCGCGATTGGGCTCAAACAGATGACAATTTTTTTTTGTGGCTCTTTTCTGATTGGCCAAAGAATTGTATTTAAAGGCTATGTATACATTTGAAGGAAAATTGTTTTTCTTATTGGATCATTTTACTCATTTTGAGCTAAAAATCTTTTTTTTTTCAGTTGGTCTTTATAAAAATTTTGAATCCCTTTCTCTGTACACACTTGAGATTCTTTAGTAGCATGCCCTATATTTTCACTGTGCTCTGTCAGGCAGCTCAGCTGATGGCTCCTTATCTCTAATCTCGGACAATGTAGACACTCATTATAGATCAAATCTTATCTTACTCATTTAGAGATAAGGTTTATTAGATGACAGGCAGAATTGATAGTGAAAGTACCAGTCATATGGTTCCAGTCAAATGACTAGACAAATAGTTAACGCTTTGTGACAGAATGACTAAATATTTTTAATAAAGACCAATCAAAAAATATATATTTTTAGACCAAAATGTGTAAAATGCAGTCATAAACAATTGCCCCCAAAGTTGTCACATCAGTAGAGTAGACACAAACAAGGACAGTGAGGCCCTGGAGTGCAACCCCCCACAGTCCCTACCTACTTGCATTACAAGTGCTAAATGGCTAGACCGCAACTGGTCGACGATCCCTATGCTACTTAAGTGCAGAGACAGACAAACAAACACAGACAGATAAACACAACATCAGAATAGTCAGAAATGGGTCAGAACCAGATGGGCTATGCAGTACTAGAACTGGAGAGAGTGGCCAGAAGACAAGCCGAGGTCAGAAACACAGGATATCAATAACCGAAACAGGAACAAGGAACCTAGCTAGTAAGCCAAACAAGACTATCACTGGCACTGGTGTATGGCCAGGAAGGGATTGACGAGTGTCGAGTCCCTGGATCAGAAACTGATAGGTCCATGACTCGGAGCTCCATTAGTCAGAACACTAGTACACAGTAATAGAGGAGCTGAGCAATCGGCCCACTGCTAATCTCCCCCAGCACACGCCTGCTACAGGGAGAAACAGAGCATTGTATCCTGTTACTAAGGATGTGGCAGTGTCTCCAGGGGACGTGGCACAGCAGCATGTCTCTCTCGACGTGGCCGTACTGCAGCTGAGGATCGTGCAGCTGGAGCCCGGACAGGTATGTTTATTACAGAAGGTGTACATAGAACATAAGCCTGGAATTTTCAGTTTTTTCTTTCATCTAACCCAAGCAATAAATACTGTGTCTGTCCTGATTTATGGCTTGTGTGAAAGCTTTACCTCTACTGCCCTTCGTCTTAGTTTTATCTTAATGATGTATCATCCTCTGTATAAATGTGTTGTATAACATCTTGTAAATGTGCTTTTCTCTCATTTATTCATGTGTAAACTTGCCTGATAAAGGGGCCCCTTTACTCCGAAAGATTGCAAACATAATATTTCTGCCACAATCCTTTTTCGCACCGAGTATTTAACATCCCACTGAAATTAAATGCACACTTTGTGCTTTGTGCATGTGTGAGGGGGGGAGTTGGGGGAGCCAGGCCAAACAAGCTTACACCTGCTGCATGTGCATGGGGACCTTTACACAATTATATGTTCTGGGAGATAAATGCTGCCAGAGGTGTTTGACAGCCACTTAAGAGCCCTTTAAGGCCCCTTTACATGGCTCGATAGAGCAAACGATAAGTGGCTTTTAATGAAGTACCCATCCCTCATTGTGCTGATAAGACCATATTCCTGAGTGATCTCAGAGACATGCATGCCGCGCACTTGAGAAGGGGCTGAAAGGTTTAAAGTCTGTGACACACAGTATCTTCAGGGGACTCCACTCTTGTACACCCTGGGGTGTCGGTCATGTGTTATAACGTGGTAGACAGCCATGTGTTACAGCATGATCGACGGAGTCTCACCCCATTTTGGCTATTAGCATATTTACTTTTTATTATTCTGTATGTGATTTGTCTGTGTTATCTTATATTTAATCACACTTAGCAAATATATTTATTCACTTAGCCTTGCGTAAGCTTACTGATTCTAAAATCTTTTGAATTCATATTTTGAAACAATTGGGAAAAAAGAGTAAAAATCTGTGATAACTAGGGGTAACGAACATGAACTCACCTTAAGTGGTTGTGCAGAACCGTAGAACAGCATAAATAAATTAAGCTTCTGTGGCGCCTGTCTTCCTCGGCCCTAGACCCGAAGGTGCAAATGCAAGGAAAACGAAAACATAGCAAAGGAAATCCAGAGCTAGAAGTCTTGAGTTTCACACTATATGAGATGAACGTACAATAGTTCTTTGCATAGAAATGCAATGCAAATGGCCCACCGGCCTCCTCATTAGACAATAGACAATGCTAAGAAAAGCTACTTGGATATTGGTCAGTATTTAAAATGCAAAAAAACTGCAAATGGAAGAGGAGGGAAAGGTGTATGCATAAGAGGTGACTTAAAAAATGTTTGCTGTACTAAATCATATCAGCTTAAAATGTCACAGCACAAAAAAATTTTGGAACTTCATAGGAACAAAGGTTTTGTGAGTGCTGAGACCTCTACCGATCCCTAGAAGGAGGACAAGGAAGCTCTCACATAACGCAATCTCCGGAGACGGAAGTCAGATGGACTAAATAGAAAGCCTAAGGACCTGTCTCAATTCCGTCTCCTGCAGCAAGGAAAGAGAGAGAGCTAAGTGAGAGCTTCTCTCTCCTTGTTCTAGTTATCTGTGGGGGGTCTCAGTACTCGCATCTCCCGCCGAGCAAAACCTTTCATATGTTGCTATGATATATCAAAAGTTTTTTTCCAAAATGCAGAGACACTTTAATGAAATCACTTTTCAAAACAGTTAAAGGGGGGTGAGACAGAGGTGTAACTTGAAGCTGTGTGGGCCCAAGTGAAAACTCTGACACAGGGCCCCTAATAAAGGACCTTTTCTGCCCCTACGGCTCCAGGACATTGGTGTGACCACAACTTTTGCACCCCCTATAGGCTTTTAAGCCTAAATGTCTTGTTAGGTAAAAGGCTACATTTTTCAATGACGTTTTACAAGCATGAAGATTAAAACTAATTTTCAGTCCATGGTTCCTTCAAGGGGTTATGCCATAATTAATGTAAAAAATGGAAATCAGACATTGTATAGTACATGACAATCTCTTTCTTTCAAAGCCAAAACCAGCCCTGTACCGCATATGGATCCAGAAATCTCCTTATTCATTGCTCTGCCAGATTTATTTCAAGCTGGCAGCTCAGAGGGTGTGTCCTGTCTCAGGGGGGCCTGTCCTTTCAGCTGCATCTCTCTCACCGCTCAGTAGGGATGTCCTTCCTGGGAGGAGGGGGTTGTTCTGCTCCAGCTCTCTCCCTATCCTTATCACAGCTTCTACCAGTAGATACAGCTAGTCGCAGCTGAAGAATATAACTGAGCATGTGCGACCACCTCAGTAGGTGGACATAAACATTACTATACAGATTAAACAGCAGGGGCACCATTATTATGAAATTAAGAGAATATCTCACAATTTGAACATTTTTGTAACATAAATAATTGTTACAAACAATAACTGTTTACATTTTTTTGTAAATTACAAAAATAACTAGTTTTTCATGCTGAATTACATTAAAATAACATTTAATGGTGGCACAACGTCTGCCACAGGATAGTCTGTCAGTTTTCCATGGTAGCGAAAACACTAAACGAGGACTATGGAGGGCGCAATGGGTCAGTTCTCCTAAACAGCAAACATCATGTAGACACAGCTACACGATATTTAAGGTTACCATGGAAACTCAGGCACTCTGCTGTAGAAAAGGCATAACTATAACTAAAAGATGAGGATTATTGTCTTATCAATATGCAACATAGGGTGCTAACAATGATGGGGGTATCTGCAACGTTATTCTGAACAGTTAAGTAGGGGTGACTGACCCCCTATCAGATGGAAAAAAAGGCCATAGGACACATGAACATCTTCAAATTATCAGATATGTTGAGAATTAAAAATGAGATTTCAGTGTTAGAGGTCATCCTTAACATTAGTGAGACGCTCAGCAGTGAAAGGCTGTAAATTAATCAAATATAGCAGAAGAACATGGTGCGGGGCATCGCCTAGAAAGCCCTTATGTCTGGAAAATGTAAGCTAGAGGAGAAAAGTACCAGCACCTAAAATAAATCTGAAACATAAAAATACCAAAAATTGCTTTAAAAATAAATTGTATCACAAAACAATTTATATGTACACTCGAAACAGCACCTGAAAAACTTCAATACTACTTATAAAGAAAATAGGCTTATATGGTCAATTAAATACAAATAATTATTGCTGACTAAATGGTTGTTCACCCTTAGGGCGCCTTTCAGGCAGATCCCCCAGTGTGGCCGGACTTCCTGAGGGAATTCTTCAATTACCTGATCCCCAAAGCTGGGTTCTGGCTCCTTTACTCCCCCAGCACTGCATCAATGTCCAGGTCTCGTGGCTGCTGCAGCCAACGCCTGGCCACAGTGGTAACTTTTCCCCCCAATGAATCACGTGACCCAGTGACATGACGTATGGACGACACGTCACCGTCGCGGCCAGTCATTGGCGGCAGTGGCCACGTGACCCGGATCAAACCATATGTTAACGCAGGGAGACCCAAGATCTGCAGTGGTGAGAGGGGAGTGAAAGAGTTGGAACCCAGAGCCGGGGATCAGGTAAATATGCGACTGCTACCTCTGCACCCCCTACAGCCATACCTTGCTCACTGGGTTAGGTATTAATAGTGTTCCATTGAATCAAGCCACCCGGCATAACCTTTTATGTGTAAATTTAGCATCTCTTAGGTATTCTTGGCGCTCTTATCTCTGGAGTATGTAACAGTGATTTACGGTTGCATTATGTGCTATGAGACCTGGTCTCCAGCAAACTGTACCTTGTAACGAAGCTTGAAGATAAAAGGATTTCATAGGATATGTGACAGGATAATGTAAGAAATAAAGTAACTGGAGGTGCACTTTTGGCAGAGCCATTTGACAACATTATCAGCGGTAGGTGCACCTTGGAGAGTTATTAATGTAGATTTGAAGAGAGAGAAAAGATTCAAATGCCATAAAGAATTATTCCCTTGCATATCCATTAAATAAAGTCTGAGATGACCTCACAGGAACGGAGATATTACTGTTCTGATATTGAGCTATAAATCCCACAGATCATTATGATTATTGCAAATGCAATGCTCAGGCAATTTGATAGCCACAGAGGATTTTCTTAAATATACCAAATATGAGGGAGCGCAGATGACTAAACCCTTCATAACTAACACCATGTAGCCTTGGGCTTACTGCATTAGAGCTGAGGGGATGAATATTCACTTAAAGGGGTTTTCCAAAACTTTTATAATGATGACTAGTGTTGAGCGAATGTCAGTATAAATTTGATTTGTCACAGCCGAATTTCCTAGTGCTCTGCGGTATCAAATTGATTTAACCTGAAATAGTGTAAAAAACAAAAAAATCATACTTACCCAATCCATTTGCTCACGATGGGCCGGCCACCTCCATCTTGCTTGAAGATCTCAGCCGAAATCCTGTACACTGAGGCGTATGATGTCACTACTCCATTAGGCATGATGACGTCATCATGGACTGCGCAAGGTTTTAAACATAGTAACATAGTTTATAAGGCCGAAAAAAGACATCTGCCCATCCAGTTCCGCCTGTTATCCTGCAAGTTGATCCAGAGGAAGGCAAAAAAACCCTGTGAGGTAGAAGCCAATTTTCCCCACTTTAGGGGGAAAAAATTCCTTCCCGACTCCAATCAGGCATCAGAATAACTCCCTGGATCAATGACCCATCTCTAGTAACTATAACCTGTAATATTATTACCCTCCAGAAATACATCCAGGCCCTTCTTGAACTCTTTTAGTGAACTTACCATCACCACCTCCTCAGGCAGAGAGTTCCATAGTCTCACTGCTCTTACCATAAAGAATCCTCTTCTATGTTTGTGTACAAACCTTCTTTCCTCCAGACGCAGAGGATGTCCACTTGTCACAGTCCTGGGGATAAATAGATGATGGGAGAGATCTCTGTACTGACCTCTGATATATTTATACATAGTTATTAGATCTCCCCTCAGTCGTCTTTAACCCTAAGTTTGATAATCTTTCTGGGTACTGTAGTCCACCTATTCCAGTTATTACTTTAGTTGCCCTCTTCTGAACCCTCTCCAGCTGTGCTATGTCTGCCTTGTTCACAGGAGCCCAGAACTGTACACAGTACTCCATTTGCGTCAGATCTTCAAGCAAGATGGCGGCGGCCGGCCCGCCGCAAGCAAATGGATCAGGTGAGTATGAATTTTGTTTTGTTTTTTTATATCAGATGCCGCAATCTGAGGGGAACAATGAAGAGGCTCGGCGCAATCGCTGCTCCCTGTCATTGCACCCACTACTTACAAAGAAATGCGCTTTGTGACAAAGCAATTTTTTGTAAAATTTGGCGAAGCAGCCGAATCGACCTTTTGAGTAATTTGACCTATCCTCAGTATAAAAGTTCAGGTAGAAGGCAATACGGTACAGGTATATAGCAGTACAATAGAGGAAATCCAGGAAGATAGCAGTACATAGATGTAGTGCAGGTACAGTATATAGCAGTATTCATTTTTTTTATATATGACCCTTCTAGGCCTAGAATTCTTTAGAAAACCTAACAATCACTAGTAAAACACTGAATTTTTGCCTTTTTCCAGATTCTAGAAATTTCAAGACCGGAGAAGAAGGCGAGCAGAGATATTGCTGATGGACCCTGTGGTCTAAAGTCTATTTTCCCCGAATTGTGATTTTGAAGTAAAGGAAAAATAATCAATACATGATCTCCAGAAATAATAATATGCATTTATGTCTACGCCACCATGTACTTATGCAGCAATATGCAAAGTCAGCAAAAGAGCTAAAAGGCCAGATTAATTGTGCCAGGAAAAGATGCATTAATGAGATAAACAAGATAATGGATACCAGGGGTAGAGTAACCTTGTGTTCATGGCGCTATCATTTATTATGATCAGACCTGAAGGATGATGACAGGTCCAAGATTATCTGCACCAGACATAAGATGATCACTTTAGATGGCGCCATTAATCATGTGCTATGCATTCACCTAAAATGTTCCTTTTTCTGTTGTCAACGTGCAGGGAAGGAAATTATAAAAAAAATAAAATAAAGGGGTTCAATGCATTAAAGGGGTTTTCCTGAGACTTTTATACTGATGAACTATCCTCAGGATAGGTCATCAGTATCTGATCGGTGGGGGTCCGATACCTGGGACTCCCACAGATCAGCTGAGAAGGCACCGGGCCTTACAGTACCATCGTGGCCTTCTCGCACCTTGCCTAGGCTACGTGACATCACGTTCATCGGTCACAGGGCCTAGGCGCCGCTCAGCCCTATAGAAGTGAATGGAACTGAGCTGCGATACCAAGCACAGCCGCTATACAATGGAGAGCGATGTGCTTGGTGAGCTGGGAGAAGGCCGCAGAGCTCACAGGAGCTGAGGGTGGGGTTTCCAGGTGTCAGACCCCCACTGATAAGATACTGATGACATAGCCAGAGAATAGGTCTTCAGTAGTGAGTGAATCATAGTATTCGAAGTGGACTTTGATCCGAATTTCAGGAAAAATTTGACTCACCATAATTGCACTTCGCGGTAACAAATCAAATTTTCCTAAAATCGTGGCTGAAAAAATGATATCCACAACTAGATCAAACTGGGTGCACGCAGTGACATCATCACTGACGACCACACCATGCGCACCCAGTGTGATCATGTGGTGACGCCATCACGCTTGCTGCAGGTCCTTTGGCAGGTTTTCTTCAATCAGGACGGAAGCAGACGGCCTCGCCGCAAACAAGTGGATGAGGTGAGTATAATTTTTTTTTAACCCCTGAGCAGGTGAATGTGAGTCACAAATGCCGCAATCAGCATTTAACGCGGCACCTGAGGAGTTGAATGATAGGGGAGGGGTTGGCGCCATCGCCGTTCTCTGTCATTTAGACTGCTCCATAAAATGGAAAGTGAATTATGAGGAAGTTATTTAGAACTAATCAAATTTCTTGTTGAAGTTCTACGAAGTAGCCAAATTAAATTTTTCAAAACTTTGATTACTTCTAGTCTTTGGTATAAAAGTCTCACAGAACCGCTTTAAATAAGTAGCTGTCAACAGTTCTGGTGTCAGCAAATGATTCTCCATATTTTATGTATCGATTCGCAATGGTTTTCAAGGACTGTCATTCACTAGGAAACTACGACATGAGTCATATTTCTCACTAGGCACTGAGATTCAGTGCCTAGGGTGGCGCCTTTGGACTGATAGTTTACTTATGTAGCTATTATGCATGTAATTAAAAATGTAGTGTAGTCACTTAGTTATTCAATAAAATGTATCTGTATAGCGCCACCTGCTGTTTATTCTTTTCCTTATTTCTCATCCACCTTACTGAGGTGGTTGCACGTGCTCAGTTCCATCCTTCAACTGTCACCAGCCATATATACAGGAAGAGAGCTGCAGCAGAAAGGCACACCCCCTGAGCCGTGATAGGGAGAGAGCTGTAGCAGAATAGACTCACTTCCTGAGCTGCAACAGAAAGGATACAATCCCTGAGCTGTTGTGGGGAGAGAGCTGCAGCAGAAAGGGCACGCCTCCTGAGCTAAGACAGAAAATACATACCGCCTGAGCTGTAAAACGGAGACAGCTTGAGTAGACAAGACACACCCCCGAGAAAGGACAGCCTGAAATAAATCTAGCAGAATAATTGGAGCAATGGATGCGGAGATCTCTGGATCCATGTGAGGTACAGGACTGGTTCTAGCTTTGTTAGAAGGAGATTGCCATATACTGTATGATGTCTGATTTTCATTTTTTACATCAATCATGGGACAACCGCTTTAAGGGAATGATGGGGATAATAGTGATACATAAGTAATTTGCTGTACAAGCTGTTCCCTAATACATAAGCAAAGATTGAGCAAAGGTTAAAGGGGTTTTCTGAGACTTTTTAATTGATGACCTATCCTCTGGATAGGTCATCAGCATCTGATTGGTGGGGGATCTGCTATTTGAGAAGGCAGCGGCGCTCCTTCAAATGAATGAGACTGAGCTGCAATACCATGCATAGGCACTCTACAATGTACGGCGTTGTGCTTGGAAAGCTGAAAGGAGCGCCAGTGCCTTCTCAAACAGCCAAGCAGCGGAGGTCCCGAGTGTCGGACGCCACCGATCGAATACTGATGACCTATCCAGATTCCAGAGAATAGATTATCAGTATAAGGGCTCATGCACACGACTGTTGGCCTTTTGCAGACCACAAATTGCTGATCCACAAAAAAATGGATACCCGCCGCATGCATTCCGCATTTTGGCCCCTCCTAATAGAACAGTCCTATCCTTGTTCATAATGTGGACAATAATAGGACATGTTCTCTTTTTTTTTTTTTTTTTTTGTGGAACGGGCATGCGGACTTACTGAAACGAAATGAACAAGGAGTTATTTCCGTTTTCTTTGCGGCCCCATTGAAATGAATTGTTCGGCATACGCACTGCAAAAAAAAACAAAAAACGAATGGACATGGAAAGAAATAATTTGGAAAACCCCTTTAACTTAACATAGTTCAATTAAATCAATAATCATTATATGAAATTTTCAAATGTTTTGCTCAATCTACAAATTACATTTGTGTTCACGGAGGAATCTCTGCCAAATTACACTGACGGCTCATGAATTATTCATACGCGGCATCCATAAAGACACAGTGCAAAATACAGATAGCGCAAAAAGAGAGAACGCCTCAGCTTCATTATTTCCATGCAGTGAATGGCTGCGGAAAATCCATGCTTTCTATTAAACATGCCGAAAATTATTTCCATTTCTCTGTCATTCACCGGAGAAACTATTAAAGCAGCGTTAGAATTACCTTCGCATTCTGTCCCGCGCTGCCAATTCTGATTTGATTCTCCTGAGAGAACGGAAACGGGGGGGGGGGTCGAGAATACCAAAATAAGATAACATGCTAAATGCTATCAAGTCAGTGTAAAGTGCGTCGGGAAGTCTCGCTGTCATGGAGGACAATGAGAATTCACTTCATCCAATTTGGAGATTTGACGATTCATTTAAGATAATTGGAATCCTGTTACCCATTCTCTCCGTTTCATCTGGTTTTACGTTCCAGGGGAATTAATTCCAACCCTACGGAATTTACCCAGGAAGCTGGAAATTAAATAGATTTAATGTTTATAAGGATAGGTATATTAGATCTAGCAGAGTTGAGTTTGTCTTTGAACACGGGGCCTGTGGCGAGTCTGCTCGGAGCCCAGGGGTGTACCTAGCCTTTCTGCTGCCTGAGACGAAAACTGAAACGGCGACCCCCGACCCCACCCCAATGCCAATTTCTTAACCTAACCCCTTCTCAGCCCCAGCCCATGGCCCTTCTGCTGCCCCCCTCTTGACCCTACCTGGCGCTGCCTGAGGCGATCTCCTCACCTGGCCTCATTGGTGGTGCACCCCTGGTGGATCCCCTGCAGCTCTGTACTGTGGGGGCAAACTCCGCGCATCACATGTAGGGTTGAGCGAAGTGGACTTCGATCCAAATTTCAAGAAAAATTCGATTCACCTCAAAGCAGAATTTTATCATGCTTTGTGCTGGTGAATCCAGTTAAAATAAATAAATAAATACATATATAAACTCACCTTATACATTTGAGCACAAAGAGGCCACCATGGGCAACTTGATTGTACACGGTGACATATGGCATCACCATCTCGACGTCATCACGCACCTCACGAGATTTCACCCAGTGTCTTCATTCAAGATGGCTACAATGGCCTCTTCGCGCTGAAATGGATAAGGTGAGTATATAGATATATATTTTTTTTTTTACTGGATTAACCCCTGAAAGCCCTCACTATTAGGGCTCATGCACACAAACGTATTTTCTTTCCATATCCATTCCGTTTTTCTGCGGACCGTATGCGAAACCATTCATTTCAATGGGTCCGCAAAAAATATGGTAGTGATGGTAGTGTTACTCCATGTGCCTTCCATTTCTGTATGTCCGTATTTCCTTTCCGCAAAAAAAAAAAAAATAGAACATGCGGATCCGTTTTTTACGGACCATAAAATACATACGGTCGTGTGCATGAGCCCTTATTCTCAGATGCTGCGATCAGCGATGAACACAGCATCTGATGGGTTCAATGACAGGGGGTGGTGCAATCGCTGCTCCCCATCATTGCGCCCGCTACTTACAAAGAAATGCGCTTCGTGACAAAGTAATTCACCACAAAGCGAATTTCTTTGTGAAATTCGGCGAAGCAGCCGAATTGAATTTTTTGAAACTTCGCTCAGTGCTAATCACATGTAATACGCCACACTGTGAAGCATGGCGTGCTTTTTTACCTCTACCTCTATACACTTAAAGCATTGTTGGTTCCTGCAAACTTTGATAGAGGCCATATAATACGTCAAGGGTCAGCAGCCTCTGCTGCTGCGGAACTACAACTCCCAGCATGCACACTTGCTCCGTTGTACTCAAAAATCCCATAGTAGTGAATTGAGCATGCTGGGAGTTATAGTTTCACAACAGCTGGAGTGTCAACCCCTGCAATACATCATATGCGTTGGCACCTAAAAAAAGGAGCAGTCAGCTCCCCTGACATGGCTGTTTTAGGAAACACCCATAAAAATAATGATTAGACCATTGTGCCCATTCCTCTATTATTGCCCCTGACAATGTCCGAAAAAATTGGACAACTTTGTGTTACCATTCCCCTGCTTGTCTGTTTGAACTTTGACACTAATCAGTGCTTATGGATGCATCCTGTCCAAAAGCGTAATGAAAACACCTAGTTATCGATTTGCTCATAGATTGCCAGGAGGAATAATAGAGAAACATTGCAGTGCACTGTTCTTTGATTGATAGGGCCAGGTGTAATGATGTTTTCACTGCCTGGTCCTGTCCGTCAAAGTGGAGAGGGCGCTGCAGTTGCAGAGAAAACAACGACTGTAGGTGTAATTGTAACGCCCCCGTTGCTCCTAGAGGCTCATTTGCATATATTAAAACATCATTTTGCTCAGCAATGAAGGCATATATGAACATGGGACCAACATAAAGCCAATCGCACATGCAACTGGTCAGACAATGTCATGGGTACAAAACTGCTGACAGATGCCCTTTAAGGGGAGCGCTGATAGCTCCTCTTTTAGGGCTTCTGTCTATGTTATGGGTCAGTATAGCCTATGAGTTGTACAGCATAATAATGCACAGCAACCGTACACGCCCATTGTACTTCTATATGTTTCCAGTCATGCAGAAGACTTCTTTAAAGTGTAACTGTCATATGTTTTTTTATTTGTGTAATGTATAGAGGCAGTGATACTGACCATTTTTGTAATATACTTTAATTACTGAAATCGTACATTTCTATTGGAAAAATAGCTCTAAAGTGGCCCATTTTGAGTCTTAGAAACGCTGTCTTCTGTTTACATAGCACAGTCAGTGTTGAGTAAGGCTACTTTCACACTAGCGTTAGCACGGATCCGGCACCTAAAGGGTGCCGACGGATCCGTGCTAACGCTATACATGTGTGGAGCCGGAGCAGCGCTCCGGCCCCACACATGACACACATTAAAACAACACACAGACTACATACATACAAACAAACATACAGACATACATACAAACATACAAACATACAGACATACATACATACTCACATACTCCCGGGACGCCGGCAGAACGTCTTCACGCGCCTCCTGCGCGCAGTGATGACGATTCCCCACAGCGCCCTCTGCTGGGCGCAGTGGGGAAATGTCATCGCAGCGCGCAGGAGGCGCGTGAAGACGTTCTGCCGGCGTCCCGGGAGTATGTGAGTATGTATGTATGTATGTCTGTATGTTTGTATGTATGTCTGTATGTTTGTTTGTATGTCTGTGTGTATGTATGCATGTCTGTGTGTATGTATGCCGGATCCGGAATGACCCCCCATTGGAAATCAATGGAGGACAGATCCGGATTACTGGTGTGTCCACACCAAACGGATCCGTCCCCATTGACTTGCATTGGGGGTCATTCCGGATCCGTCTTGGTGCGGATGCCTGGACCGGAGAGCAAACCGCAGCATGCTGCGGTTTGTCCTCCGGTCTGAAGACGGAACGGAATGCTTTCAGGAGCATTCCGTTGTCTTCAGTTCAGTTTTGTCCCCATTGACAATGAATGGGGACAAAACTGAAGCGTTTTTTTCCGGTATTGAGCCCCTATAACGGAACTCAATACCGGAATTTAAAAACGCTAGTGTGAAAGTAGCCTAAGTCTCCACTGTTATGTAAACAGAAGACAGAGGAGCGTTGCTAAGGCTCAAAATGGGTCACTTTAGAGCTATTTTCTAGTAGAAATGTACGATTTCAGTAATTAAAGTATATTACAAACATGATCAGTATCACTGCCCTTATACATTACACAAATAAATAAAAAAATATGAGAGTTACACTTTAAATTCATGCAGGTAGATATGGAAATGCACACAGAATGTGTGATATCATAATGAGTTGCTGGAATGTAGCTTGCACATTGAAAACTCAGCTCCGCTGCCTCTGCCCACGGTAGAACTGAGAGAGCCACTGTTTGGATTTGCAGGGCATCCAGCCTGGCAGAAATCTGAATGGCATGAAGCAGGAAGAAAAGCCTCGGTTTGCATTGTACGACCAGGACGCCGGGCATTTGGGGGGAAAAAAAATAAAAAAGACAATTCTTGAAATAAGCTTCTTACAGTAAATCATTGGCTGCGTTGAGCGCAGTGGTCACTAACAGCTGTCACATTCCCGCTATCCCCGTGCACCAGGAATGGAATTTCATTTTCAACGCTGGGAAAATACATATAGGATTATTCATTAAACTGCAATAGTCTCCATCACGCCGCCTCTCTAGAAGATGCTCATGCAAGTCAAAATTAAGAGAGCCGCTGCAGCATACTGATAACACCGCCGCTCGCCGGGAGAGCCCCTCGCCATCTCTCTCTAACCCCTGACGGCAATTTCAAAGGCTTAGAACTGTGACATTATGGTGGAAGAGAGCCACCGTACAGCAGAGCTGATTTGGTCGTCAAAGCAGGAGACTTTCTAGGAAGGATCGGATTGAAGGGAAGCGAGATGCAGATCCACATACACACTGTAAGGAATCGCTCTCTCTCAGGGGGTCGCAATCACAGACTTCTCCTCTGACAACGGGACTCAAGTCCAAATGGTGCTTTATTTTGGCACTTCAGCACCAACACACATAAACATTAAAATAAACACCTATAGAGAGCAGTTCACACACAAGATTAGATTTGTGTTTCCTCAGCCATATGGTCCAGCAACCTCCAGGCTGTGACCTCACCAGCACCTTTGGGGGGGATATGGTCCAGAAGTCCTCCCGACTGTGACCATGCGACCCTCCTTCCGCAGGTGTCGCTGGGCCCCCCAAACTTCAGGCTTTCCCACAGCCTTGTGGCCCCTCAGCCCTCAAGGCTGAGACCACACAGAGCCTTGTAGGCTTCCTTCCAAGTCCCAATTCTCTCATAGGCTTCCTAAGCCTTGTGGCCCCCCCAGCCCTCCTTGGCTGAGACCACACAGGCCCTCTCCAGGTATGTTCCCTGGGGCCCTCTCTCTCCAACTCTCATACACACATTTTATCCCTCCGTGATTACAACAGCAGGCCTCACCTTCGATCTCATCAGCTAAAGGCAATACCTGTACTGGAAGGGTGTGGACTGGCAGATCCCACTACCAAACCTACCCACCAGTCCAAATAAAATCCAGCCCAGAACAAATTCTAGACAAACCTGTCTCAGCAAACTATACTTTGCTGAAACCACTGCAGCTTTCTGTATTTCAGTTATCTCACCCAGCTCAGGTATCTGGGTGGGATATACACGCCTTCCAGCACTTATACTGTACACATTACCACAACACATATGTTTCACTGAAGCCCATTTAGAAAAGAAAAATTCTGCCGTGTTAGTGAATGTGCGAAACTATAGGGGGGTTTTTTTCTGCGCTGAAAAAAACCTGATGTGGAATCCGCTTCAGGATTCCTCATGCTTTTTTAGGATGTGTTTTTTATTCCAACATGGTTTTTTCACGGTTTTGAAGTGGTTTTCCATCCAGCCCATTTGAATTACAATTTTGGAGGCAGATTCTGCTCAGAATAGAAGTCTAGAATGAGCATGTAATTTCTTTTTTTGGCAACGCGTTTTTTTAAAAATAAAAAGGAAGCGAAAAAAGCGCCATTTGATTCAACAAGTGGTTTCCCCGTTTCATTCAATGGAGATGAACTGCTAGCAGGTTTTAGACGTGGAATCTGGAGCCAGAATCTACATCAAGTGGATCTCCAGCAGACCGTCCTGCGTGTGTTGTTCTATGTCGTAGTTGGTGAACGTTTGTGCCGCCCCCTCCAGCTCACTACGTGGTGCCGCCTGAGGCGAGAGAATAAATTTGCCTCATTGCAGATGTGCCCAAACAGTGGCCTCAGTGGTGCATCAAAGAGGCCAATGATTGGCTGCAGCAATCACATGTAGCATCATCGCTGCAGATGGGTAAACAAAGGACGGTAGAGAGAACCAGAGTGGCAGCGCGGCTCTGCCAGCTCAGTACTGATCAGTTCTTTATGACAGGCTGATCCCCAGGTTTGGAGACTGGACAACTCCTTGAATAGATCTTGGGAGGGGTGACGCTCCCTTTAAGGAATGCAAAAAAACATCCATAGATAAGTGATGTAATAAAGACCAGGATAGCAGCTGTTACCCAGTGCTTGTTTTCCTGTTGCATTGCGGTTACGGTGTGATTGCCATCTGGGTCTGTATTCCATCAACTTTTCATTCTTATATAACTTTATTTTACCATAGGTTTGCTGGCAGGCTTCCTGGATGCACAAGCCTTTGGATCCTTAAAGGGGGTTTCCGGTTTCCATCAACATCCTTTACAATAACCATTTCTGTTACTTTCATTACTGCTATCTTCTGTTCTGGGCTGTGGTCACATGACCAGGTCCATGTGATTCTTTCTTATTTCCTGTGATGTCATGTCCACGGACAAAGCAGTGATAGGGGAGTGTCTATGTAACTAGCTGGGTGGGAGGAGCTATAAACTAGCTGGGTGTTAGGGGCAGTGGGAGGAGCTATAAACTAGTTGGGTGTTGTTAGGGGCAGTGATAGGGGAGTTTATATGTAACTAGCTGGGTGGGAGGAGCTATAAACTAGCTTGGCATTGTTAGGGGCGGTTATACGAGAGTTTCTATGTAACTAGCTGGGTGGGAGGAGCTATAAACCAGCTGGGTGTTGTTAGGGGCAGTGGTAGGGAAGTGTCTATGTAACTAGCTGGGTGGGAGGAGCTATAAACTAGCTGGGCGTTGTTAGGGGCAGTGATAGGGGAGTGTCTGTGTAACTAGCTGGTGGGAGGAGCTATAAACCAGCTGGGTGTTGTTAGGGGCAGTGATAGGGGAGTGTCTATGTAACTAGCTGGGTGGGAGGAGCTATAAACTAGCTGGGCGTTGTTAGGGGCAGTGATAGGGGAGTGTCTATGTAACTAGCTGTGTGGGAGGAGCTATAAACTAGCTGAAACTAGCTGGGAGTTGTTAGGGGCTTTGCTGGAGCTATGGCAGAGGAAAGAGAAGTGCATCATGGGTTTGGTTGGATACAGCAACAGGAAGTGCTACATACAGGATAGGAACAAACCAGAGGGATTGATTTACATGGTAAAAAGGGGTCAGGAGAGTCCCAAGTGAAAAAAAAACATGGAGAAGATGTCCATGGCATAAGCAAGTACACGACATGAGCATATCTATTACTATCATAGTGACCCCAGAAAAACTCTTTTAAGGGGATTATTATAGGGGGAGGCTCCCAGAGAAAGAGGAGACCTCCCGAACTCCAAGTAGAGTTGGCAAATCTTCTGACACCTCCGGAGATCAGTCCTAACACGGTGTGCCATCCCTATTTTTTGCGACCCCATTGAAATGATCGGGTCTGCATCTGATCTACAAAAAATGCGTATCGGATAAGGATTGAAAATATGGTCGTGTGCATGAGGCCTATATGATGGTCTGATGGAAATTAATTAGAAAACCCAACTGAAATCAATGGTAATGTAATGGCCTCTTTGGTCTCCCATCTAACAATCTTGCACCCTCCAATATATCCTCAACTCTGCCACCCACTAACCCACTTCCCCACCCCATTCCCTCTCTGTCTCTCCTCTTTCTGCCCCTTCATTGGCTCCCCATTGCTCAGAGAATTCAGTACAAAACACTATGATGTACAAGGTTATCCACAACCTGTCCCCTCCATAGATCTTTGACCTGATCTCCTGGTACCTTCTCACATGTAATCTCCGATCCTCAAAAGACCTCCTTCTCTACTCTCTTATCTGTGCTTCCCACAATCATCTCCAAGATTTCTCCCGTGCATCCCCCATACTCTGGAATTCTCTACTTCAACATATCAGATGCTCAACTCTTTTGGAAACCTTCAAAAGAAACCTGAAACCCCACTCTTCAGATAAGCCTACAACCTACCCTCACCTACCTATCCTTTTCCCATCCCTTATAGATTGTAAGCCCTCACGGGCAGGATCCTCTCTCCTTCTGTACTAGTTTGTAATTCATCACGTTCAGGCCGATTGCAATTGTTTTATATTAAAGGACTTGGGCCACGAAAAATATTCTACATTTTTCAAACCAGCACCTGGATCTGAATACTTTTGTAATTGCATGTAACAAAAAATTTATAATAGAAACTGAGTTTGTCAATAAAATGTATCTGTGTAGCACCACCTGCTGCTTGTTCTTTTCCTTATTTCTTGTCCACGTCACAGAGGTGGTCACACGCGCTCAGTTTAAATCTTCAACTGTCACCGGCCTTATGTTCTGTTAGAAGCTATGGCAGTTACAGGGCAAGGGCTGCAGCAGAAAGGACACGCCCTTGAGCTTCCAGCCTGAAATAAATCTAGCAAAACAATTAGAGCAATGAATGGGGGAGATCTTCGGATCCATGTGAGGTACAGGGCTGGTTCTAGCTTTGTTAGAAAGAGACTGACATGTACTATATGATTAATTTTTTACATCAATCATGGCTAGAGATCAAGGGGTTATAATAAATCATTACTGTTATGTATAGTGTATGGATATGTATATGTTATACGTATTTATTTTTGTAATAATGTGTATAAGAAAAAAAAAAATCATGGCTAGAGATGAACGAAGTTTACTAAAATTCGATTTGGCTGCTACGCCGAATTTTACAAAAAAATCTGCTTTGAGATGAATTACTTCATCACAAAGCGCATATAATGTAATAAGTGGGTGCAATCAGCATTAAAAAAAAAATATATACTTACCCGATCCATTTGCTTGCGATCGGTCACCATCCTAATTCTAGGTCTTGCGGGCTGTGATGATGTCATCATGCCAGCCGGCGTGGTGATGTTATATGTCGCTGTGCATGGAATTTCAGCCAAGTCCTTCAATCAAGATGATGATGGCCTGCCCATGGCGAGCAAATGGATCAGGTAAGTATGATTTTTTTTACACTATTTCAGGTTAAATCGATTTGCTACCACGAAACGTGAGAAAATTCGGCTCCGTGGCGAATCAAATTCATCCTGAAATTCGTATGGAAGTCCGCAAAGTGGCATAACTCCTTACAGCGCCATGGAATGAATGGCACATTTTCATAATAAATAATAAATAATAGTAATAGTAATGGTCATAAGAGAAAATTACGCGCCATTCAAATGCGGAGAAAATAGAGATATATAATGGAGAACATTATCCGTCGCTGTAAAACGTGAGCAAAGAAAAAGGTAAATGCTATAATAGACATGGTCGCTAAGCTACAAATTACTCCAGGCACTACGGAGTATTCTGTAAAATGTACAGGAATGTAATATGTGACTGCACTTGTAATACACGTGTAATCACAGCGAGAGTGTTATTGATTTCGATGAAAGAGCGCAGAGTCGCTAATGTGACAACCCCCATAGAATATAATGACCCCTGTCCTTTATTGGAATAAAACGACTGCGCGCCTCATGGATCTTATCTACGGTTTTCATGTCATTGAAATTTCAGCTGGAAAAATAACAATGAAATGCATATCTCATCGAGCATTCTCCAGAGCTACAGTTCACAATGTCCTCCATGTCATTCAGAAGGTACAAAGCCACGGAGATGAGACGGTCATTGGAAAATCCTACCAAGTTTTGATGAGATCTTTTATAAATCTCTGTTCATTCTGGGCTTAAAGGGGTTTTCCAAGACTTTTATACTGATGACCTACAGTATCTTCTGTATAGGTCATCAGTATCTGGTGGGGTCCAGCAATGCTCCCTTCCTTCCCGCTGTCAGCTTTCTGTTCTCCTCATGGCCCAGAGCACCTCTCCTGCTCCTTATTACAGCGACATATTTAAAGGGCCATCACTATCCAGAAGGTTTCCTGGACCTTAGGTTAGCCTGTATAACATCTTGTGCAGCTCACCTGTCTGCAAACAGTGACCACTGCAAGGACTACAACCTAAGTAACTGACCAGGAACCTCTTTGAGGGAGTTAAAGGCTATGTACACCTTTGGGGGCATTTTTTTATTATTGCATTATACTCATTTTGACCTAAAAATCACTTTTTCAATTGGTCTTTATTAACAATGTGGATTCTTTTTTTGTGTACAGAGCTGAGAAGCTGTACTAGCTGCCTGTGGATTTTTTCTTAATTCCGTCATCTGAGGAGCAGACGGACAGCTTATCTCTGCTCTCTGACCTTATAAACACTCATTAAAGCTCAATTCTTACCTTACTGATAAGAATGTGGCTTAAATAAGTGTTTATGACCTCTTAGTAGTTTAAAGATAAAGGTAATTAGAAGACCGGCACAAAGTGAAAGTGAAAGTACCAGTCACCCAGCTAGACAAACAGTTAACTCTATGTCACTGAACAGCTCAATATTTTTAATAAAGACCAAACGAAAATATGAGTTTTAGCCAAAAATAAGCTAAATGCAATAAAAAAAAATTGACTCCAAAGGTGTACATAGCCTTTATGGACACCCAACACCTTTAAGGCATTTTTTATGATTGCATTTTACACATTTTGGGTAAAAAAATCAATTTTTCAATTGGTCATCATCATTGAAAAAAATTCTGCCCATTTTGTGATACATGCAGTCTATTAACAGACTGTCCCTTCTGAGTTTGTCCACTGATGGCTCATGTGAAGACTTATCTCTGTTCTTCTGTCCTCATACACACTCATTTAAGCCATATTTTTATTATTCATTGAAACGATTCGGTCCACACCCGTTCTGCAAAATTGCAGAACGGATGCGAACCCAGAACTACAGACCTGTGAATAGACCCTAAGAGTCTGAAAACAATAACAGTCTATTTGCAGGCTGTCCCTCCTCAGTTCCATCAGCTGAAAGCTCATGTGAAGCCTTATCTCGGATCTCCTGACCTCATTCACGCTCATTTAAGTCATATAATTCTCAGTTTAATAAGAGTTTAGTTATAATGAGTGTTTATGAGATCAGCAGATCAAAGATAAGGTTTCACATGAGCCCTCAGCTGATGGAACTCAGGAGGGACAGCCTGCAAATAGACTAATGTTTAACCGCATGCATCACGCAAACTGCTGAAAATTTTTAATAAAGACCAATTGAAAAAAATTATGTTTAGCCCAAAATGAGTAAAGTGAAGTTTATGACCTGTATTTTCAGATCACTCCTAGTTTTGGCTTCCAAAACTGCATCGGGAAACCTGACCATGTGGCTGTACCTTACGAGTCTGAAAACAACAACAGTCTATTTGCAGGCTATCCCTTCTGAGTTCCATCAGCTGACAGCTCATGCAAAGCCTTATCTCTGATCTCCTGACCTCATTCATACTCATTTAAGTCATAACCTTATGAGTTTGATAAGAGTTTAGCTACAATATGTGTTTATGAGGTCAGCTGATGGAACTCAGAAGAGACAGCCTACAAATAGACTAATTTTTAACCATATGTATCTGGCAAACTGCTGAAAATTTTTAATACAGACCAATTGAAAAAAATATTTTTAGCCCAAAATGAGTAAAGTGCAATCATAAAAAAATGTACAGCATTGGGAAACCTGACTGTGTGGCCGTACTCTAAGAGTCTGAAAACAACAACAGTTTATTTGCAGGCTGTCCCTCCTGAGTTCCATCAGCTGATGGCTCATGTGAAGCATTATCTCTGATCTCCTGACCTCATCCACATTCATTTAAGTTTGATAAAAGTTTAGCCACAATGAGTGTTTATGAGGTCAGCAGATCAGAGATAAGGCTTCACATGAGCCATCAGCTGATGGGACAGGGACAGCCTGCAATAAACTAATTTTTAACCACATGTATCAAACAAACTGCTGAAAATGTTTACTAAAGACCAATTGAAAAAATGTTTAGCACAAAATGAGTAAAGTGCAATCAGAAATAAATGGACAGCTATGACCTTTATTTTCAGATCACTCCTGGTTTTGGCTTCCAAACCTGCCTCGAGAAACCTGACACTAGCGCTAGCATCGCCAGGGCGTTATAGCTGCCAAGGTAATACAAGTGTTTTTCCAGATGTGTTAGTGTTAAAAGCCCCCCTGTGACGTGACACTTCCTCTTCAGTTCTCGATGATTTGCCGCAGACTACTGCTCACAAAATTATAAAAAGACTTACAGGAAGATTCGGAAGTAAAGCTGCAGCGGGAGCTATCAATTTACATCCCTGACCACCGACAAGTATCTGCCAGACGGCAGTCATTGCAAATGAAAATTTTGAGTTACTGAATATTAAAGGGGTTATCCAAGAGTATAAAATTCCCCCCATATGCCCGGGCCCCTCACACTGAATATACTTACCCCGCTCGCCGCTCCTGGTTCCTCACCGCCGCTGCTGCTTCTCCCTGTGTGCGGATGAAAACATCCAGTCTCAGGGGAGGGGGAGAAGCCAATGGCAGGTGGGGACGGGATGCGCCTCCCTATCATCGCGGCCGGGTAACGCTAGGGAGGCTCGTTCCTGCCTCCCATTGGCTGCTAAAGACCCCCACCCCCACCACCACACTGGATGTTTTCATACACGCACGGGGAGAAGCAGCTGCAGCGGTGTGGGGACCAGGAGCAGCACGGGGAGCGGGGTAAGTATATTGAGTGTGGGGGCCCCGGCATATGGGGGTAATTTTATACTCTTGGATAACATAGTAACATAGTTACATAGTAACATAGTTTGTAAGGCCGAAAAAAGACATCTGTCCATCCAGTTCAGCCTTAACCCCTTTAAGAATTCAACTACATGGTTGCCATCATAGCAAAAGCAAAATAAAACTTTAAAGGGGTATTCCGGTCAGGATAGGGGATAACTAATAGATAGGTGGGGCTCCTACTGGGCCATCTCCGGCACTCCCACAGAAATGGAGAGGCAGCGCACACTGTTGACCATCCGTTACGTCCATTTCTGGGGGCTCCACAGTGTATGGGGGCTCCATTCTCATGATAGGTGGGGGTCCCAGCAGTAGGACCCCCACCGATCTACTAGTTTCTACTTTTTCTAACTGGAATACCCCTTATATTTATTTTTTTTAATTTTTTTTTATAAACTGGTCATGATGGATCTCTTCACTGTCAGACGGATTTCCAGGTCCCCCAGACGGCCCACCATCTATCTATACAGATCAGACATTGTATCTTTCATTGTACACAAAGCATATAAGGTCACATTTTTATATGTAGATCTGAAAAAGTACGAGGGGATCCTGATTGGGACCAGGGGTGCACCTAGCCTTTCTGCTGCGTAAGGTGAAAATTGAAATGGTGCCCAACCCCTCCAGCCCTACTGTTTAAGGCATACTGTGATACAGTTGAATATAGATAGATACTGCCACAGCCCTGCCAGTGTCTCCACTAGGTCTTGCCGCCTGAGGCAATCGCCTCACCTTGCCTCATTGGTGGTGCACCCCTGATTGGGGCCATAAGCTTTACATACAATACTTTTCAGGTAGGCTTTAAAGAGATCTTGTCACTTCACCTGACCTGCTTCTTTTAGCAACTACTTGCACCCCCGTGTAATAACGATTCTGGAGCATTTATAGCTTTCCTTTATTATTCCTGCTAGAAGTTATGAATAAATTGTCAGTAGTCTGCAATGAAGGTCTAGATAGGTGTTACCAACTGGGAGTGTGTCCCTGCACAGTCTGACCCTGGCAGCACTAATTACATAGTGTGCAGGGACACCCGCCCCATCTGGTGGCACTCAGTGGACCTTTATTGCAAACTGGTAGCAATTCATTCATGCAATCTACAGTGTGTGATGCATCATCCCATCCAGTACGTTGACTGCTGCCAAGTTTTAGGAATCACCGCAACAATAAGACTATGAAATATCTAACATTTCCAATTTCCCCTTCTCATTGTGGCGATGTTAATGTTTTGGTATCGTATTGCACAGTAAGTTAATTACAGCAATTAACTGACCACAGGCATCTCAGAGAACGCCACAACAATAAATTCCTTGGTCCCACTCCAGGACTGAGCACTGCCTTCCTCCGAAAGAAGATCAAATCCTACAAACCGATTTCTCTGTGCCAAAAGCAACAGTCGTGGTGATGGGGAGATTGTAAAGCTGAAGCTTGGCTGCGCTGAATATTTCCAGATTAGTTGTAAAGTGCACAGAAATATTACAGGTATAGAGTCTGTGGAAAATACAGCATATGTTACTGAGGCACAAGTAAGTATATAGAATATATACTGTATACATATATACCTGGTATCTCTATATAGATGTAGAATTGCTAAATCACTGTCTATCTATCTATCTATGATCTTTCTATATTTAATCTATTATCTATCTATCTATCTATCTATCTATCTATCTATCTATCATGGAAACAATAGCAGCACAGGAAAAACAAGAGCAATGCTGAGGTGCAAGCCCAAATGGACAAAACAATGGCCCAGAAATACAAAAAAAAGAAAAATAGGCAGCACTCTCAAATAGAAAAAATTCTAAAAAGTTTATTAGCCTTGCAGGACGCAACGTTTCGGCTCTATACTGGAGCCTTTCTCAAGCCTTATCAATCTATCTATCTATTATCTATCTATCTATTTATCTATCCATCCATCTATCTATTTATCTATCTATCATCTATCATTATCTATCTATCTATCTATCTATCTATCTATCTATCTATCTATCTATCTATCCTTCTGTCTGTCTATCTACACTTCTTTATGAAAATACAGATTAAATACAGATGCACAATATGGATCATTTTCTTACAATTTATTCCAAACTGTAGGCTTCAATCCAATTGTAGTCTAGGTAATGCTCCTCTGAGTTTCTGGTGAAAATATTCAAATTAACTTTCCTAAGCCTATCTGATGCCTGCAGATGTAAGATGTGCTAATTTTCATACATCTCTCTTTCTTAGAAACCGGGAGGAGAGTTACAGAGGTGGGTTAAAATACTCCTCATGCATACTCGGTGCCCTCTGTAAGGAGAAATAGTATCCCAACCAAGGACTCTCAGGCAGCCAAAAAGGGCTGGATTCCTGATATGAGACACTACTCTGATTTCCTTTCTTTTTGGAAAGGGGACCAGCTTGCTTCTCGCTTTTTCAGAAAAAGCATTATATGGGTATGCAAGCACAGCAATAGATAAAAATATTATTATTATGAAGAAGCACTGATTGAACAGTTTGAGGCTACAACCAGGGGAGAATGTAATTATGAAAAAGCACTTTTTGAGTAGTTCAAGGCTACCCAAATCGAATTTATTAAAAATATATTAAAAAAACAGACCCAAAAACGATTTTCAAGAAATTCACTAATCTCAGCTAGAAATCAAAGGCTGATTAGTGGGAATTCCATTAATTGGATCACATATTTTATCTAAAAGATAGGCTAGGATATGTCCCCATTGTCTGATAGGTGTGGGTCCCTCTGCTGGGACCCGCACCTATATCGAGAACGGAGCGGGGAGCGCTGCGCCTGGAGGACCCAGGGTCTCCCAGGGTCCAGCCACCACCAGGCGCGGCTCCCCGCTGCGCTCAAAGAAATGAATGGGAACGGTGGCCGCGCATGCTCGGTGCGCTCCCATATAGCCAGCGCTCGCCTATTTTCAGTGGCCCCATAGAAATGAATAGAGGGCGGCCGCCCGCCTTCACTTCAGGGGCTCCGTTCTCGATATATCCCACCTCTGGGACCCGCACCTCCAAGACAATGGGGGCGTATCCTAGCGATATGCCTTCATTGTACAAGATGGGAATAACCCTTTAATAATTTTCTGTCCCCTGAGTACTGCTGTCTCCCAAAGATAGGGTATTTGTGGTGCAGTTCAGAGCTGCACCACTGATGCACCACCAATGACAGGAAAAAAATTCATATTATGTTGACAGCCGCTCATCGGACTTCTTGCAGTGTGTATTTTTCCATCAATGGCTTATTTTTCACATTCCTAGAGCTGAAATAACGTGACATTTTCTTGGTTGACTCCTGAACGTCTTAGCAGTAGAATGACATAAGACAGACGTCAGCCTATTCTGTGACTTCAGTACAGGGCAGGGTGACATTTCACTTCTTCAGACATTTCTAAGCCCATATATTATTTAATTAGTCTGGCTTGTGTGACAGTGTAGATGGTGCGTGGGACAGTCCTCGCTGTAACACGTCACATACTAAACTGTATCCTTTGTATATTTTGCAGCATCCGAATAATATCAGATTTTATTTCCTCTCATTTTATGAGCCACCTTCAAGAAGGTCTCTTCCGTTCACCTGACATGTCTGTTTTAGTGAATTCTTGTACAAGAATTCTGGAACATCTCTTCTTAGGATTCCCCAACTGTTCCTCCATTATTCTTCCTGGTGCGCTCTACTATTCCAACTATTTAAGAAAAGATGATTGACCTCAGGGAGATCAACCATTATCACCACAGAGACAAACGAGTCTCAACGTTGGTGAATCTATGCAAATAAAAGAAAACCACAGAGACATCATCACGTGTCTCAACAACGGTCAAACTAGCCAGGCCTTTCACCGGGAAGGAACAACCAAGGGAAGGGCAGTCTCCAAAAGGAAACCACCTATGCCAAAGCATGGTATCCATCCACAGACAGCTGTTTCGGGGTATTTGCCCCTCATCAGTGTGGAGTAGGAATCTGGCTAGTGGGAGCAATGCCTAGTAAAAGCTTTGGCATAGGTGGTTTCCTTTTGGAGACTGCCCTTCCCTTGGTTGTTCTTTCCCGGTGAAAGGCCTGGCTAGTTTGACCGTCATTGAGACACGTGATGGTGTCTCCGTGGTTTTCTTTTATTTGCATAATACTATTCCAACTGTCGGCAAAAATGGCTCTACAAAATCCTGATGTGTCCTATTAACCAGAAAAATGGTAAGCTGTCAATTAGTTCATACATTTCCAAGAGGAATAATGGAGGAACAATGCAGAGTGATAAGAACAGATGTTCCAGAACTGTTATTTCATGTGAATACTGTATTGACTAAAGCAGACATGTCAGGACAGCCTAGTGACCTCATATAGAGACTGCATATAGAGTTCAGCTAAGACTGCCCACCATATGGCCCCTGGTATTTTGTGGGGTGGACCAGAATTGGCCCCTATACAAGGACAGTCCAATAGATCAAGGTAGAGCATCTCCAATATAATTCTAACAAAATCCGCCCTTACATGCAGGTGACAAGACACCCATAAACTGCTTGCTGATATTAGGGTATCAGTTGGCCCCTGCCCTATTGGGCCCCTATGCAGCTGCACAGGTTGCACATATAGTATAGCCACCATAATGTCTGCTTATGTATTTGCATACAGTGATATATGGACTGAGGAGAATCCTTGTCTGTCTTCAGGATTTTGCTCAGAGCTCTGAGACACCCAAGGATGCCTTCACTAATATGCACGAATCCCCTACCAAGTTCTTAATTGTTATACTCCTGTAATTGATACATTTTTTACATTTTTAAGAATGATCATCATTATGTGCAGGTTGCAAGGGTGACAGCTTACTTTAAAAGCAAGGTTGTTGTGCTTTATATACAGTAGATGCAGTATTAATGAGGTTGTCACATGCAAGCAAAGGACAAAAGACTATTCAGAACATGATGCCAAGGAGTAAACATAGAACCTGCCGAGATGGGACATGGGAAAGGGCAATCCAAGAAGATGTTCAGAAGATAGAAGAGGCATCAGCTGCAATACCAGGTCAAAGAACAGAGGCCAAGAAGGTCAGATAAATACTAGAGATTCACAAAGATCAATGGAACTACTAGATTATCCATAGTCTGCCAAGATGGATGTTGGAAAGGGCAATCCAAGGAGATGTTCAGAAAGTGGAAGAGGCATCAGCTGCAATGCCAGGTCAAAGGATAGAAGCCAAGAAGGATAAATCTAAGAGATTCACAAAGAGCATTGAAACTACTAGTTAATCCATAGTGCTCGAGATGGGACATGAGAAAGGGTAATCCAAGGAGATGTTCAGAAGATAGAAGAGGCATCAGCTGCAATACCAGGTCAAAGAACAGAGGCCAAGAAGGTCAGATAATTCCAAGAGATTCACAAACAGCACTGGAACTATTAAATCATCCATAGTCTGCCGAGATGGACATTAGAAAGATTGATCTAAGTACTGTAGATGTTCAGAAGATAGAAGCAACAGCTGAATACCAGGTCAAAGCATACAGGCCAACAAGGTCAGATAAATCCAAGAGATTAAGACCACATATATAGAAATTCACAGAGACAACTGGATTACTAGATTATCCTTAGTCTACAAGGCGGTGAGGAAATAAGCAAGTCTGAACATTGTGCTCCTAGGTAGATCAACATCATGACATCATCAGAGGAAATCTACCAGAAGTAATGTTGTTAAAGAGGACAGAGTATGTCGCATGTCAGAAGATCTCATCTGTGGACTAAATATTATTTTGACTAGCTGAAATAAATAATGGTCTAAATTTACTGACGTCATCAACATGGTCTTCTAACATGTGTCAATTAAAGGTCTTGATGAAGATGGCCAGGTGGGGTCCAGCTTTGCTAACTTCTCAGAAGCTGCGTCTGGCTAAATGTTTCACATAATTGGCTAATGAAATTAAAGGGGTATTCTCATTTGATGGACACGCCATCAATATCAGATAGGTGCAGGTCCCACCTATGGGATCCACTCCTGTCTCCAGAATGAAGCCCTCTGGAGTGAAGGGACAGTACCATTCACCGCTTTTGGAGTAGATAATAGATAAGTGCTGTTAGCCCCATAGCAGTGAATGGAGAGCTGGCTGTACATGCATGGTGCGCTCTCCATTCCTTGCTATGGGACTACCGAAAGCAGCTTGCTTGCTCAGCTACTTTCGGAACTCCCCTAGCAGGAAATAGAGAGCACTCTGCGCATGTATGATGTGCTCTCCTTCACCTGTTCTGGAGAAAGGAACGGGTCCCAGAGGTGGGACCAACATCTATCTGAAATCCTAGAAATTTATTTACCATGTGGTAGGGAAATGTGTAGCCAGATGTGGCTTCGGAGAAGTTAGCAACGCTGAACCCTACCTGGCCACCTTGAAGAATGCCTTTAAAGTAGAGATTAATGTCCTGTCATAGATACATGTTAGAAGACCATGTTGATATTGCTAGGACATGCCATCAGGGTTAGACTGGGGTTCCTGAGGCCCACCAGAGGAAATTATTCTTGGGGCCCAACCTTCATATCATCAATAAAGTCTAACAGGTTTCAATTCAAAGAAATAGACCCTAGTGGCAAGTTAGTGGCTCCAAATTTTTTCTCCTGGACCTTTGGGGCCCACCATGGCAAAAAGCCTAGGCCCACTGGAGAATTCTCTGGTACTCCTGTCGGCCAATCTCATGCTGCATGCCATCAATTTCTAAGATAAGAATACCCATTCAATAAAATAAATAGCAGTCTGTGTAAAGCATGGATAGGCTAGGTCCACCATAGCGGATCTTCATTTTGGTTCATACATGGGGTCCCATGCGAGGAACCCCCTCAAAGACGTCCATATGCCCAAATAGCTATGCACATGATGTGTTCTCATGAGACAACACCTTAGGCCTTGGCTTTTTGTGTGCCTAATGGACAACGGTAAGAGGTTGGTCCTATGAGCTGTATTATTGGGTCACAAGGTCATAAGGGCACATGGGATGGAATAGGATGAGAATATAAGTATACGGTGATTTGACAATTTTTACCAGGCCAACAAAATTAGGATTTTCCACCCTCTAAAAGTTGCTTGCTGTGTGATCTATGCTTCAAACCTCGTCCAGTGTAATTATCTTTTAATTGGTTCGTTTCCATGCTGTAAACACATTTTTTACTAACACTGGCATGGACTATGCTAGTAAGTGTGCCAAAATAAGAAGTCTATGGGAAATGGCCCAAGTCCAAGAAGCATGGGCCGTAAGATCCTCATTGTCTGCGGCTATATATCTTGGGCTCATAGCTTGTACGAACAAGACGACAATTTTTCAGCTCTTGCCAAAGCCTAAATGTGTTAACCATTTCAGCCCAGAGCAACAACTCATATCGCCAACGTGATGCACAGAAAAAAAATTTAATTTAAAGGTGTTTTTCTTAAATAATATGTAGGGTGGATCAGAATATTATTCTGATCCACCCTGATTCTTATTCTTAAGGCAAAAGTTAAAGGGGTTTTCTCACAATAGCAATGTACCAGCATATGGATAAGCTATAGAAGCATTGGGTCACGTGGAGGCACGTTATAACCTCACAGTGGTCTATGATTACCCGATCACAGATCAATAAAACAAAATGAATGAGCCCCAAAACATATAATTTACCACCATCAACTTCTGCATAATTCAGAATCCCAGAATCAACACCCAGGGACCAAAATGGATCACCATATAGTAATTTATCAATTTGAGATCATGGCAATTTTACATTTTTGTCTTTTAATTTTTTACTCCCTGCCTTTCCGGAGCCATAACGTTTTTATTTTTCTGTTCACATAGACATATGGAGGTTTGCTTTTTGTGGGACAAGTTGCACTTTCTAATGGTACAGTATTGCATACGATGGAGTGGGAAGCTGAAAAAAATAAAAAAAAAGGGTTGAATTGGAAACAATAAAAGCAATTACGACATTATGGGTTTTGCTTTTACAACGTTCACTATGTGGTATAACTGAGCTGTTTTCTTCATTCGCCAGACCAGTACCATTATAGAGATACCACATTTTTATAGTTTGGCTTGTGTTTTAGTATTGAAAAAAAAAAAAAAACTTTAGAAAAAAAGTTTTTTTTTTCTTTGCATCGCCATATTCTGACCCCCCCTAAATTTTTATAGTTAGGTCTATGGAGATATATGGCGCTTGTTTTTTGTGGAGTGCTTTGTAGGTTTTATTGATACCATTTTGGGTATTATGAGTATTTGATCACTTTTTATAAACTACAAAATTTTGGGGAGCTCAAGTGAAAAAAAACTACAAATTGACTATTTAGATTTTTTTTGTTCACTGTATGGCATTCACTGTATGGGATAAATATGTCTATATTTTAATAGATCAGCTATTTTGGGATGTGGTGGTGCAAATTGCAAATTATCTTTTTTTTTAATTATTTATTTTTATTTTAATTATGGGGAAAGGGGGTGATTTCAATGTATCTATATTTTATAGATATATAATATATAAATATAAATATATATATATATATATATATATATATATATATATATATATATTAAAAATTTTAATTTTTTTTTAGGGGACCTTATTTTTTATTTTATTTTTATTTTTTTAGGGGACCTGAACATGCAATCATCAGACTGCCTTTGCCACACACTAATGCAATTTAATACATTAGTCTGTGTAAAATTCATGCACATGTACGATGGATGACGTCAAGGAATTGTGAACAGTAAGCTTATCTTTAAATGGTCCCTATACTTTCAAAAAAACTTTGCATAAATCAATTGTGGCAATGACCTCTGATCCTCTGACAGGAGACTTATAAGGCTGTGTGCCCCTGTGAGACCTGTAATCTATTGAATTACACTGACATAATCCTGTGTGATTCCGTCAGAGGAGCAGAGTTCAGAACGGGAGCTCACACCGCCACACGCAGCGAGTTTTACGCAATGAATTCGCTCATGTGTGTCTGGCCTAAAGGTGCATTCACATGCTCCTAGGAGAAGCTGATTGGCCGGAAGGAGGCGTTCCTTCCCGACAACTGGCTGCTTGTTAAATAGAGGTGAAGAGCTGGATTTACATCTATAAATTACCTCAACAGTTAGAGGACAAACAATTGCATAATCATTGCTCCTGGGCAGCAGAGGCATAATGCGTGTGTTGTCCGCACCTCTGATCATTGCACTCGATGACCGAACTTTTCGCTCGTTCATTGAGTGATCTGCAGCATCTTTAGATGAGCAGATTATTGGGAAATGAGCGTTCCTTGGAATGAGCGTTCCCAATAATCGGCTCGATATTTGGGCCATGTAAATCCATTCATGAGTCTATCAGGCAATAATGAGACTCATTAGGGAGAGACTAGCATTAAACCTATGATCAGGAAGCCCAAGAAGTGATTTTAGACCTGCCGTCCTTGACATCATCTTCACATAATCTTCTAGCCAACCCAATGCCGCAATGCAGAAGAGCCTAACCGAAGTCTGGTGCAGACAAGAGATGTAGAAGAGAAGGCTGGTGAGTACCAACCAGTCACCTGATGTAGGCCAAAAAAGAGTCCTTTTGGCCTCTGTCTGGTTGGCATACATCAGTATACTGCAAAAAAAGTATGAAATATACAGTCAAGGCCAAGTTCACACTTCAGTTATTTGGTCAGTTTTTGTGAGCCAAAACCAGGTGCTGGTCAGAAATACAGAATAGGTGCAAATCAAATCATTACATTTGATCTCCGTGTAGTCTTCACTACTGGTTTTGCCTCACAATAACTGACCAAATAACTGAAGTGTGAACTCAGCCTAAAACCTGTGTTTTTTTGTTTGTTTTGTAACAGGACAATATGAATAAGCCTAAATAGTGAGAGACTATGTGAACATAGCCCTGGATGTCAAAAAATGCCTCAAACCAACCTTTGGTGTTGGATTGTGGTTCCTTGGGCCCACCAGAGGAAATCATTCTTGGGGCCAAAGCTGTATACCATCAATAAAGTCTAATAGGTTTTGAATCCTCCAAATGGGATTTTTCTCCTTGACCTTTGGGGCGCACTGTGGCTTCAGAGACTAGCCCCACCAGAAGATCTTCTGGTACTCTAGTGGGCCAGTCTGTCCCTGCCAACCTTACATTGGTCTTATATCAAGACACCCTAAGTGTAAATATTTAGAAAATCCCCCAAAACTAAAAAACTAAAAAGACTGAATTGCAAAAATTCTAATTTAGACTAGGTTCACATCTGAGGTGAAGGTAACAAAACAATGTCCAGTAAATCTGATGGGTGTGTGGAGCTGATTTTGACAGCCAGTTGAATTCTTTCATGAAATTACAAGAAACTGGCCGATCAGGTTTATGGCACCTTAAGCGCTCTGTCAGAAAAGATTAGATCCTATCATCACTCACTGTTGAGCCTGAAGATTAACAATATCTATGGTCTTTGATGGACTCCAACATCATTAATGCACACAGTAATCCCTCGCTAAGTCCTGACCTCCCCCGTTCCTTCTTGTACCATAATATCTTCTAAGAAATGATCAGTGATATAAATGGGATCAAATAGAAGTGCAGCATTTCAGGTAGGAACCTGCTCGAGTATAACCACTAGGCTTCTGCTTAAAAATGCTTAAACCGCTCTTTGATCTCTTTCTTCTGATGTCTATAAAATGTTTTACTGCTCCAGTCTTTCTCCACACACAGGAAGATGAGAATACATTTACAGTAAAGTAAGCACCTACTTTAGGGCGTTTGTGGGTCCTAAAAGGTAGAGATAGATAGATAGATAGATAGATAGATAGATAGATAGATAGATAGATAGATAGATAGGAGACAGACAGATGTATAGCTATAAGACAGATGATGATATAGATAGCCAGATAGATTGATTGATTTGAGACAGACAGATGGATATATAGATAGTGGACAGGTAGATATATAGATAGATATAAGACAGACAGATAGATAGATAGATAGATAGATAGATAGATATAGCAGTAATGCATTTTACTTTTTTTTACACATTCACCGTATCTGTATCTTAGCGCAGACAGAGTGCTGCTACTTTTTTGTAATAGTTGTAGATGCAGTAGCCATGGTAGCTTGCACCTGTCCTCCACCTATTTACGTATTTTGGATGTGCTGGTTTATTCTTTGGATAGATAGATAGATAGATAGATAGATAGATAGATAGATAGATAGATAGATTTTATGTGATAGACCAACACAGAGTGTATATATATGTATAGAAATTGGGAAGGGGTTAATGTGAGCTTCCATTCCTCTACAGGAAACATTTGGTATAAAACCTGGCATTTTACAACCAAATGTCCTTAACACACGACCACATAAAACTTTTCTCTATTTACACCATTAAAGCACAAGAAAAAAAGAAGTGAAGATGTTCCCTGATACGTTTCCTAGCGATTTCACTTGGTAATGTCGCTATTTACATAAACCCACACGTATCGGAGGATTAATGACAAGCTAAAAGAACATCAGACCCGGTTATTAAAATAAAAAAAAGGAACAATCATCAAACTAAAGTCGCACTGAGCATATGCATTAATGACGAGCGCTATGATCGACTTAAAAAAAAACAAAGAAACTAAAGTTTTCTGGGTACACAGCGCGTTACGAGACACTGCTAATAGTCAAGTACATTTCATCCTACTTCAGATGCAACAAGATGAAACGCACACATTAATTCCCCTCAGAGGCCTAAGAAAACAGCGAGGAACATCAGTCAGGAGATTTATGAAGCTGCAATTTGGCTGGAATGTTTATGCAAGGAAATTTCAGTCCCTGGGCATGGAAAGATGTCAACTGGCGGTAAAAAAATAAAGCTTTCTGGCCAGCTCTTCCAATCCCCCCATGGCTCAGCATGTTATCTAGGTTGGATAGGCCATCACTAGCTGATTGGCAGGCGTCTGACACCTTGCACCCCCACCGATCAACTGTTTGGTGTAGCTCCATCGCCGGAAATCGAAACCAGAGCTACACAAGACTCTCAACATTGTAATGGAGGGAGCTTGCTACTACAACACTGCCACCAATGACTTCCTGAGGATAGGCCATCTCTTATTGAAGGGTTGACAACTCCTTTAATAGATCTGAGGAGAAGGCAGGTGGCATTACACATAGCACTGTTGGTAACATTATGTAGATAGCGTAGGCCGGTCATCTACATAAGATAGCTCGGTTCAGCCAACAGCCGATCCCCCCGGCCAAACCAAGCCTGCCTATTCATGAGGACAACCAAAGACCATACATCCGGTAGGAGTGGCCCCTCTAGTAGACGCAAGCAAGAACCATAGAAGTCGGCTGATCGTTGCCACGGCTCCTTGTTGGGAGGATTAAGATCTCATTACAACAAAACTAGGCTCTTTTTTATGATAGAGGAGCATATCAGGCCTCAAAGAACCACCAAAGGGCAGTGCCAAGCGTGCCTATGGTTCCATATTTTAACACGTAGAGTCCATGCACACTAGGTTCTACATATAAAACCATAATCGACAATAGTCTTGAATTTGCAGGGACTGTCCCTAATTTTTAGAGACAGTCCCAGCAAATTTGGGCTGTCCCAAGCTGAAAATGGCTTGAAGAGGCGTGACCATATGTGAGTGTACCCAGTTGAGGTTGGGCGTTCCCGGAGATGGGGCTTACATGCCCTGATTTTACCAACTACAATTGGCATCTACCATTTTCCCTTCCAGAGCTTGTCATGATGACCTCTTCGTCTCATCTCTTTGAATCCCATTCCCCCCCACCATCGCCTCCCAATGAAAACACATCTTCCTCCTCTCTTGCCGTTCATTTTCTTCCGCTTTTCTCGAGCCAGAAGGACGTCTAAGCCAATCCCAGTGAAGTTTATTAATTTAATGTCAAAGAATGATATGAAATGAATGAACTGCACTTAATTTCACATCAATAAGTATCAATCTCACCGGCCGATGACAATGAGAATATTACAGGGCCATTTACTGACAGCGACTTTTCAGACCATTAATGAAGCTATGGTTGTTTGAAAAGGTTTTGTCAAGGATCTTAAGAACATTGCAGGAGCGTCCTTGTTGCTTAGTGACTGCTGTAATATATAATTTTGATCTTCTCCTTCATTAACCCCTTGGTGACACTTGTCATAAATATGGAGTTGGGCACAGTGATTGCTTTCGCACAACTTAGGTGTAACCCACTATGGCAACAGCTGGGATTGGAGATGACTCTGATCTCTGTTAGCCACCTAGTAACCTAACTACTTTTGCCAAGGCAGTCGTGGGCCCTGTGAATTAAAGGGGTTGTCCAGGTTTTTTCATATTAATGACCTATCCTCGGGATAGGTCATCATTATCAGATCAATAGGGGTCCGACACCCCCACAGATCAGCTATTTGAGAAGATGGCGCACGTTGTGCGCACGTGCTGTCTCCCTTCTCTCTTCCTGCTCACTGCTGTATGTCTATGGGACAGCAGCAGCAGACAGGAAGGGAGAAGGAAGAAGGCATGTGCGCACAGTGCGCGCCATCTCCTCAAACAGCTGATCATTGGGGGTGCCGGGTGTCAGATCCCCTACCGATCTGATATTGATTACCTATCCTGAGGACCACTGCTGCTGCTGTCCCTACTGTCTCTGTTCATGTCTGGGCGGCAATCATGTCTATGCAGCCAATAAGCGGTATCAACACAGAGACTACTTACGGTGGGTTCACATTTACATTAAGGACTGAATGCAAAACGGAACCCTTTAGGGGCATTCAATTTTTATCTGTACTAATAGAGTTCTATGGGCACAAATAACGTTTCCCCTTCACTCATTTACCATGTATGAGTGGAGCATTGAAGCATTTCTAGGTCTAATACCCCCCTTGCCCTTCGTTGCATCAGACAGGACAAGGGCTGTTTGTTTACCTGGCTTTTTCTCCGTATGCTAGGTGGAGGCTTCCGCCTAGCACTGACCCCAGTGACGCCACTGGCACTAATGGGCTGTCTTTAGCTAAGCCCTAGCCTGTAAAACAGCCTAGCGCAACGCTGTAAACCGGCCATTTGTGCCGGTGACGTCACCAGGCTCACTACTAGACAGAAGTCACCACCTAGCATACCCATGTAAAGCCCGGTACGTCACCAGCAGTAATGAAAAAGCCCTTGCCCTGCACATCGGAGCATTTCTCCACTTAGACATGGTAAATGAGTGAAGGGGAGCTTATGTTCAGCTTCAGCTCCGAACCCGGACCACCCCTTTACACATTTGATTGACCTTCTGATCTAATGTTAATTCAGGCTTCCGATTGTCCCCTGACAGCTTATGTTGTGGAGATAAGGATCGAGCATGTTGGATTGGATCCTTTTGTTGCCCCTCGCTCCGATCAGTACCTATACTCTGATGGGCATGCACATGAATGGGAGGATCGGGAGAGCTTTAGACACCCACAAACAGTCTCGCTTCACAGGGTGTAGTGAATGTGTACGATATAGTTGGCAACTTATCCATTTTCTATTTCGAGAATATCATTTTAATCAGAAAATAAGCAGCATCATTTCCTGAAGGAATCTTTCATTCGGACGGCGTGCGATAGAAATGTAATTTGTTATGCGGCCATCCAGATACTGTAAGGAGGAGATTGTTATGCAGGGTATACTGTACGATTTAATGCAAACTCTGCTTTTCCCCCTAGAAATTCATCATTTCTAACCAAACATGAAAACCTCTGCTTCAATAGAAATGCTGCAGAAGGTTTTCTGGAAGCATTGTTGTGAAACTTTTTTTTTTTTTTGGATAGGAGAATTGGGAGGCAGCGAGGAGAACAGCCTGCGGTGTCAGTTCAGCAGCATTGTATTGGTAATATCTGCTGGGACAACCTGGGTAGAATTTGAAAGAAGATTATTTCCTGCAGATGGCAAATATTTTTTGTGGCGTTTTTGCTTTATTATTATGGAGGAGGATATAACACAACATCTAACATATGCCTCATGCATAGTGACACAGAGGCCGGTAATGCCAGTGCCATGCAGCCGGCTAGAAGAGGGACGAGCCCATGCTGAGCAATGCAGACTTCAACACCAATTCCAAAATCTTGGGCCTGAGGGTAATTAATCATATGGATCGTGTTCCCCGAGTAGAAGCCTCTGATCCTGAATTCAGGAGGTTGCTAAGGAAACCTAACAGGATCAAGCGCCAACACAGACCCTTATAAATAAAGCGACATGACAAATTAATTGTGGATCAAACGGCCACGGAGCTTTCAATGGGTTAAATAATTAAAAACATATATATATAAAATTAATTATTAAAGGGATCCTGTCACTAGGGAATTTACTGATAGACCAGTGCCCTGTAGGCTCAGTAGAATGTGATGATACCTTTCGGAGAAAAATCCATATGCAAATGAGCAGCTAAGTGCACCAAGGGCGGGCCCAAGCCACTCTGTGCAGCCTCCGCCTTCTGCTCCCTCTACTTCTTGAGGGCTCATGCCATTGCAAAGCCATTCCATGCAATGGGGATCGCAATTTGCGTTCCCCAATGCACAGGCAACATCCACGCGTTTTCCGCAGATGTATACAGACCCAACTTGAATGGGTCCGTCATCCGTCTGCACTGAAGAAAAATAGAACATGTTCTATATTTTTGCGGTACGGAGGCACGGAGAGAAACCTCATGGAAGCACTCCGCAGTGCTTCCGTTGGGTTCCCTGCCTCCGTTCCGGATTTAATTGAATGGGTCTGCATCTGTGATGCGGTGCACAAACGGCCGGGGTCTGTATATTCCAGAACCGCTGTTTACGGGATGCAATACGGGCCCTGTCGACCGGTTCATGTGCATGAGCCCTAATTGACTGGGCCTGCATAGTCGTCTCACCTTTGTCCCGTCAATCAAGATGGAGAGGAAACAGAAGGAACAAGCTTTTTCTTCACTATTGGTGATGTACCAGGCTTCACATGGATATGCTAGGCGGAGACTTCTGTCTAGCAGTGAGCTTGGTGACGTCACCGCACAAATGGGTGGTCTATAGTGCTGTCCTGGACTGTTTTACGGCCTAGGGCAGCGCTAAACACCGCCCATTAGTGCCGGTGGCGTCACTGGAAACCTCCATCTAGCATACAGAGAAAAAGCCGGGTAAATAAACAGCCCTTGTCCTGCGTGATGCAGCAAAGGGCAAGGGGAGGGGTATTAGAGCTAGAAATGCTCCGATGCTCCACTCAGACAGTATAATTGAGTGAAGGGGAGCTTATGTCCGGGTTCAGCTCTGAACGCGGACAACCCCTTTTAGCCCTGGCATTTGTGGCATATCGGTAGTATAAACCAATTTCAGATAAGTGCAGATCCCATCTCCAGAACCGGACCCTGAAGAGAATGAAGGACAGCGCCACACGTGCATGGCCACCCTCTATTCATTTCTCTGGGAGTTCTGAAAATAGCCAAGCTGGGCTCAGCTATTTCCGGCAGTCCATAGAGATGGAGCTTTGGCCAGGATTTTTTATTTTTTTTTGTCTTACATAATGGAAGAAGACGGAACCGTTATTTGTGCCCACAGAACTCTATTAGGACAGATCATAATTAAATGCCCCTAAAGGTTTCCGTTTTGCATTTAGTCCTTAAATTTCGTGATAACGGAATATATAGCGCATATGTGAACCCACCCTAAGCAGTCTCCGTGGTGATACCGCTTATTGGCTGCATAGACGTGATTGCCGCCCAGACATAAGCGGAGGCAGTAGGGACAGCAGCAGTGGTCCCGGAGTGGCAACAGCTTAAAAGGAATCTATCACCCCAATTCTGGACTATCATCCATAGTAATACATGAATAGTGTTGTACATAAGGAGTCCAGATCAACATTTTTTTATTTTCCGACTGCACCCCCCCCCTCCAATCATCCTTACTATGTGGAGTCACTAAGTGGGAATAATTACTGTATGAAGCTTAATTCCAGAGGGGGCACTATTACTGTGTGAGGGTAGGAAAGGGAACTGAGTGGGATATGTCACAACAAGCCTCGCACCACAGGATTTGCCCCTCTTGCATTCTTTGAAAGTTGTGAGGTATGTGGTTCCACTAAACCCACCTAAATATACCACTGATAGGTAAGCAATAAGGGGTTAATAACTAGAGTATAGATGATACCGGTACGTGAATAGTAAGACACTGCCATATCTATGTAAACAGCTTCCTCTGTGTATCATCCTCGTGCAGTAATGTTTCCGGTAGATTCTGTGAACTTTTGCATGTTTGAAGAAGCCATATGCAAAAACACACAAGCGTATAGCTCAGGATTGACTTGCTTTCCCTTGAAATATGTTTTATTCAAACTACACAGATACAAATAGGCTTTCTACAAGAAGTACAGAATTACTATACAGTCAAGCTCCACTTTGGTGCCACTTTAAGAAGTTCATTACAAATTCATGCTGAGAACTTATAACTCTGCCCTCCACCTCGCCAAACAGACTTATTTGTCTCCTCACTATCCAATAACCCAAAAATAACGTTTCAACACTTTTCACTGCCTCCTAAATCCTAACGTGTAGGCGCATATCACAGACCTCTGTGCTGAAGATTCTGGCCACCTTCTTCAAAGAGAAAATTGAAAACATCCATCTGGAAATTAGCTCCTAAGGGTCATCGATTGTCTTCCCTACTGCACCTCTTCTTGTTCCACATTCGACCCAGTCACAGAAAAAGGGTCTCCAGGACCCTCTCTTCTTCTCCCCCAACCACATGAACCTTCAACCCTATTACCTTCCACCTACTCTAGTCTCTCCAGCTGTCGCTACTCATCTAATTAAAATTTTCATGGTGGTATCTTCACCTCCTATTTCAAACATTCGGTCATAACCCCATTATTAAAAATCTTTCTTTTAACCTATTCAGCACAACTAACTACAGACCTGTCTCTAATCTCCCCTTCATCTCTAAACTCTTGGAGCACCTGCTGTCCCTTTGCCTTATCCACTACCTATTAATTATCTCCTTGACCCATTAAAATCTGGTTTCCACGCTCTACATTCTACAGAAATTGCCCTCACCAAGGTGACAAATGATCTCCTGACAGCTAAACACAATGGTGACTACTCTCTGCTCATTCTCCTCAATCTCTTTGCGGCATTTGACACAGTAGACCACAAACTCCTCCTTGCCATGGACCAATTACAAGACCAGACCACAATCTCCTACTCGCTTAAGAACAATCTATTGGTTATCAGTAAAAAAAATCTTGGAAAACCCCTTTTAGGACACTGCTATCTCTTGGTTCTTCCTATCTCTCTGGCTGCTCTTTCGGTGTATCATTCACTGGGTCTACTTCTTCTCCTCTCCATCTTGCTGCTGGGGTTCCTCAGGGTCCAGTCCTAGGTCTTTTCCTCTTGTCTCTCTACACAGCTCCAATTGGACAGACACGCAGTAGATTTGGTTTCCAGTACCATCTCTAGTCTGACGACACCCAACTATACATTTTGCCGTACTTCAGAACACCAGTGACTTTCTGCTGTCTTTAATATCATGTCCTGAATCTCACAAAAAACTAAACTACTGGAGTTTTCTCCATCTTCTACTACCTAAACCAGATATCTTGATATCTCCATTTCATTGTGTGGCATTACCAACACACCCAAGCAGCACGCCCACTGTCTGGGGTGTTACACTTAACACTGATCTTTCCTTCACCCCCTATATTCAATCTCTCACCTCTTCATGCTGCCTGCATCTCAAAAACATCTCTAGAATCCATCCCTTTCTTAGGCTCCATTCACACGTCCTGTTTTTCTTTCCTGATTCGATCCTGCTTTTTTCAGGACCCATTGAAATGAATGGATCCAGATCAGGATCAGGATCGAATCAGGAAAGAAAAACAGGACGTGTGAATGGAGCCTTACTGTGGAAACAACAAAAACTCTCATTGTTGCCCTGATCCATTCCAGTCTTGATTACTGTAACTCACTATTAATTAGTCTCATTTATCTGCCTAACTGCTCCTCCAATGCCTTTGCCCTGTGCCAGTATAGGAATAGAATACAATTTAAACTGCTCATTCTGACCCATAAAGCCCTCCACAGTGCTGCACCCCCCTACAGCTCCCTCATTTCTATGACCCTACCAGTGACTGACATCCACCATAATCCGAACCTCTCACTCTCGTCTCCGAGACTTCTCCTGAGCTGCACCAGTTCTCTGGAATGCCCTACCCCAATCAATTAGATTAATTAATAACATATACAGTTTTAGTCGCTCCCTAAAAACGTATCTTTTTAGGGTAGCCTATCACATCCCCTAATCTAACTCGTCTCCATTCACCCTACTTCAACATCATTCTCCTAAACCAGATCAATCACTTTCCAGCACACCCCATGCACTCAGAAGCACTTCAGATATCGGCTGGTGGTAGCTCATGTAGCATTTGACACGGTAGACCACAATCTCCTCGCTGTGGACCAATCACAAGACCAGACCACATCTATTGGTCTTAAAACGGTTTTCTGAGATTTTGTTTTATCTACTTCCTTATTGGGTTAAGATGGCCGGATCATTGCAAAAAAAAAAAAAAAAAACAAGCAAGTAAAAGAAACAGGATTCTGAACAGAAACTGTAACAGATTCCATTGTAGTCAAAAGAACTAAATGATCAGACTTGACTTGTTGAAATCCAGCTGCTCAATCCTTTGTGTGGTGGACCGGCCAGTCCTGCCGAAATCAGTGGGTTCTCCTGACATTCATCTACAAGTAAGGCTGAATTCACATCAGCGTTCAGCCTTTCCGTTCTCCTGCTCCGTCATAGGAAAGGACTGATTCGGGACATCACTGAGCTGAACGGAGTCTACGGACCCCATAGATTATAATGGGGTCTGTTAAGTTTCCGCTCAGAAGATTTTTGAAGCAGAGACAAAAGTCCTGCATGCACTACTTTTGTCTGCGCTCCAAAATCATCTTCTGAGCGGAAACCTAACTGACCCAATTATACTCTATGGGGTTTGTAGGCTCCGTTCAGCTCAGTTATGTCCCGAATCCGTCCTTTCCGTTCTCCTGCTCCTATAACGGAGCAGGAGAACGGAAAGGCTGAACGCTGATGTGAACTCAGCCTAACATGTGAGGCCACCTTAACGAGGCAGAAGTGAGAACCTGATAGGCTCTGAAGTCATGACCAAGGAATTACTGATGGAGCTTGCAGTGGATCCTGTTCTTGCATTGCACTGAACCTCCTCCCCTCCCCTCGGAATACAGGACCTGAGCCTCGGTGATATATGCGGCACTGCTGCTGAAAACTGATCTGTCAGCTCCGGCATCCATGGTAGACGATAATAAGAATAAGTAACAGAAGCCGGTCACTTCCTTATGGCACATGCTAAGCATAACTCTCAGCAATGTAAGCATCTAAGTACAGGAGATAAGGGCTGTGAAACGCTAATTATTTCCAGCTACAGACTTGCACAGCTGACCTGCCTCTTCTGTAACTCGCCGGCGCTGCTTGGGATGCCTATGTATAATTATTAGCAATTTACTCAAGCCTTAGGGTTCGGCTACATGGCGCGCCCAAGGATAGCAGTGGGACTGCAAGAATAGAAATGAGCGACTCGCACCAGAATCGCAAAAACACAGCTGGATTTTTGCCATTCTGGGGTCATGTCCAACGCACGAGTCACACTGTGACCCCGTTCATTTCTAAGCTAGCACCACTAGACTGCGATCCCACTGTGATCCTTGAGGGCGACCAAGACTGCTGTGTACCTGAACCCTAAGGGTCCATTCTTACACGTCCGTTTGCGGTCCCCTTAAAAGGGGTCATCCCAGAATGAACATCAGATATCATATAGCACATGACTATCTCTATAATAAAGCTAGAACCAGCCCTGTACCTCACATGGATCCAGAGATCTCCCCATTCATTGCTTTATTTCAAGCTAGCGGAGGGAGGGGATGTCCTTTCTCAGGGGTTGTGTTCTTTCTGCTGCAGTTGGAGGATGCACCTGAGCATGTGCTTCCATCTCAGTGAGCCGGACAGAGAAATTAAACGTCTGTTCCGCGGCCATGCAAAAAAAAAAAATAGAACTTGCCCTATTCTTGTTTGTTTTGTGAAGTGAAAAAGAAAAAGGCGGCATGCAATCGGCCGGGATCGGTGTTTTGCGGATCTGTGATTTGCAGACCGCAAAACACATACGATTATGTGTATGAGCCCTAAGGTGTATGGTCACATTGCATTACAGGACTTTAAAGAGGTGGGACATACCCAACATCCTATGTATGACAGGTGAGGGTTCAAAGCCTTCGACCTTACCCATCGGCTGTTTCGGGAAGCTGATGGCACTAGAAACCATACAATGGATGTTGGGCTCCATCCACTGTGTAGTTTTCGGCGCTGACGTACTCGGAATCAGCTCCAATTCACTCAAAAGGGAACTGAGCTGTGATGCCCCAGCGTAACCGTTACTCAGTGGAAGGAACCTTCTACTTCCGGCTCGGTCCACTGTATAGTTTTTGGCGCCGGCAACTGCCCAAACCAGCTGATTGGTGGGGGTGCCCGGTGTCAGACCTCCACCAATCTGATATTGTTGACCAATCCTGAGGATAGACAATCAATAAGTATAGGGATACCCATTAAACTAAGCTGATAAGGGTTTGTCTGTTTAGAGTCATGTTGACTGTTTCCAATAGCAACCAGAAAAAAACTGAATGCGACCCTGGGTCTTAATACAGACTGTTACACAGTTACTTATTTTTATTCCACCAATATTTCGCTGAAGCAGTTAAAGGGGTTATCTGGGAATTTGATATTGATTACTTATGCTCAGAATAGGTCATTAATATCAGGTCGGCAGGGGTCCGACTCCTGGGATCCGATCAGCTGTTTGAAGAGGCCGCAGTGCTGTACATCGGTCACGTGGCCTAGGTGCAGCTCAGTCTCATTCAAGTAAATGGGACGGGGCTGCAATACCAAAGACAACCACTATACAATGTGTGGTGCTGCGCTTGGTAAGCTGTGAAGAGACCGACAGGTGATCAGTGGCGGTGGCGGGACCGCCGCTGATCTGATATTCATTCGTACATAAGTTGACCTGCGATGTGGAAGTAAATGCGTACAAAATTCAGACATGCTGTGGATTTCAAATACTGACAAAAATGATGCGTCCATGTGAATAGCCCTATTCACTAATATTAGCGGCGGATTCCTGTACATAAAATAAAGGCCATATACGGATTGCAAATACGCTTGTGTGAATGCAGTCTTATGTAAAATTTGTACAGAAAAAAATGTTCGTGATCTGCATCATGTGGGCTACGTGCACATATTGCGCAGAAAAAAACGCAGCGTAATACAGTACCAGAAAAGTGCATGAGATTAGACAAATCTCCTGATTTTTTATTTTATTTCTGTGCATAAATCGATCTGCTGTGCGGTTTTTGAAATCCACAGTATGTCAATTGTTTTTTTGTGCAATTTTCACCCTTTTCAATGCAAGGTTGAGGTCTGCGCAAATCTGCATTGATTCCACACCAAAAACCGCAAGAAACACGTGGTTTTTGGTGTGGATTTAGTGTGGAAACACACAGAAATCTGCATAAAAAACGTGCAGATTTACTGTTTTGAAGTCTTTTCTCATGTGCAGGTAGACTAAAGCCTCATTCACACATCCGTGATAAGTTGGTCAGTGATGCCTCCGTGAAGATGTCCGTGAAGGATCCATGTGTGGTCCGTGTGCCATCCGTGTTTTTACACACTGTTCAGTTGAAAAATAATTTTCAAAGCATCTCTTACTAATAAACTGAAATGCAGTGAAATGCAGATGAAACACGGATGTCAACAACAAATATTGTATCCATGTGCCCTAAAGATGTGTGAAAGCTACTAGTGCATAATTACAGATCCCACAGGGATGGTCAGTTAGCATTCCTCCTCTGTAATTGTCTCCAGTTAAGTAGTACTATGGCAGCCTTGCTTATGTAGCAAAACTAGGAAAATAGCTAAGCCAGCCTCACATCTGTAACTAGCTCTTTCAGAACAAAAACCCTTTATCACAGCAAAGTAGACAGGAACAGCTTTTCTAGTTGCAAGGCCTCGGGGGGAAACTCTGGGTGGGTAGTATTTCTATTATGGAGACCAGTTAATATACATAATAACTATTGTAGGCTAGACAGCAATCCTCTTGATTTCTGGGAAAAATACAGACATATCATACTTTATGTCTGCTGGCCTCAGATAGGCTTAGGAAAGCTAATTTGAATATATTTCCCAGAAACCCAGAGGGGCATCGAATGGCCTACAATACTACGCACATGTATTGTGCATACTAGGAGCTTTCCATAATAAAAAGATGGCCTCCGTGTTGCATCCATGGTTTTCACGGACCCATAGACTATAATAGGCATGATGGATCCGTGAACACAGACAAAATAGACCACGGTTCCGTGCTAAAAACACGACCCGTGGCAAAAAACTGATGTGTGAATACACACATTTTAATGAATGGGGATTTTGTGCTGTCCGTGGAGAACATGTACAGCACACATACGTGGAATAGTGAAGTGTGAATGAGGCTTAAAGCTGGCAGCTTTTTATGCAGTTTTTTTAAGCCAAACACAGAATTGGATATCAAAAAGATCAGTTATCTTTTTTTACTCAAACTCTTTTTGGATCCACTCCTGGTTTTGGCCCCAAATAAAAACTGCCAAAAACTGCTAAAAAAATCCCTGGATGTGCAATCATTACAAGTAAAAAATGAGTCATATACAATGCAGAAACCGATCATGAAATATTAGGACGCGCAGAACACTAACCACCTAATTAGCCTCTAAGTATCTCAGATATCCTCAGGAATAACTGAACGATCTGTAACCAGTCCAGGTAACCTCAAACACCTTGGGAGAGTTGAAATCCATCTCATGTCAGGCAGTTTTGGCAGACAATCTAGTAATCTAATACATCATACAACAGAAGAGACAAAGAAGCGTGGGGCTAGCTTCACAAAAGGACGGCCCATGCTCTGCGTGCGGCTTCTAAGTGTCTATGAGACGGCGGATTATGGAAAGAAGCCGAGGCCCTGGTTTTACGTTGAAGCCCCGGAGCTGGTAATAGATGGATTTTTCACTCCATGATTCCTGAGCGAGAGTTAAAAATTGTTCATTAAAGCGGCATTCAGATGGAAAGTATCCAATAAGTCTACGGAATGGGATATCGTGTAGCAGTGGAAACGGCAACGTCACCTCCAGGAGGACATTAAAAGAGCCATTCCCCTTGACATCAAACTTCACCGATCATTTGCCAGGTTGTTAATAATTATCGTTAGCCATTTCTGTTTCAAGTAAGGGCTCATGTAGACGAACGTGTGCTGCCCGTTCCATGCATTGGGGACTGTAAAATGTGGTCCCCAATGCACAGGCACTGTCCGTGTGGCTGGCGCAAATGGTTGCAGACCTGTGATCCGTCCGCACCGCAGAAAAATAGAACAAGTGTGATTTTTTTTTTGCAGTGCGGAGGTACGGACAGAAAACCCACGGAAGCGCTCTGTAGTGCTCCCATAGCGTTCCGTTCGCACCACACCTTCCAGACTGCAGGCCCATTGAAGTGAATGGGTCCGCATCCATTATACAGTGTGCACACGGCCGGTGCCCATATATTGTGGACTCGTTATTTGCCCAAAATGGTCGTGTGCATGAGCCCTAAAGATGTGTGAAAGCCAACACGGCCTCAATTACAGATCCTACAGTGGAGGTCAGTTAGCATTCCTCCGCTCTAAGTGTCTGTAATTAAGCGATACTACAGCAGGGGTGCATTCCAATCTTTAAAACATGCTTATGTAGCAAAACTAGGAAAATAGCTAAGCCAGTCTCACATCTGTAACTAGCTCTTTCAGGACAAAAGACTTTTATAACAGCTTTTCTAGTTGCAAGGCCTTGGGGGGAAACTCTGGGTGGGTAGTATTTCTATTATGGAGACCAGTTAATATACATGACTATTGTAGGCTAGACAGCACTCCTCTTGATTTCTGGGAAAACTACAGACATATCATGCTTTATGTCTGCTGGCCTCAGATAGGCTTAGGAATGTGAATTTGAACATCTTTCCCAGAAACCTAGAGGGACATCGACTGGCCTACAATATTGCGCACACGTACTCTGTATACTAGCCGCTCTCCATCATACAAAGAGTATCCTTTAGACTATGCACACATATTGTTGAGAAACACAGAATAGTATACTAAGCTCTCCCCCTCCTCTCTCTAAACTTTTTGTTTTAAATTTGGCGAACCAAATCTTGAAAGGTTCGCTCATCTCTAGTGACAACCACAGTAGGAAGTGCATTGGTGTCAATGCAGATTGTGATCTAGCTATCTTAGACACAGGTTTATAGGGGTTGGATCTTGAACGGTGATGATCCCCTGGGGGGTCCGAAAGCTGCGATCATGAACATGAAAAGAGGGGATCCCTGAGTTACTTGTGTGAAGGTAGCAGTAGAGTGCACACCATTCACTGACAGCAGTCAGGTATCTCCATAAGTCCATAGAAGCGGATGGAGCATTGGTCACACATGCACACTACCACTCCCTAGGCTGTGGATAGGTGATAAACGTTGTTCATGGGCCAAACTCTTTCACTAAAAAACGGCTGGACAGAATATTTCTACTATATGACGCCCGTGTTATAGTGTTATGATAGGGTCACTCTTTTGCCATTCATTTGGCTATTGAAGTCTGTAGCTAAATATGTCTGGAACAAAATGACACGATGAGAACAAAAGTAACACATAAGGTGGACGTCTGGTCCTATCAAAATTGACCAACATTCGTTTAAAGGGCATCTGTCAGCAGTTTTGCACCTATGACACTGGCTGACCTGTTACATGTGCACTTGGCAGTTGAAGGCATTTGTGTTGGTCCCATGTTCATATGTGCTGCATTACTGAGAAATAATGATTTTTTAATATATGCAAATGAGCCTCTAGGAGCAACGGGGGCGTTACCATTACACCTAGAGGCTCTGCTCTCTCTGCAACGGACGCTCCCTCTGCACTTTGACTGACAGGACCAGACAGTGAAAATGTCATCACGCCTGGTCCTGTCACTCAGAGGTGCAGAAGTTGCGGCAGTTGCACAGACAGCGGAGCCTCTAGGTGTAATGGTAACGCCCCCGTTGCTCCTAGATGCTCATTTGCATATATTAAAGCATCATTGTTCTCAGCAAGGAGGACACATATGAACATGGGATCAACACAGATGCCTTCAGCTGCCAAGCGCACATGTAACAGGTCAGCCAGTGTCATAGGTACAAAACTGCTGACAGATGCCCTTCAATAATAAATTGAAACAACAGTTTAATGACAGATTTGTGCAACAAAATCAGCCATGTTTAGATCTTTGTCAGATGTAAAGACCTGGTAAGGTGTTCCTGTCCACGTGCTGCTGTATGTTAGCAGCGTATTCTCCCCTAAAATCAATACCCCCCAATAATATACTGTTTGTGCCTTTGGCGGAGCACGCCGTATAAAACTGGAGGTACAGGGAGGTCTAGTGTGGGCCCATAGTATAGATCCATACCACACGGATCTACCATACAGCGAGGACACGATGCAGTCGCACCAGACCGAAACATCTCCGAATGACAAAACCTTCTCCCTGTGAACGCTACAAGATCACAGTCGCTAAACGAAACCATTTTGAATGCGGCTCGGTTAAGAGTTTCCCGAAGAGCACGTTTAATCAAAGGAGAGCATCTCATTAATTTTAATGGGCAATTCCTTTTAAACAAACACTAATTGACCTGCAAGAAAGGTAAAATAAGAAGGAGCGCACTAAGACATCGGGTAACGGCGAGCGCGTGCTCCGAGGAAGGCAGCGCTGATTAACAGGATTAAGTCACATGGATTAAACAGACCTCCGCACTTCTAGCACTTTTCAACCAAATTCTTCTCTAGGGCTACTTTCACATCTGTGTTGTTAATTCCTCAATACCGGATATAAACGGATCCTCTTTGATTTTCCACATCAGGATGCATCCGTTAAGTTAGGATACGGTTGTGTGAAATCAAAACAGAAATAAACTGATCCGTTACTAAATACATTGAAAGTCAATGGGTGACAGATCCGTTTTTTTAAGCTCCGAAAAAAAACGGATCTGTCACTATTGACTTACATTGTTTTCAGTGTAGCGTTTTTTTTTTCCATTTTACAGCTTGCAGCCGTTTTGTGCCCGGTCAGAAAACGGAATGCTTCCGGAACCGAAGACGTCCTGATGTATCCTGAACGGATCTCTTTCCATTTAGAATGCATGGGGACTAAACGGAAACGTTTTTTTTTTTTTACGGTACTGAGATCCTCCGCCGGATCTCAATACCGGAAAAAAACAACGCAAGTGTGAAAGTAGCCTAAGGCTATTCTCACATCTGCGCTTTGGTTTCCGGTTTCGAGATCCGGCGGAGGATCTCAAAACTGGACCAAAACGGTTGTTTGATTTGACACATCAGGATGCATCCGTTCCGTTAGGATGCGGTTGTGTGAAATCAAAATGGAAAAAAAAACGGATCCGTCACTAAATACATTGAACGTCAATGGGTGACGGATCCATTTTTTTAGGCTCCTAAAAAAACCTGATCCATCACCATTAGCTTATATTGTTTTCAATGCCGGATCCGTTTCTTTTTTTTTTTTTTCCTTTTTTATGACCGGACACAAAACCGCAGCTTGCAGAGGTTTTATGTCCGGTCACAAAACGGAATACTGCAGGAACAGAAGACGTCCTGATGCATCCTGAACGTATATCTTTCCAGTAGGAATGCATGAGGACTAAATAAAACTTTTTTTTTCCGGTACAAACCGGAAACCAAAAGCGCAGATGTGAACGTTGCTTGCTTTGTTTTCCGGTATTGAGATCCAGCAGAGGATCTCAAAACCGGACCAAAACGGTTGTTTGATTTAACACATCAGGATGCGTCCGTTCCGTTAGGATGCGGTTATGTTAAATTGAAACTGAACAAACCGGATCCGTCATTAAAATCAATGTTAGGCTACTTTCACACGAGCGTTTTTGCTGGATCCGGCAGGGTTCAGCAAGAACGCTTCCATTACTGATAATACAACCGTCTGCATCTGGTATGTACAGATCCGGTTGTATTATCTGTAACATAGCCAAGATGGATCCGTCATGAACTCCATTGAAAGTTAATGGGGGACGGATCCATTTTCTATTGTGTCAGAGAACACGGATCCGTCCCATTGACTTGCATTGTAGGTCATGATGGATCCGTTTTGCTCCACATCCCAGAACAGAAAGAAAACTGCAGCATGCTGCTCTCTGGTATAAGAACGGAACGGAATACATTTTGGAGCACTGCGTTCTGTTCAGTTACGTTCTGTCCCCATTGACAATGAATGGGGATAAAATGGATGCGTTTTTTCCCAGTATTGAGACTCTATGACGGATTTCAATACCGGAAAATATTAACGCTAGTGTGAAAGTAGACTAAGTCAATGGGTGATGGATCTGGGCTTTTTTTAGGATCCGAAAAAACGTATCCGACACTAATTGACTTACATTGTTTTCAGTGACGGATCCGGTTTGTTGCCTTTCGATGACCGGACACAAAACGGAATGCTGCGGAACAGAGAATACCCCATTCACAATACATTGAACCATTTTTGTCCCGGTTTTGAGATCCTCTACCGGATCTCAAAACCGGAATGCCAAAGTGCTGATGTGAACGTAGCCTAAGAGGTGCAAAACCCATATGGACTCCGACTCTGGACGTGCTATGGATATGTAACTTCAGTGCACAGGAGTTGAATCTCCGCTCTGGCTTGCAATTGATTGAAAATTCAACCCCCTGAGCAAAACTAGTGCATCGTATTATGCCGAGCGCCGCGCTGGAGGGGCACAGCATCACCCAGAGATTCAAAGAACATCAAAGACTATGTCTACCGCCCCTCAGGCCCCGCACCAGGCATAGTGCCGCATCGGTTTTCCTGTAGGGTTCCTTTACATCAGGAGATGGTAACCTTGCAGAGACCTACTGCAGTCACCCAGACACAGGCAGGCTCAACCTGCGGCCCTCCAGATGTTGCAAAACTACAACTCCCAGCATTCCTGGATGGCCTACAGCTATCAGCCTACAGCAGGGCATGGTGGGAGTTGTAGTTTTACAACAACTGGAGAGCTGTAGGTTGAGCCTCCTTGATCCAGAAGATACTTGAGATCTGCCATGATAAGAGCATCCATAAAAACATAAAGTCCCTATTACACCAATAGATTTTTAGTAGCAATCATCTGGCAGTGTAATACTGCCGCCAGGATCTTTAAAGGGGTTCTGTAGTTCTTTAAAAATGATGATCTATCCTCTGGATAGATCATCAGCATCTGATCGGCGGCGGTCCGACACCCGGGACCCAGGAGCGCCGCGGCCTTCTCTGTGTTTACCGCAGGCCCAGTGACGTCACGACTAGTATCACTGGCCTGGGCGGGGCTAAGCTCCATTCAAGTGAACAGAGCTTAGCCCCGCCCAGGCCAGTGATAGTAGTCGTGACGTCACTGGGCCTGAGGAAAACACAGAGAAGGCCGCAGCACTCCTGTAGCGCCGCTGCCTTCTCAAACAGCTGATCGGCGGGGGTCCTGGGTGTCGGACCGCCGCCAATCAGATGCTGATGATCTATCCAGGGGATAGATCATCAGTTTTACAGAACTGCAGAACCTCTTTAAAAATGTTTCAAAAATACTGGTTTGCCGGCGGCAGTAGACGCTCTGCTGCCGCCAAACAATGAGACAGTATAGGGACGGGCGATGGCATTAACGATCATTCGTCCCCATACTGAGGAGGAGATCACTCCATGTAATAGCAGCCGTCTCTTCCTCTAGCGAGCAGGCGATTGCCGGGAGGGAATGCTACCCACTCGACAATCGCCTGGCTGATCTGTCAGTGTAATAGTACCCTCAGGGACACTGCCTAGGTCCCATGCGGCACATATACAATGTGCTCTGCATTATTCTTATCACAGAAGAACGGACGTCCAGCACACGGTGTTCTGTCCACATCTTTTGCGGCCCCATTGAAATGAATAGATTTGCATACAATCCTCAAAAAATTCGGATCAGATGTAGACCAAAACTACGGAGTGTGCATGAGCCCTTATACTAGAACCAAGCTACTGCGCACGCTCCTATGGTCCCGGCCACCAGACAGGCCAACGCTTTTTCCTATAGTGTACAAGCACAACCACCGCTGATGGATTACAGGATGGTCGTAACCATGGAGACGAGCAGTGTATAATGTGATGGAAAAATGAATCCAGCCAGCGAAGGAAGCAATATGGACAATCACAATACATTAGTAAGTGCCTTGTATTCACTTTCTCTACATGATAAATGCTACTTACTGAAAGTGAGACAACCCCTTTAAGACATGGTGGTCTACTGGGGACCTGTCAGAGATCCACCAGGATGCCTTCCTAGGCTTTACATGTATAGACTTTGAGGACCACATTTATAGAAGAGGGAAGCGGGTCACACATTTGCACACCAATATGTATGAACGAAATCCACACACAGATCAGTTTACAGGTCACATCCATGAAGGTCTCTGAAGTGATGCTCAGAGGACCCATCCCCTCTCCTGACATGTCTGTTTCAGTAACTACTGGCATTTCCTATGTAATAACAATTCTGGAGCCTCTATTCTTATGACTCTATGTTCTACCATTCCTCTATTATTCCTATGAAAGTTTTATGAATGAATTTCCAGCAGTTGGGGTGTGTCTGACACTGGCTGCACTGATTTGTGTCAGACTGTGTAGGGACACCCCCCCCCCCAACTGGTAACACTCAGGTGGACATTTATTGGAGACTGTTGGCAATTCATTCATAAACTTCTAGTAGGAATAACAGAGGAACAACGCATAATAGATGCTCGAAAACTGTTATTGCATGGGGGATGCAAGTAGTTACCAAAACAGACATGTCAGGAGAGGGGTTACACCTAGAGGCTCTGCTCTCTCTGCAACCGCCGCACCCTATGTACTGTGATTGATAGGGCCAGGCAGTATAAACCTCACAACACCTGGTCCTGTCAATCAAAGTGCAGAGGGCGTGGCAGTCGCAGAGAGAGCAGAGCCTCTAGGTGTAATGGTAACGCCCCCGTTGCTCCTAGAGGCTCATTTGCATATATTAAAACATAATTTTTCTCAGCAATGCGGACACATATGAACATGGGACCAACACAGATGTCTTCAGCTGCCAAGTGCACATGTAACAGGTCAGCCAGTGTCATAGGTACAAAACTGCTGACAGATACCCTTTAACTTAATTTACCAATATGCAGCCTTTTTTATGTTCTGGGTGTAAATCCTTTTAAATAAATGAATGTCAGGGGCCGGGCCCGAGGAACCGGTTTTCATGTGAACGAAGAAACAAAAGAAAACACGTCAAATATGAAGGCAGATCCTGGGAGACCGGTTTTAGACCTCGGGCGGATTCCCATCCATAACTGTGCACACGGGTACATCATGCCGAGGACACGCCGACCTGTGGTATGTACCGGATGACTGGGAGGCACTAGCTCAGCTGCATAGAAAGTGACATTATATGGAATCAGAAAAAAAAGACATTTAAGGGGTTTTTACTCCAAATACACCTGTGACGGCTGACCTCCGGCGCTCCAGCTGTGGAAGAACTACAACTCCCAAGATGCACACTTGCTTAGAAATGAATGGAGCATGCTGGGAGTTGTAGTTTCACCACAACTAGAGTGCCGGAGGTTAGCCATTACAGAAATATACCTTTATCATCTATCCAAAGGCTAGATCAGGGATCAGCAACCTCCGGAACTCTAGCTGTTGTGAAACTACAACACCCAGCATGCATACCTACTCTGCCATTCTCTGAACTCCCACAGAAATGAATGGAGCATGCTGGGAGTTGTAGTTTCACCACAACTAGAGTGCCGGAGTTTAGCCATTACAGAAATATACCTTTATCATCTATCCAAAGGCTAGATCAGGGATCAGCAACCTCCGGAACTCTAGCTGTTGTGAAACTACAACACCCAGCATGCATACCTACTCTGCCATTCTCTGAACTCCCACAGAAATGAATGGAGCATGCTGGGAATTGTAGTTTTTACAGCAGTTGGAGTGCCGAAGGTTGCTGATCCCTGGGCTAGATCCAGGGGCGGATTGGCCATAGACCTTACAGGGAAATTTCCCGGTGGGCCGATGACCAGGGGGCCGCCTGGTCCCTCCTCACATCCGGCCATTGGATGTTTTTGGGATGTATTTTGTGATGGACTGTGGTATTTGGCTCTGTTGGGGTGGTATAATGTGCCACAATATGGTATTGCTGGCCCTGCCTTCCATCAATTTGGACCCAACTACAAAACGAGGCCACTTTTAGTATTTTTTTCCAGGGCCTCTTTAAGTTCCCAGTCCGCCCCTGGCTAGATCATACATTGTTGAACACTGGGGTCCCTCCACCGATCACTCGAGGGGCCCGGTTTCTCCTCGGCTGCACATAAATACAAGTCACCCATTCTTCCATGCAAGTGAGAAGTAAAGAGGGACGTGGGACCCTTCTGATGATGGGTGGGATGTCAGCAGTGGGGTCCACAGCAATTAAACATTTATCACCCCTCCGGTCCACGTGTCATGGGCTACTTGCAATGACTAATGCCATAGTACAGGTGCCAGTCTTTCCCAGAGGGCACAATGCTTTAGAAATGGCATCATAATTACCATATAGTCTGCAAAACATCCGCAGTTCATTCCTCAACATTCGACACTCCTAAATCATAGGAGAGCCTGTGACCGCTCCTCTCTCCAAACGACAGCACGGGTAATATCACGTATACACCCGCAGTTCTTGAAGGTATCACCACACGGCGCGGTCATGTTGCAACCGCGACACCGGCGCGTCAGGTGATCATACCCTAAGGGCCCGTTCACACTGCGCATTTTGCCAAAAGTTCACTTTGCATGCCGTGTACCTGCTCAGGGGTTAGCTCCGTTGAATGGAGCTAAGCCTCGAGCGGGCAGCAGCCACATCTTCAAGCGGCGGTTGTCTGCACGCAGCGCCAACCCTTGGCTGGGTCGCGGCTTTAAACCACCGGCCCGCAAGCTGAAAACAATGGGAGGCAGACATGCGGCATGCAGCCACGGTGAAATTTTGTCGCTGTGTCCGCACCAAAGCTCAGCTAGCAGATTTCGCCGTGTAAACGTCTCCTAAGGCAGGGGTGGGGAACCTACGGAACTCCAACTATGGTGAAACTACAACTCCCAGTATGCTCCATTCACTTCAATAAGACATTTGAGAACAACAAAGCAAGTGTGCATGCTGGGAGTTGTAGTTTTTCACCACAGCCGGAGTGCTGGAGGTTGCTGATCCCTGTCCTAAGGGGTACAGAGGTAACAGACACACCCTGAAGCTGGAGGGAGCCAGAAGCATTATAAATGGTACATACGAGGGGAGGAGCCCCATTGCGCAATTTGAACTGGGGCCCCAGAGCGTCAAGTTGAGCCTCCAATTTACACTCAAATTTACAGCATCAAAAATACCTTTCCCGCAAAATCCACCACCAAAAAGCTTCTCCGTAAATCTTTGGTCATTATTTCATTCGGTCTGGCCAATAACACACCGAAACGTTTCCATTTGCTGAAAGGCTTGGAATCAGTTGGGGAATTTTATGCCCCGTGGGGGTCATTTACAAAGACCGGCTTTCATTCTCCGTGTGAATCCTCCGGCAGCACACGGAGAATCAATATATGATGGGGCGTGCGCCTAGTCATGAATTAGGAGCATCTACGGCAGTCCTTGTGCCTGGAGTGAAAACTACTCCACTCACCGTTTCCTGGCGTAAATGCTATTCAATTTGCCGGAGCCCATGTTCCCTCCCCCACCATTCCCAAGTGGCGAGGATGGCGAAGAAATGGCAATGTGACAATATACCGTTGCACGGCTGTTTAAAAAGTCACTTTTTTTCACACCAAAAACTAGCGTAGCGATGTTAGTAAATGACCCCCAGTGAGTAAAGGGGCTGTCTGACTTCAGCAAGTGGCATTTATCATGTAGAGAAAGTGACCACAAGGCACTTACTAATGTATTGTGATTCTCCATATTGCCTCCTTTGCTGTCTGGATTCATTTTTCCATCACATGGTTTACGACCACTCTGCAATCCATCAGTGGTGGTCGTGCTTCGACACTATAGGAAAAGGCGCCGGCCTCTCTGGTGGCTGGGACCATTGGAGCACGCATAAGCTGGCACTTTTTCCTATAGTGTGCAAGCACGACCACCGCTGATGGATTGCAGGGTGGTCTGTAACCATGGAAACGAGCAGTGTATAATGTGATGGAAAAATGAATCCAGCCAGCAAAGGAAGCAATATGGATAATAACAATACATTAGTAAGTGCCTTGTATTCACGTTCTCTACATGATAAATGCCACTTACTGAAGGGACGACCCCCTTTAATTATCCCCCTCGCTCTCTAACATGTAAGGAAATGTCAGTGGCACAGAAATAACATTTATCATCCCCGGCCTGATTAATAAAACTCCAGTAAACCTATTTCATTTCAGACACTGCTTTAATTCCATTGTAATCTAGTTTTGCCTGCAATAAATGATTGGAACATGACAGTGTACACTGTAAAAAAAAGAGAGAAACAATCTCAATAGTAATCTCCAGTTCTGCCCCACATAGAAATGGACTTGGTTCATAAGGATCGTACAGACTGAGGTGGAAATGTGCGGCCAAATCAAAGAATCTGCCTCCACGTGATCCATAACCGGAAATGGATGGACACATCCCCCCTCCCCTTCCCCCGCGCAGAAACCAGAGAGGAGCGTTTCGGATTCACCCTCCTGACATGCAGATATGTCTCTGTGAGCCCCGTAACGAAGACGTGGCGGCATAGTAAAAGTTCTCGTAATGTTAGGTGCCTTGTGACGGGGAGAACTGCGGCCCGACATGTCTGCGGGGTCGCTGCGATCCCCTCTAGTGGCAGAAGAAGCTCCAGAAGAGTGATTTCCCGGACTGATATAAGAATATGATCGCAATCTGGAATGCTTCGTTTACCAGGATGCTCAACCTGCGGCCCTCCAGCTGTTGCAAAACTACAACTCCCAGCATGCCCTAACAGCTGCAGGCTGTCCAGGCGTTGTGGTTTAGCAATAGCTGGAGGGCCGCAGGTTGAGCATCTCTGCCCTAGACAATCCACGTGGATAGTTTCACCACCGCAGTGCGGCGGCTTCCGACTAAAACCACAGAGAACTTAAAGGGGTATTCCCATCTTAGACAATGGGGGCATATCGCTAGGGACCCGCACCTATATCGAGAATGGAGCGTGGAGCGCTGCGCCTGGAGGATCCCAGGTTTCCCGGGGTCCGGCCACCACCAGACACAGCTCCCATAGAAATGAATAGGTGCTCACCATGCACGCGCGGCCACCGCTCCCATTCATTTCTATGTAGCCGCTCGGCTATTTTCGCCAGCCCCATAGAAAATGAATGGAGGGTGGCTGCGCATGCACCGTGCGCCCTCCTTCACTTTTGGGGCTCCGTTCTCGATATAGGTGCGGGTCCCAGAGGTGAGACCCGCACCTATAAGACAATGGGGGCGTCTCCTAGCGATATGCCCCCATTGTCTAAGATTGGAATACCCCTTTAAAGGGGCTTTCACATGAACAACACCTATCTCCTATCCGCAGGTGACAGATCTATGATCGCTGGGTGGACAGGGGCCCCCAAGTCCCAACATTTCCGCAGCAAAAAATGCACGCGTTACATGCGGTTTTTGCAGCGGAAAAGCCAGCGCACTTCAACCTCTCGAGTGCAAAGGGTGAAATCCGCTGCATAAATTGACAGAAATCCGCACCGCAGGATAAGGCCCCATTCAGGCACCCAATTTGCAGTCCGCACAAAATACGTGTGACGTCTGTGTTGGCGGACTCACTGTAACCATGCCTATCTTTGTCCACAAAACGGACCATGCTTTTGCCGCCACGTTGAAATCAATGGGTCCGCATTTAATCAGCAAAAAATGCGGAACCAAAAATATGTTCGTGTGAACGGGGACTTGTTTTAAGCTGCAGTGCGTGGATGAGAATGTACGAAATTCTCATCCACTTTGTGGGTGCTGTACTATGAAAATCTACCACGGCAAATCTTCAACTAATCACGTCACGTGCGTGAACCCGGCTTTAGGGTACCTGCACGCATGGCGGAATAGGGATTGCCGTGTGGAAAAACCGCAGCGTAGTACAGTACCAGCAAAGTGTGTGGCGGATTTTTTCCTGCGCGGAAATTGACTTGCCGTGCGGATTTCCAAATCAGCAGCAGGTTAATTATGATTGCGGTTTGAGGTGCGGATTTCATCCTTTTCAAAAGAGAGATATGCGACAAAACCGCATCAAATCCGCACCAAAAACCACAATTAAAAACTGCGGGTTTTGGTGCAGAAATGCATAGAAATCAGTATAATATTCTGCGCGTTCACCCGCACCCCTGTGCCCTTAAGGGATAGCCAATGGCTGTACTTGGGAGTGAACGGAGTGGCGGTTTGCATGTGAGCATTTACACAGGGTGCTGGGGGACCACCGTTCTTGGGAACATTGAGGGTCCCAGGGGCAGGATCATACATTTCTTAGGGGGCGTTCACATCACCGTTTCCTTTTCCGTTCTTCTGACCCATCAGAAGAACAAAAGAAAAAAAAAAACGGATCCTGTGCATCAGTTATGCCCATTTGAGATCCGTTTTTTTTGGGGGGGCAGAAAAACAGGATTTGTCTTTCCGTCTCAAAAAAATCAGATCTCACGGCTCAAACGGATGCCAAATGGGCTCATGTACACGAACGCAAATAGCCGTCCGCAATGAACGGGCACCCGCCATTTGTGGATCCATTCGCTTGAATGGGTCTGCGATCCGCACATCGCAACACAGAACATGTTTTATTTTCACGGACCGAAATCCCAGGAGTGCCTCCCCTCTGTATCTTGCCGATCCGTTCCAGTGAATGGGTCCGTATCCGTTAATACGGAGCGCACGTGGCCGGTGCCCATATATTGCGGAGCCGCAATAAACAGGCACAGGCTGCCCATCGTCATGTGCATGAGCCCTAACTGATGCACGGGATCCGTATTTTTACAGATCAGAACGGAAAAATGAAATGTTGACGTGATCGCCCCCTTACCTGCGGCGAGGCGATAAGTGCTGCCAACGGGACGACCCCCTTAAAGAGCTCCGAGGACTGTAAACCGGTTACAAAGTGTTAGGCACATGCTCTTACTTCCCCCTACAAACGCTATCTTCTTAGGTTCCGCCTAGAATATTGACTTTTCTACTATTATACTACTTAAAAAAATAAAACAACAATTACGTTGGAGGTAGCAGCCTTTCGAAGCGCGGTCCGTATACTCCGCGTCCTATCAGAATGCAAATATAGAATATTTCTCTATGGCCGGGGCTTTGGTGTGCGCTGGCTTTACGGTAAGGCCCACTTTTAAAGCAATATTAATGTAGATTACATGTAGATAGATAGATAAATATTCAGGGGCTGCGACGCGGCGGGAGACTTAATTCGGAAACCTGCCCTTTACCCAACTTATCGATGCGTATACTGGTTTATATCAAGCGGCGGCATACAGTATAAGGGTTAATTACGTTTTTTTTTTTTTTCCGTGCAGCCATAAAATTACGGAATTGACAGGGATGCTGCCGAGATCCTAATGATTGTCAGAACTTCGGAAAATGACGTGGATCTCGTGTCCGGCTTTATCGTCGCCGGGCACAGATGTGCGGGGGGGGCGTCGCCTTAGCGTTACACCTTAGAATTGGCAGCCCTTGCATTATGCTATTTCTCGCCGTAGTAAGTCGCGCAGTAAACCCGCACAGAAGGAAAAACAGAGTCGTAAATGAATCTTGCTCGGAACGGCGCCAACAATTTATCTATTTTTTTTATTTTGTTTTACTTTTAGTTATGGCTACTTGTTTCTTTTTGTGGATTATTATTCACATGAGTCTACGTAGATATTTAAGTTCATAAACAGCCCCTCAGCTCTTATCTGTGCAAAACGATTGCTTTCTATTAAAAATAGAGATATATTTTATCATCTTTAAAAGCCCCCCGCGTCCACCGCTTCCCCTTTTTGATATGTTCAGAATGATAAAAAAAAATACAATTACAGTGGATTCCACGCTGGAGAATTTAGGTCACACGGGAGATAAATTCCTCTTTTAAGAACATTCTGTCATCTTACGGTACAGTGGCCGTCTGGGGGCCCCTGTACCGCCATCACCGATGGCAGTGCCACCGTTGACATCTTTCTTCATGCGGAACAAAAAAATATAGAAATATATAGAAATTTGGTTTGGTAATAAACAAGGTAAATTTCAGTAACAGGGGTAGAAGTATCTATAGAGTATCTATGTGCTCGTGCAGCCTTCTGCAGGGATTGTAAAGTCACAAGTAGAGATGAGCGAACGTGCTCGTAACGAGCACTGTACCGCTCGGCTCCCCTGCGCTCGCATGGGCGAAGGCATCCGGATCCGTCGGGTGAGGAGGATGGAAGCGGCTGCCTGCGCCCATGCGAGCACAGGGGAGCCGAGCGGTACAGTGCTTGTTACGAGCACGTTCGCTCATCTCTAGTCACAAGCTTAATGCTGGGAGTCGTAGTGCCCAAACAGCAGAGTGTGTTGCAAGTTTCACAGCACGTAATGCTGAGAGTTGTAGTTATGTAACAACCACTATACAAGACTTCGTGCGGAGAGTTGCAGTTAGGGCTCTTTCAGACGAGCGAGTACTCGCACCTGCCCTGAACTCCCAGCGCTATGATGCTATGTAACCCTTAGAGGTCTGGAATGTATTGGGTAACACTGACGTAATGCTGTCAGTGTCATCCAATACATTCCAGAACTGTAAGGGTTACATACCATCATAAATCATTACAATGCTATGTGACCCCGGCCGGGTGCGAGTCCTCAGCGTGACACTGGCTCGTCTGAAAGGGGCTTTATGCCATGAGATGCAACTTTGCGACACTTCGTGCTGGGAGTTGTAGTTGTGCAATAACTGCACGTCCTTCACAACAGCAGGGCGTGCAGTGAGTGAGTAGCAGTTTCACAAACGGAATGCTGGGAGTTGTAGTCTCACAGCATGAAGGGATGAAGTTTCACAACGTAAGGGCTCATGCACACAGCTATCGGCTATTTTGCGTAGCCGCAAAACACGGATACCGGCCGTGTGCATTCCGTATTTTGAGGAACAGAACAGCTGGTCCCTAATAGAATAGTCCTATCCGTGTCCGTAATGCGGACAATAAGACATGTTCTAATTTTTTACAGAACGGCCATGCGGACACGGAATGCACAAGGAGCCCTTTCCGTTTTTTTTTGCGGCCTCACTGAAGTGAATGGTTCCGCATACGGGCCGCCAAAAAAAACAGAATGGACACGGGGAAATAAAAATATGCTGATGTGTATGAGCCCTAAAACAGAGCATGATGTGAGTTATACTTCGGGAAGCATTCACACGACCGTATGTATTTTGCAGCCTGCCAAAAATACAGATGGCGTCCGCGTTGCCTCCGTTTTTTTGCGGATCCATTGTAACAATGCCTGTTCAAGTCCGCAAAAAATGGACAAGAATAGGACACGTTCTATCTTTTTTTCGGGACTGCAGAACAGACGTACGGATACGGACAGGACACGGTGGGCTGTCCGCATTTTTTTGCAGCCCCATTGAAACGGATGTGGACCAAAAATACGGTCGTGTGAATGGCGCCCTAAACAGGTACCGTTTTGGCATGGGCCTGGGTGCTGTGAATAGAGGCGGTCGGAGTAAGAACAGGTTCACATTGGGTTTTTCAGAGGAAGTTTTGAGGCAGATTTTTCTGCTAAAACCAGAAGTGGATTTGGGAGGAATCGGAAATATAAGGAAGGACGTTTACTTCTCCTTCCTGCTGGATCCACTTCTGGCTTTGGTTGAAAATCTGCCTCAAAGAATCCGCCAAAAAATTCTGCATGAACTCACACTTAGGGCTCATGCACGCGACCGTTGGCTGTTTTGCGTATCCGCAAAACACGGATACTAAACGTGTGTATTCCGCATTTTGCAGAAAGGAACGTCCGGCCCCTAATAGAACGGTCCTATCCTTGTCCGTAATGTGGACCATAATAGGACATGTTCTATTCTTTGGCGGAACGGCCATGCAATGCACATTTCCGTTTTTTGCGGCACCATTGAAGTCAATGGTTCCACATACCGGAATGGACGCAAAAAAAAATATATGTTGGTTAGCAGAACCCACTCGGCTGTTTCTATAGCCTGGCTACTCGGGCCGCCCCATCCAGGACTAAGGGGGGGGGATAGGGGTGGGTCCCACAGGTGGGATATTGTAAAAAAAAAAAAAAAATAGAAATAAAAAAACTCAGCAGTACCGAAATAGTCTTTTTTAGCATTCAAAAACTTTCTCCAGCATAAACAATTCTACGGCAAAATGGTCCGTACCACAAATCACAAAAAATACATGAAAACACTTGACGTAAAACGCCTCAGGGGACAAGGATACGGAGGGCTCAGGGTGCATGAGGTTACGTTTCGGAGGCACCGCCCCCTTTGTCAAGCAGGCTGGACTTTTTTGCCATATAAATTGTTTATGCAATATGCTGGATAAAGCTTGAATGCTAAAAAAAAAAACTATCGCTATTATGGTACCGATGCATTATTTATTTATTTTTACTATATTGTGCATAAAGGGCTTGGGACTTTCAATACACTCAGTTTAAATATTGGTTGTGCATCATTTTTGTGAATCCCTGCGGTGGGACCCCCATCTATAGAGTAGGGTGGATTGAATCAAAACTGGTGTGAAAAAAAAAAAAAAAACCTGACTTAATTACCCCTAACAACCAATCAGCTTCCACCTTTCATTTTCCAAAGGTGCTGTGAAAAATGTCAAGTGGATTCTGATTGGTTTCTAGGGGCGACAAAGCCAGTTTTCCACCACACCACAGGCTCTCAGCTCCAGGACATGCTGTGACTTATAACGTTGCAACTGCTAGAAAGTGACAGGTAGGCGACCACCAAGTTGTAAAACTACAACTCCCAGCATGCACGCTTAATCGGCTGTTCTCAGCGCTCACATGGAAATGAGTGGAGCCTGCTGGGAACTGTAGTTTCCCAGCAGGCGGAGCGGCGGAGGGTGCCGACCCCTGCTCTAGCTGCAGACAAAAGCTGGGCTGTACCACACGTCAGTAAATAACCTTCTGCAGTTACTGACGTGGCCTGCTTTACATACACAAAGCCAAAAAAATAAATTAATAAAAACAGGCACTGAAATTCCTGTAATTTGTGTCTGGTCCCAAGTTAGGATGTTCTTACAAGAGGAAGCCACTTAATATTTCCTATCTGATCAGAAACCCCCAGTAAGTTTTTTGTACTTTTCTGATCAGATTTGCATATTTTCATATTTTTTTTATAATAATCACTGCACTCATCAATGCATAAATAGAAAGTTTCAAAAAAAAAAAAAAAAAATCATAATAAAATAAAATTTCACACATCGGTCTCCAGCGTCTTTAAATTCACACAGTTATACTTAATGGTCTCATTGCCATTGCCCTGGGTGGACTTGTCCCTGACGCACAGAGACTCCTTGAGCCCTTCTTCCATCTCCAGATACTCCGACTTGTCCTGGAGAGAGGAAGAGGACGAGCTCCTCAACTTCTTCAGCAAAGTGGTGGGCAAGTACGGGCAGCTGGAGCTGCTGGCCGCCAAGGGTGTCTGCTCCTCGTTCTCCGTCTCCCTGTGGTAGAAATAGTTAAAGTTGGAGACGATGACTGGCACGGGTAAGGCGATGGTCAACACCCCGGCGATGGCACACAGGGAACCGACTATCTTGCCCCCCACCGTGATGGGTTTCATGTCTCCGTAACCGACCGTGGTCATGGTGACCACCGCCCACCAGAAGGCATCAGGGATGCTATGGAAGTGCGTGGTGGGCTCGTCGGCCTCGGCAAAGTACACGGCGCTGGAGAAGAGGATGACCCCGATGAAGAGGAAGAAGATGAGAAGCCCAAGTTCTCTCATGCTGGCCCTCAAGGTGTGCCCCAAGATCTGCAGACCCTTGGAGTGCCTGGACAGCTTGAAGATTCGGAAGACCCTGACCAGGCGGATTATTCTCAGGATGGCAAAGGACATGGCCTGCTGTTGCTGCCCAGTGCCCTGCAGGGGGTGCTGCTGCTGGGGCTGCTGTTGTTGTTGTTGTTGATGCTGCTGCTGGGGCTGATTGCCAAGCTCAGTGCCCAGGGTGATGAAGTAAGGCAGGATGGACACGATGTCTATGATGTTCATGATGTTCCTGAAGAAGCCAGGTTTACTGGGACAGGCGAAGAGCCTCACTGCAAACTCAAAGGAGAACCACACGATGCACACAGTCTCCACGATGAAGAATGGGTCATTGAAGGCGGTGTGCCCGCTCTCCGATGCCCACAGGGTGCCATTGTAAGCCCCGAACTCATCCGAACTCCCCCGAGAGCCCAGCGGGGGCAGCAGGTTGTCCTTGTCATCCCTGAACTCAGGTAAGGTCTCCAGGCAGAAGATGACGATGGAGATGAGGATGACCAGCACGGAGACGATGGCGATCCCCCGGGCCGGCCCGGAGCTCTCCGGGTACTCGAACAGCAGCCACACTTGCCTCTTGAATTCGTTCTCCGGCAGCCGCTTCTCCTCCTCCTTGACGAACCCTTCGTCCTCCCGGTACTTGAGCAGCGCTTCCTCCCCCAGTTCGTAGAACTTTACCTCCTCCGAGAAGATGTCGAAGGGGACGTTGACCGGTCTCTTCAGCCTCCCCCCGGACTGGTAGTAGTAGAGGATGGCGTCGAAACTCGGTCGGTTTCGGTCGAAAAAGTACTCGTTTCGGAGCGGGTCGAAGTAACGCATCCTCTTTTCGGCGTCGCCTAGCAGCGTCTCCGGGAACTGCGACAGCGTCTTGAGTTGCGTTTCGAAGCGCAGCCCGGACACGTTAATGACGACCCGCTCGCAGCACTCGAACTCGCTGTACACCGGGTGGTAACCGGGGCTCCGGTCCCGGCCGCTCTCCTCTCCGCCGCCACATAAGTAAAACTTCTGCTCTTCATCCTCCTCCTCTTCTTCTTCTTCTTCTTCTCTCAGCATCATCTCCTCAGAGCCGCAAGGAGCCAGCTCCGAGGGGAAGGTGCCTCCGTCTTCTTCTCCTCCTCCGCCGGCGCCTCCGCTGCCGCATTCGTTGCCCGCTTGGTGGTGCCGGCTCCTCCACCTGTGGCAGCCGCCCAGAGGCCAGTACTTGCGCCGGTTTCCCCCTTTCTTCCTCCTCTGTGATGCCGCTTGTTGCTCGGACTGGGGGGCGCGCTTGGCGTTCCCGCCGCCGCCGCCACTACTATTACTACTACTGTTGATGTTGGAGGCGGGGGCGCGCCCAGAGGATTGACAAGCCCCGCCCCCCGCGTTCCCGGCTTCTGCTTGCTGCTGCTGCTGTTGTTGCTGCTGCTGCTGTTGCTGTTGCTGCTGCTGCTGCTGAGCGCGGGAGTGCGCCAGGCGTTCCCGCTCTCGGGCGCGAGCTTGCGCGTACCCGTAGGGCAGGTGGCTGCTGCAGCCAGAGCTTTCCGCGCTCACCATGGCAACCTCCATCTCTGAAGTCCCTTGTGTGTGTGTTTGTGGAGATGCTGCTAGGGACGTGTGACAAGTGGCTGCTTCATGTGCCACCCAGCCATGGCCCAGCCTCAGCCATGTGGGCACAAAGACATATGTCAATAGGGAAACAAAGCAGGGGGTCGAATCCAGTGTAAAGTCATCCCAGCTGCCACTTATTTCTGTCACTTTCCTTCCAAAGTAGCCAAAAAAATTGTATCGGGTATCCAATATTTAAGTTTTGCAAAACAAAAATAAATCACTTAATATCCACAGGAGGCGTTGGGATCTTCAGGGTGCCCCCCCTAACATGGCCAGCCGCCTGCCTGCCCTAGTGGTCCATACTTTAAGGTCCTATCCTAGGAGGCGCAGTCTGTCCGAAACTGCATGCAGACGAAGGGTTAAATCCACCCAATCGTATCGGAAATGGAAGCCAGGAGAAGGTGGTGGGTCCTGGAAGCGTTGCCAGACTCCTCTACTCCAGGGCGGTACTCGGGCATTCCATGGAGCGCGACAGGAGGCTCATTTCACCACAGTCAATATGATGGGCGTGCGGTAGCTTGGCGGGATACCGCCGGGAGCCATCACTTGGTGGGCGCCGCTGCTCTCCTCCCGGTGACTTGTCTCTGTCCAGCCATCTCTCTAACGGCAGCGGAAGGGGACGTCGAGCCGAGCGGATCCTCCATGGAAAAGACCGGCGGCGGAGGAGGAAAGCGTCTGCCCTTTCGGTTCACGCCAAGATGGTGGTCGGCCTGGAACACACAACGAAACGGGGGGAGGATAAGAAGACTTTACTATGGGCTCCCACCTAGGCCCTACCGGACGAGAGGGCGGTAAACAGATATAGCGATGGACGCGCAAGCCTCATGCACTCGGCCGTAGCGCAAATTGCAGATCTGCAGAACATCGTACAGGGGACGTGTGTGTTCCGCATTTTGCTGAACGGAACGTCCTGCCTTCTATAGAACGCGGGCTAGAATAAGACATGTTCTATGTTTTTTTTTTTACATACGGTCCTTTCCGTTTTATTGCAGACTCACTGACGTGAATGGTTCCTCATACGGGCCTCCAAAAAAAAAAAAAAACGGAACGGACACGGGAAAAAAAATATGTTTACGTGTAAGGCTGTGTGCGTTCCACATTTTGCTGAACGGAACGTCCTGCCCTCTATAAAACGCGGACTAGAATAGGACATGTTCTATGTTTTTTTCTAACATACGATACTTTCCGTTTTTTTTTGCGTCCTCGCTGCAGTGAATGGTTCCAAAAAAAAAAAAACGGAACGGGCATGGGGAAAAAATATATATATGTTTATATCTATGGCCATTTGCACCCCGCATTTTGCTGGACGGAACGTCCTGCCCTGTATAGAACGGTCCTATCCTTGTCTGTAACACGGACAAGAATAGGACGCGTCCTATAATTTTACGGGGCCGCGGAACGGACGTACGCATTGAAGCGAACGAGTCCGCTTCCGACCCGCGGACGAAAACAACTGTCTTGTGCATGAGCCCAAATTTAGAGAGGGGAGGGGGGGGAGCGTGCACCTCTCTAAATCAAGCCTCCATCTCTCATCTGTTTACCGCCGTCTCGTCCATTAGGCCGCAATCACATGATATTAACAACAAAACGAACAGCAGCGACGGCGCCGCCTATCAATCAGGGCTCTGTAGCTTATTCAACAGGGAGCTTTTCGAAAAGCCCTTGGGAAAACCAGAGCTCTTACTCTTAATTCCCTTTTAAAGCGACAGCGCGCTCGTTATTTCTGCTTTCCAAGTGGCGTTTGCAGCAGCTACAGGTTTCCTTCCTCCCCCCCCCTTCTTCCCCTTCCCTTCTCCTTTTCCTGCTCCAAATATCATGCAAGGGGGGGGAACAAGAATCTACAAAAATAGGAAAACTTGGTGTAAAATGAGCATGGCTTACAGGAGAGACATGGAGGCTGAAGGTACCCACCATACCCAGGATTGCTAGCAAACAGGTTTACAGCTCGTAGATGTACTTACAGTTCAGGCGTCCGTTTGCACGCCCCTCGGTACGTTTTTTTTTCTTCTCGGTTTATTTCCACGGCTGCAGGAGTTGACGGACTCAAGACGATTTGTAAAGCCCGGATTCCTCGCATCTCATTTTTGCAAAACTGCTCTTCCTCCACCCTCCTTGTGGCTCCGCACGTCGGTTTGTATTCCCATGTCCTCATCTGACTGTCATATTGACAAAAGGGATGAGGACCGCTTAGAGATTTCTCCCCCGACGAGCGTTTTTAATACTCCGCGTCTCAGCTTGGACCAGATCTACAGCTTAGCATCCTTCAGCATCCTCCAGGCAGATTTTCTTTTTTTTTTTTTACAGTGCAACGGGTTAGGATCCACACACAGGAGGGAAGAGAGCAGAGCTAGCCTAAAGAAGCCTGCCCATAAATCAGACTGTTATAGGCACAAGTGCCGTGTGTCTCCCTGCAAGTCTCCAATTCCCAATTGTGTTTATGTATCAGTGAAGGACAAACGAGTGAGCCCAGCCTGATTTATTCCCAGGGCTCCCCGGCTCCAGAGCAGCCTCTAGTGGAAGCGAGTGGGAAGTGCGCCCCCTCTAACAGATTCACATTCCCTACCAAGAACAGAGAAACAGCAATAATCGAAGCAAATATTCCCAATTGAAATTACGCAAAGCCTATTGCAGGGGAAACCTTAGTCCAGGGAAGAAAAACCGTGGTTAGTAGAATAGAATTATCTATGGTGGCTTCATCCTTCGGCTGGAATCACACATGCAGTTTTTGATGCAGTTGTTTTTTAGGCAAACCAAAAAGTGGAATTCGGAAATATAAAGGAAGCATATAAAGCAGGGATCAGCGACCTCCTGCACCCCGGCTGTTCTGAAACTACAACTCCCAGAATCCTAATTTAATTTCTTTGGGAGTTACAAGAACAGCAGGGCCAGGGTGCATGCTGGGAGTTGTAGTTTCACAGCAGCCCAAGCGCCAACGGTTGCTGAACCCTGATATAAAGGATGCACTTCTGGCTTTGGCTAAAGAAAACTGCATCAAGAACTGCATGTATGTTTCCAATCTAAAGGTGCATTCGCACGACCGTAGTCTTTTGCGGATCCGCAAAACAGGGATACCGGCCCCAGTGCGTTCCGCAAATTGCGGACCACATATGGCTATCATAAAAAATGCCTATTCTTGTCCGCAACTGCAGACAAGAATAGGACATGCTCTATGTTTTTTGCAGGGCCGCGGAACAGAACTACGGATGCGAAAAGCACACAGAGTGCTGTCCGCGTCCTTTGCGGCCCCATTGAAGTGAATGGGTCCGCTGCAGAGATGAGCGAACGTGCTCGTAACGAGCACTGTAGCGCTCGGCTCCCCTTGCGCTCGCATGGGCGCAGGCATCCGGATCCGTCGGGTGAGGAGGACGGATCCGGATGCCTGCGCCCATGCGAGCGCAGGGGAGCCTAGCGCTACAGTGCTCGTTACGAGCACGTTCGCTCATGTCTAGTCTGTAACCGTTCCGCAAAATTGCAGAACAGATGCAGACTCATTCATAAGGTACATACATCTCAATGAGAGGCAGCGCTGAGGATACTTAAACTTGTTAAAGGGGTTCTGCAAGATTTTTAAAAAAATTTGGCTGGGAGTAAGGGTCGATGTAAAATAAAAAAAAAAAACCTTACCTGTAGAAAGTGTTGCCGCTATGGTCCCCACCGTGACTGCAGCGGTTACGTGGTGTCTATCACTCCCTTGATAACTATAGCCACCGGCCTCAGACGTGTGTTACCTGTCGTTCATGCACATGTGACCACTGAGGACAGGCTGCTGCGGTCTTGAAAACGCTGAATGTGATGTCATTTCTTCTGGACTAGCATGGACTAGTGGGGACTAGAATGGAGACGCAGGAGAGGTGGGGAATTATTTTTAATTTTACACATTGCAAAACTGCTGACAGCACTATGTATAGGCTGGGGAGAGCAGGACAAACATGGTGTGTTTTATTACCAGGAGTAGTGAGAATATGAATTTGTATTCTGCATGATTCTGCTCTAGCAAGTGCACTGGAGGCGGAGCTTCACTGTGACCTGCTCTCTGCATTGAGCTGCTTTCCAGCTCCTCCCCTCTGCTTTGAGTGACAGTTGTAATGATGACCGGGTGCGATGCTACAGATGTCACTCAGAGAAAGGAGGGGCTGTGAAGGAGATCAATGCAGATAGCACTTCACAGTGAAGCTCCACCTGCTGGGCACTCGGCAGAGCAGAATCTGGCAAAAAAAAACCCTTCATATTCTCACTACTCCTGATAAAATCTGTATGTCTGTACTTCTCGTCCCAGCCTGTACCTTTACAGAAAAAAGTACTATTTTTTCTGTCTAAAAAAACAGATCTGTTTTTTTATAGGATCATGTAAAAAAAAAATGGATCCAATGCATAACTGATGCAACTGGATCCGTTTTTTTTTTGTTTTTTTTTTTAACGGATCAGAAGAATGGAAAGCTAAACGGGATGTAAACCCCGCCTTAGGCTTCATTCACACGACCGTATTTTGTTTCCGTGTCCGTTCTGTTTTTTTTGCGGACCGTATGCGGAACCATTCATTTCAATGGGTCCGCAAAAAAAACACGGAAGGTACTCCATGTGCATTTCGTTTCCGTATGTCCGTTCCGCAAAAAAAAAATGGAACATGTCCTAATCTTGTCCGTTTTGCTGACAAGGATAGGCATTGTTACAATGGATCCACAAAAAAACCCTGAAAAAACGGATGCCATACGGAACGTCATCCGTTTTTTTTTTGCGGACCGCAAAACATATTCGGTCGTGTGAATGAAGCCTAAGGAGGAGTTGTATGCAGTGGTCTCTGAGCATGCCCACTGCTGTTCACTGTCAGACTTTCCACACGCTATCACATTGCTATATCATCATCCAGACATAGCATATCTTGGTTCCTGGCCCCCCAAACCAAAATTTGTAACAAGGCCTCCAACCAGTGGCGTACATTAAGAAGTATGGGTCCCTCAGCAAGGATCAAACCAGGCCCCCCACACAGGGCAGAAGGGTTTCTGGCTAAACCCTTTTCAATGGCCCTTGGGCCATTTTTCCGCTGCCTCGTTTGCTAAAAGTTGTTCCTTTAGAGGGTAGAGTCCTGACCAAGTAGAAGAGGAGACGATCCCAACTAAGACTGGGCCCCCTTTTGCCCTGGGCCCCATAGCAGTCGCATGGTCTGCCGCTATGGTAGTTACGCCCTTGCCTCCGACTATCATGCATCATTATTGGGGCAGGTTTCCTCATATGAGGCAGAAGGAACCTTTTGGGCCCTCTCAGGCTCCTGGGCCTTGGTGTGACCGTCAGCTCTGCATCACCCAAACCTATTCATTTCAGGTGTGAAAGCAAGGGCTGAAGGTTAACGAGGCCCTTAGGATACGCTGGTGTAGGTGTTTATGTTTTTTTTTTATAGTTTTCCTGTGTTTCCTCTAGTTCTACGTTTTCTTCCTCAGATCATTGCACAATCTTCGGTGGTTACACTGACAAGATGAGTATTCAGCGCCCAGACCGCTTAGAATTATATCAGAGAGTTGCAGAATTTGGCAGGCTCACCTGGAGCTTTGCTAAAATAACGAGCGGAATGAAAACACATCAGGCTTAGTTTTTGGAGAACCAACAGTCCCCGGTTCTCAATTTTTTCTCAGCGTGAAGCCAAAAAATGCCTCTGAAATTGTATTGTTGAAAGGAAACTTGAGCGTATCTGACGGGTTTGTTTTAGGAAAATATATCAACGTGCAGTAGATTTCACCAGGCCAGCCTCAATCAGTGTGCGGTGGTAAACCGAGGCCGGTCCATGTCTGCAAAGTAGATGATTTGGTCTGAAAATGCTGAGAAATAAATAAAATAGATGTTTGTTTTGGAACAGGCAAGTTCCTGTAATGAAAACCATCCATAGGTTGTAAGTGTTTGATCACTGGGTTGACCAATCACGAGAATAGGGATCCCATGTTCCCCGGTTAAAATGAGCAGTGGTCATTGGCGCTCCATTCAGTCTACTGCTGAAGGTATCTGAGTAAAGTACTTGGCTATCTCCATCAGTCCCAAAGAGTTTGAATGGAATGGCAGTGCACATGTTGACCGCTGCCCAGTACAAATGGGGGACACTCATTCTTCCAATTGGTGGGGGTTTCAGCAGCCAGACCATTTATACTGTGGATGGTATTGATTTTTATAACCGCTTAAAGGGGTTCTCCGGGAATTAAGAAAATGAAAATACTTAAATATTATTTTATAATAAATATATTCACAAATACCTTTCATTAGTTATAATGGCTCGTTTTGTCTAGGGAGCAATCATTAGGAGAAATAAAATGGCCGCCGTCCTATTAGTCCACACAAAACCTGTCCTGATCACACAGGAGGACAAGTTACTTCACAACACTGAGGTAAAGAGCTGCCTCATCCTCCTCTCTGCTTGTCAGGGATTATGATCCTGAATAGAGGTGAATCTCTGTGGGAATGGAGAAGATGAGGAGACATGAAGTACAGAGAGGAGGTGAGATGTGGCTAATGAGCAGCAGCTCTTGTATGTAGTCTCCATTACCACAGTCTGTCCTGTTCGTCCTCTCCCTATGAACTCCATTCCTATAGCGATTCAGCTGAAGATCTTATCATCTGTATTCAGGATCATAATCACTGACAAGCAGAGCAGAGAGGAGGATGAGGCAGCTCTTTACCTCAGTGCTCTGAAGTAACTTGTCCTCCTGTGTGATTAGCACAGGTTTTGTATGAACTAATGGGACTGTGGCCATTTTATTTCCCCTGATGATTACTCCTCAGGCAAAACGAGCCATTATATATAATGAAAGGTATTTGAGAATATGTTTATAATAAAGTAATATTTAATAGTTAAGTGGTTGAGTTTTCTTAAAACTTTTGATATGTCATAGAGATACATCAAACGTTTTGATCAGTGGGGGTCCAGGTGCTGAGACCTCCAACGATCCCTAGAACAAGGAGTGAGAAGCACTTGCACATAGCAGGAGACAGAATCGAGATGGGCCATATACTTTCTATTGAGTCCGTCTCGCTTTCTCTACTGCAACACTTCTCTCTCCTCGTTCTAGCGATCGGTGGGAGTCTCAGCACTCATACCCACGCCAATCACATCTTTTGATGTGTCTCTATGTCATATCAAAAGTTCTCCAAAAACCCCATGACCCTATAATATATCAAATTTAAAACCTAAAAATCTGACTTGACTGCAGCTCACCCAAAACTCCCAACTCCCAGGAGAAGCTGAGATGTTGGGGGTTGTTTGTTGAAGTTAATTTCCTTTCATTACCTGACTCTTGTCAACCAATAAAAGAAAATCATTGGTGAACCTTAGCTTTTCAATATCAGGATCTCCCCATAACTATGATTTCTGGACCTTTCCAAGTTTGATATAGGTGGGCGGAGCAGAAGTCATGGCCCAATGAGCTAAACATTTACCTTAAAGGGGTTATCCCATGACTGATGTAAAAATTGAAAACTAGGCATCATATAGAACATGACAAACTGTTTCTAATAAAGCTAGAACCAGCCCTGTATCTCACATGGATCCAGAGATCTCCACATTCATTGCTCTGCTAGATTTATATCAAGCTGGCAGATCAAGGGGAGTGTCTTTTCTGCTGCAGCTCAGGAGGCGTGTCTCAGCTCTCCCTATCATAGCTCAGGGGGCGTGTCTCAGCTCTCCCTATCACAGCTCAGGGGCGTGTCTCATCTCTCCCTATCACAGCTCAGTAGGCAGCTAAAGGATGAAACTGAGCATGTGTGGCCATCTCAGTGAGCAGGACAAAGAAATAAGGAAAGAAACAAACTGTAGGTGGCGCTATACAGATACATTTTAGTGAATAACTCAGTGGCTATGCTAAATATTTAATTACATGTAATTACAAAAGTATTCAGATCCCGGTGCTGGTTTGCAAACTGTACAATATTTTTCATGGGACAACCCCTTTAATCAAGCAATGTGTGAGTGAGCATCAGGTTAATGGACCACATTTCTGTGAGTATTTACAAAAACCATCATTAAAATAAAAAAAATAATTCCATAATAAGATCTAGCAGAAGTACTTAACCTCCTCGTTGACTGTCTCCAGGTATCAACCTATTGTCCCATAGTTGGTTTAGCAAGTGTAACACTTCAATTGTGGGCAAGCATGCCCTTAGTGTTTCCTATGTTAGTGAGAAGAACAGATTGCTCAGGCAGTAATTTTACCCCTTGCCACTTTGATACCAAATGTTTTCTGCTTTCAGTCCCAGAGACACATCTATGTTTTCTATATTACATTTTAAGCAAAATTGAGGCAAAATCGAGGCTTCGCTTTCAAGAACCAGTGACTGTAAAATACTTTAAGCCATCTTCAGGCTGTTATGCCAGATGAGACACTAGCAGCAAGCAGCGTCTCCAAGTTGGGTGGGCGGCTGCTATATGGGTGGCAAAGGGATCATCTGGGAAGAAAATCTTTTCTTGGAGTTATTCTTCGCTTTCCATTTACTGATACTGAACGCTTTCCTCTGCTCTTTCCAACAAGTTGACTGTAAGGCATGCCATATGTCACGTAATATCTCACATTATTCTCCTAAATGAGAATCAAAGACACAAGAACGAGAAAGAACCTCTCTGTGGGATTTTTAAAGGGAGTCTTTCACCTATTTTATACCTATATAACTAACAGCACAGCCCCACAGAAGATTGGAGACACATCCCAGACATACCTGTGTGCACTGTGTGTGTATTACATGTCACATCCCAGACATACCTGTGTGCACTGTGTGTGTGTATTACATGTCACATCCCAGACATACCTGTGTGCACTGTGTGTGTGTATTACATGTTACATCCCAGACATACCTGTGTGTACTGTGTGTGTATTACATGTCACATCCCAGACATACCTGTGTGCACTGTGTATCTGTATTACATGTCACATCCCAGACATACCTGTGTGCACTGTGTGTCTGTATTACATGTCACATCCCAGACATACCTGTGTGCACTGTGTGTGTATTACATGTCACATCCCAGACATACCTGTGTGCACTGTGTGTCTGTATTACCTGTCACATCCCAGACATACCTGTGTGCACTGTGTGTGTATTACATGTCACATCCCAGACATACCTGTGTGCACTGTGTATCTGTATTACATGTCACATCCCAGACATACCTGTGTGCACTGTGTCTGTATTACCTGTCACATCCCAGACATACCTGTGTGCACTATGTGTCTGTATTACATGTCACATCCCAGACATACCTGTGTGCACTGTGTGTGTATTATATGTCACATCCCAGACATACCTATGTGCACTATGTGTCTGTATTACATGTCACATCCCAGACATACCTGTGTGCACTGTGTGTCTGTATTACATGTCACATCCCAGACATACCTGTGTGCACTGTGTGTCTGTATTACATGTCACATCCCAGACATACCTGTGTGCACTGTGTGTCTGGATTACATGTCACATCCCAGACATACCTGTGTGCACTGTGTGTGTATTATATGTCACATCCCAGACATATCTGTGTGCACTGTGTGTGTATTATATGTCACATCCCAGACATACCTATGTGCACTATGTGTCTGTATTACATGTCACATTCCAGACATACCTGTGTGCACTGTGTGTCTGTATTACATGTCACATCCCAGACATACCTGTGTGCACTGTGTGTCTGTATTACATGTCACATCCCAGACATACCTGTGTGCACTGTGTGTGTATTATATGTCACATCCCAGACATACCTATGTGCACTATGTGTCTGTATTACATGTTACATCCCAGACATACCTGTGTGCACTGTGTGTGTATTACATGTCACATCCCAGACATACCTGTGTGCACTGTGTGTGTGTATTATATGTCACATCCCAGACATACCTGTGTGCACTGTGTGTCTGTATTACATGTCACATCCCAGACATACCTGTGTGCACTGTGTGTCTGTATTACATGTCACATCCCAGACATACCTGTGTGCACTGTGTGTGTATTACATGTCACATCCCAGACATACCTGTGTGCACTGTGTGTCTGTATTACATGTCACATCCCAGACATACCTGTGTGCACTGTGTGTCTGTATTACATGTCACATCCCAGACATACCTGTGTGAACTGTGTGTCTGTATTACATGTCACATCCCAGACATACCTGTGTGCACTGTGTCTGTATTACATGTCACATCCCAGACATACCTGTGTGCACTATGTGTCTGTATTACATGTCACATCCCAGACATACCTGTGTGCTCTGTGTGTGTGTATTACATGTCACATCCCAGACATACCTGTGTGCACTGTGTGTCTGTATTACGTGTCACATCCCAGACATACCTGTGTGCACTGTGTCTGTATTACATGTCACATCCCAGACATACCTATGTGCACTGTGTGTCTGTATTACATGTCACATCCCAGACATACCTGTGTGCACTGTGTGTCTGTATTACATGTCACATCCCAGACATACCTGTGTGCACTGTGTGTCTGTATTACATGTCACATCCCAGACATACCTGTGTGCACTGTGTGTGTATTACATGTCATATCCCAGACATACCTGTGTGCACTGTGTGTGTATTGCATGTCCAGGAAAAGCATGTTTATTCTGCTGGAAAACAGCTCATGCTGACTGAAATTTTTTATTAAAAATACTGTATATTAGACCAGGCAGAGCAAGTGATTTCATTTCACACAGCCGTCCATAGTCCCTCACCACCACTTGCCATATGATGTGCCTAATCCCAATACACTCAATGCAGTACTGGGACACAAAAGGCTGTGCCTCATCTCATTTAATTTATTGCACTTCCACAGGGTGCAATGATGCGCCTCATCCCATTACACTCATTGCTTTTCCATCCTGATATAGTCATTTCACTTCCACTGAACACAAAAATGTGCCTCATCCCATTACTGCACCACCATGGGACTCCATAACGTGCCTAATTCCATTACCCTCATTGCACTTCTATGGGACACAACAATGTGCCTCATCCTATCATTGCACTGGCATGGAACCCAATGATGTGCCTCATCCCCCTACATTCATCACACTTCCCTGGGCCACAACATGTCACATCCCATTGCTGCACTACCATGGTACTCAATAATGTGCCTCATCCTAATGCACTCATTCTTCTCCTATGGGATGTGATGATATGCCCCATCCCCTCACTGCACTAACGTGGGACTCAATAATGTGCCTAATTCCATTACACTCATTGCACCTCCATGGGATGCAATGATGCGCCTCTTCCCATTGCTGCACCACCATGGGACACAGCAATGTGCCTCATTACATCATTGCACTAGCATGGAACCCAATGATGTGCCTCATCCCCCTAAATTCATGTCACTTCCATGGGAAACAACAGGTCTCATCCCATGACTGTACTACCAGGGTACTCAATGATGTGCCTCATCCTATTCCACCCATTCTTCTCCTATGGGATGCAATGATGTGCCGCATCCTATTGCTGCACCACCATGGGACACAACAATGTGCCTCATCCCATCATTGCACTAGCATGGAACCCAATGATGTGCCTCATCCCCTTACATTCATGTCACTTCCATGGGACACAGCATGTCTCATCCCATTACTGTACTACCATGGTACTCAATGATGTGCCTCATCCTATTCCGCCCATACGTCTTGCATGGGAGACAATGATGTGCCTCATCCCCTTACTGCACTAACATGGGACAAACCGGTGTGTTTCATTCTATACCAGAGATGGACAACCTGAGGTTCTCCAGCTGTTGCAAAACTACAACTCCCAGCATGCCCAGACTACCTACAGCTATCAGCCTACAGCAGGGCATGATGGGAGTTGTAGTTTTACAACAGCTGGAGAGCCGCAGGTTGGCCATGCCTGCCCTATACACTCATTGAACTTCCCTAAGACATGATGATGTGCCTCATCCCTTTACACTTATTGCACTTCCATGCGGACACCATGATGTGCCTCATCTCATTACACTTATTGCACTTCCATGGGACACAATGCTATATCTCATCCAATTACACCTAGTGCACTTCCATGGGACACCATGATGTGCCTCATCCCATTACACATATCACACTTCCCCAGGGACACCATTATGTGCCTCATCTCATTGCACTTCCATGATGTACCTCATCTGATTAAAGTCATTGCACCACTATGGACACCATGATGTACCTCATCCCATTAAACTTATTGCACTTCCATGGGACACAATGATATACCTCATCGCATTACACTTATTGCACTTCCATGGGACACCATGATGTGCCTCATCCCATTAGACATCACACTTCCCCAGGAACACCATGATGTGCCTCATCCCATTACACTCATTGCACTTCCATGATGTACCTCATCTGATTAAAGTCATTGCACCACTATGGACACCATGATGTTCTTCAAGCTTTAATCCCACCGCACCCCATATCTCTGCCCACCCTGTCATTTTCAGCTGCGATCTTCGAGGTAGACAACTCCCTTGAGATACGTCTCAGTCTACTCTTTATCCTCAATGACATTCTGTAAGTGTTGTTTCCTCTCCACTAATAGGCCCTGAGAACCTAACATATAATTCTTTCGATTCTTTATTTAACGTGTCAGATTTCATAGGGCGCCGTCCTCGTGTTATTTAAAGGAAAGCACGTGTGAAGAATATCATGAGGGAAATCCAAGGTAGAGGTCGGCACTTCTAAGTTTATACACTGTTAAAATGTGCCTGGCTGTGGGATCGGACGGCTCGGTTAGTCTTCAGCGAGTGCCCGAGGGGCTTCCTAAGTGCGTTCACACATCCGTGACGGGAAAATGGCTGACTCATCGCATCTGGAAATGTGATACAGGCTCATAGATTTATAGAACAGAACACACGTATATCTTACTGGGGTACGGCCAGATTTCTCATTCGGTCTGGAAAAATAACCAATAGTTTCTTCTCCCCGTATGGTTTATCATTCCAGCTTGACTATTCTACCTCGACCTGAGATGACTACAATAGGCTCCTGACAGTCATGTTTGCTTTTCCTCGGCTGACCTTTCCCTGGGTTTTATTGTAAAGGCTCAGACAATGCAGCTTCATTTACAATTTGTTTGTGACTTACCAAAGGATCTCCCCGCCGACATAAAAAACCATATTGGCTTGAGTACACTTTTCCCGAGACATAAGCTTTAATCTATACATTCATTTTTCATGAGAGGTCATTAATTTTTTACAAAAAATTTTGACGAGCGGAGACAATGCCAAGTGCTGGAACGAAGGGGCAGAAGAGCAGAGCTCAGATACGATAAGGTTTTGTGGCTCTCCTGAAATTGCTGGGGTTATGTAGTTAGTGACTGTTGGTTTTTGATGAGCCCCTACTGTGCTGTGTCTGCCCCCCCCAGGGGGGGCATAAAAAAACGTTCAGAAATGAGAGAAAACAGAGCTCAGCTTAGGACTTCTGCCCCTTCATTTCAGAGATCAGTGGCGATCTCAGCAGTTCCCATCATGCATTATGTTAGAAGTTTTGGTAAGTGACGGATACGTTTCTAAGGGCTTGTTCACACATCAGTTATTTGATCACTGATTTCCATCAGTTATTGTGAGCCAAAACCAGGAGTGGAAGCTACACAGAGATAAGGTGTAATGAAAAGATCTCCACCTGTTCTGTGCTTTTGACTCACACCTGGTTTTGGCTCACAATAGCTGATGGGAATAACTGATCAAATAACTGATGTGTGAACAAGGCCTAAGAGAGTCTCTTGTGATGCCTTGTAGGGCTAGCTCGGCTGAATGTAATGATGCCTTTCACCCAGCAATCCGTTGCTTCATTCTGGATAAAAACTACTTTTGAACCATAAGCAAATGAGCAGTTAAGTGCACTGAGGGTGGGGCCAAGCTACTCTGTGCACCCTTGCTGCTCTTGCTTCCTGTGACAATCCCTCCTTCTCCTTCTTGATTGACAGGGACAGGTGAGATGACAATGCAGAACCTGGCCCTGCTGATTAAGAAGGAGATGGAGGGGCTGGCAGAAGAAGCAGGTGGAGCAAGGGTGCACAGTGTGGCTTGGGCCCGCCCTCAGTGCATTTAACTGTTCATTTGCATATGAATAAACATTGTTATTTTTCCCTCTAGAATGAAGTTTCAGATCAGTAAGTGAAAGAGATCATTACTAGGGATGAGCGAACCTTAACTGCAAATTTCAGGTTCGTACCGAACTTTGCGAGTTCGGGTACCTTGACCCGAACCCAGACTTTTTTTTACTAAAGTTCGGATGACTTTATTACATTCTGTTATAACATGGTTATATGGGAAAATAATAGCATTCTTAAGACAGAATGCAAAAGAATATGGCCATTTAGGGGTTTTAAAAAAATACACTCACCTTATCCCCTTGATCGTGCTGCAGCAGCTTCTTCTATTTTCACTGAACAGGACCTGTGATGTGCACGATAACGTCACCGGTCACTGTGCTCTCCCACGTAGTGATGTCATCATGCATATCGCAGGTCCTGTTCAGTGAAGATAGAAGAAGCTGCTGCAGCACGATCAGGTGGATGAGGTGAGTTGTTTGTTTTTTTTCGAACCCCTAAATTGCTGTCCCCAATGCACAGGCACCATCCACGTGGCTGCTGCAGACAGATGCAGACCTATTCAACTTGAATAGGTCCGTGATACATCTGCACCGCAAAAAAATAGAACATGTTCTATTGTTTTGCAATGCGGAGACGCGGACAGAAAACCACAGAAGTACTCCGTAGTGCTTCCGTGGGGGTTCCATGCCTCCGTTCTGCACCGCACCTTCCGGATTGCAGACATATTCAAGTGAACGGGTCCGCATCCATGATGCGGCGCACAAACCGTCGGTGCCCCCTAAATAACCCCCTGTGTGTCAGTGGCCGCCTAATAACCATGTTACCATCATAATAACAGAAATCGCCAATAGCCTTAATTAATGTTGTCGAAACCAGGGAATATTAGACACGTGTGATTTTAATTTTCCTTGACACAAATGTATGAATGAGTTTTTTTCTTGCTCTGAAATGTCTATAGCTGAAGGTTACAGATGCGTTTGCGATCAAAGACTACATCAAATGCCAGCGGATCAATTTATACCGGCCGGGGAGAGAGAAAAAAAAACGGGTGGTGGGGGGTCGTCTGATGTTTTTTAATGAGCTTGAACCACTGCGGGGATCGTTCAGACTTCGTAACAAAAATAAATAAATAAATAAAACGGATGATGATTTGAAAGCAACTGGGAATGAATACAAAAATAAAGAAATAAAGGGCCTGTCACGCCCCCCAAAAAATCAGGTTCTATAGAGAAGAGGCCAAATATTGCCCCCTCTGTACGGCTTAGTCATTACCAGCAGAAAACCAATAAACAGAGAACAGCACAGCTGGAAGCCGAGCAGGAGTCTTAGCCATTGCTGTAGTGCCGAGCTGAATACCAGCAGAAGAGACGTCGAACGTGCCACATCTTATATTTAAAATCACGTTAGGACAATATGTGATCATACCCGCAACGTTAACCCTTTACACAATTAAATATGTACAGGAAGATTGAAGAGTCCGATTTTTTTTCTTTTTTTTTTACGTGAAGCTCTGCTGTGAAATCTTACTGGAAAGGATTAACCAGAGCGTTAGTGAATTTAGCAGTGTCCCAATTATTTATTGACGGAAATTGTTTCCTCTTCACCGTCCAGCGCCAGTAGCTGCTGATATATTCCGGGGGGTGAGTAATGGGGACGCGCCTCCTTAACTAAAGGTCAATGATTTTTTAGCAGATTTTGCAATAGGGATCCGCAGCTAAACGCCTGCTGCAATATTTTTCTTGTAAAACGCGTTTATCCCGCATCGCACGACAGCTGTAACTGAGACGTAGACAATTACAGCGCGCTGGATAAGCCTCAGGGGAGGGGAGGTGGCGAAAGCGAAAAGACAGTTGTTCTAAGGGTGAAGGCTGACTTTGATGGAGACGCAGGGAAATCAGTGACGATGCAATTAGCGGAGTCAGGTACACATCCCCAGCATGGGATAGCGCCACATCTCAATGGTTTGCCTGGCAGTCTATTTCTTTTTGTTTTGTTTTTGTTTTGTTTGTTTGTTTGTTAGAAAATATACTTCCTGTAATAAATGTACCGATACGGCCACGTCCGGAGAGATGCGCTTCTGAGCCACATCCCCTGGTGACCACATCCGTTGCCTGGTCGTGCCCATATTGTGGCCCACAAACAGTCAATTCACTTAAATGGGTCCGCAATCCGGAAGGTTGGTGCAAAATGGAGTGCTTCGGTGGGGTTTCTATCCGTGCAAAAAAAGTAGTGAATGCACTACTTTTGGACCGTCGGATGCGGATCGCGGACCCTATTCCAGTGAATGGGTCTGCGTCGGTGCCCTTAGTGCATGTAGCCTTAGGGCTCATGCACACGACCATATGTATTTTGCGGTCTGCAAAAAACGGATCCACAAAAAAAACGGATGACGTCTGTGTGCATTCCGTATTTTGCGGAATGGTACAGCTGCTCCCTAATACAACAGTCCTTATCCTTGTGCGTAATGCGGACAATAATAGGACATGTTCTATTTTTTGGCGGAACGGAAATACGGGCATATGGAAATGTAATGCACATGGAGTACCTAACTTTTTTTTGTGGACCCTTTGAAATAAATGGTTCCAGATACGGTCCGCAAAAAAAAAGGAGTAGACGGAAAGAAAATACGTTTATGTGCATGAGCCCTTAGTAACAGCATGCAGTGCTCTGTTTCTTCCTGCATGTGCTGGGGGAGATCAGCAGTGGACTGATTGCTCAGCTGCTCTATTACTGTGTACTAGTGTTTCTGACTAATGGAGCGCCGAGTCATGGACCTATCAGGTTCTGATCCAGGGGCTCAGCGCTCAACCCCTTCCTGGTCATACACCAGTGATAGTCTTTGGACTCACTAGCTGTGTTCCTGGTTCTTGTTCCTGCGCTTTATTGGATTGTTCGTGCTTCTGACCCTAGGTTGTCATCTGACCTCTCTGTGTCTCCCGTTTGGTACTGTGTTGTCCTTCTGGTTCTGACCAATTTACGTTCTGACGGTATTGTATTTGTCTGTCCTTGTTTGTTGTCCGTCTCTGCACTTCAAAGGGTTTTCCAAGATTTTTTTTTTACCAATGACCTATCTTCAGGACAGCTCATCAATGTCAGATCAGAGAAGGTCCGACGCCCGTCACCCCCGCCGTTCAGCTGTATGAAGAGAAGGCAAATGCCATGCGCGCCTGCCGTCTCTTGTCTCTCTTCCTGCTCACTGCTTCTATATCTAAAGCGATATTAGACCCTTATAGACTGTTTTACACTGACCGGTGTAATACGGACGGCTTTTTGGTCAATGTGAACACAAGTACTTGCATCTCCCATGTAATAACAATTCTGGAACATCTATTCTTAGGACTCCATGATGTGCCATTCCTTTATTATTGCTTCTAGAAGTTATGACTCAATTGCTAACAGTTTTTGATTGAAGGTCCAGGTGGGTGTTACCCATTGAGGGTGTGCACTTTCTTACACAATCCAATTATTTTAGCCAGTGGCAGACTGCCTCCAACTGGTAACACCCATCTGGACCTTCATTAGAAACTGCAGGTAGATGGCCTCAAGTACACAATGAACGGACACCTTCAGACAGCTGATCACAGGGGTGTAGAGAATTGTGTCACTATCGATCTGATATTGATGGCCTATCCTGAGGATAGAAAGAACATATCTCTTTCTGAAGGACCCAGTATATTTCAGATATGTTCATATTACCTTTAAAGATGACCTGTCCCCCTGTAGCTATAGGGGGTGCAGAGGTCGGGACCAGGAGCCTGAGGGGGCCCAAAGATCCTTGTGCCGCATAAGAAGACACTGGTATTATAGAAAGTGCATGCTGGTCAAGTTACACCTCTGGCTGGAGGGAAGGGGTTAGGTCAAGAATTTAGCATGGGGAGGGGGTGCTGTTTCAATTTTTGCCTCAGACAGCACAAGGGCTATGTGCTTCTCTACCCTTGGCCACCAAGCACTGAGGGAAGAGGGCCCAAGCTGAATTTGTGCACCAGGGCCCATGAGCCTTTAGCTACGCCCCTGCCTGTCCCCTCTCCTGACATGTCTGTTTTAGTAACTACTTGCATTCCCGTGTAATAACAATTCTGGAGCCTCTATTTTTATGAGTCTGTGTTTTGCCATTCCTTTATTATTCCTGCTAGACGCTATGAATGAATCACCAGCAGTGTCCAATAAAGGTGCAGGTGGGTGTTACCAGCTGGGGGTGTGTCCCTACACATCCCGACACTATCCAATTAGTGTTGTCAGTGGCAGACTCTGCAGAAACACCCCTCCCAACTGGTAACACCTATCTCAACCTTTTTTAGAGAACTGCTAGTAATTTATTCATAACTTCTAGCAGGAATAATAAAGGAGTGGCACAACACAGAGTCATAAGAAGATGCTCCAGAATTGTTCTTACATGGGGAATTCATGGAGTTTCTAAAACAGTTATGTCAGGAGAGGTGACGGCTCCTCTTCAAAGGGAATCTGAATCAGTTTTTGCTGCCCTAAGGACAGCATGAATTAGTGACATGTCCCCTTAGCAAAATGCTGGATCACTTTCTAAAATCGCCCCATTTGTTTTGCTAACATGTTGTATTGAACAGCTCCAGCTCCCTGCTGCTGATCTCTATAGGAAAAAAATATGTAAATCATGATGAGGCCATGAAGAGCCGGGAGCTCATGAATATTAGGACTCATTGTCTCACACAGTATATTGAACAACTCCGGGGCTGGAACCGTTCAATACATGATTTTAGAAAAATGACTGGGTGAATTTTGGAAAGTGACCCAGCATGTCACACAAGTGACAGATTCCCTTCAGACAAAATGTTCAGAGAAAAAAAAAAATCCATAGTAAAAAAGAAAAAAAAACTGTCTTTGCTGTATTATGGATAAAAAAATAAAATGAGTGCCATGACAACCTGCACTATAAAGCTAAAAATGCAGCAACAGCAAAACAAATTATTTAAAAAAAATGGCATTGTTACTGTGCAAAAGTAGTAAAACATAACAAAAAAAACATCCAACGTATATATTTGTTATTGCCTTAATCCTACCAACCAGCAAAATAAAGTTATCTTCTCATTTGTACTGGTAAAAAAAAATTGGCAATACCAAAAGAAATTAGTTTAAAACATTGCGTTTTTATTGCACAAAAGTAGTAAAACGTAAAAAAAAAAAAAAACTATATATTTGTTATCGCCTCAATCTTGCTAATGACACTCTAAGCTCAGTGGCCACTTCTACTTCTGAGAACATCCTGCTTGAAGCCTCGCAATGATGAGGTACTGTTGATCAATTGTTTGGCGTTGTCTTGGTCTCATGATGTCAAAATGTGAACAGCATGATGAGGAGGACAGTTTAAATACCAATTCTAATTGAACCAGGAAATTTAATGGGCGATTTGTTGATCAAAAACCGGTTGTGAAATTAGCCGTTACGTTTCTTGTTAGAGAACAGCAAGTTGTGCAAAAAGTCCTGAAACATTGAGCAGTTTCAAAAGTTTAGAGAAGGTCACATTAAAAGGGTTTTTTGGGAGTTAACTACTGATGACCTATCTTCAGGATAGGTCATCAGTATCTGATCGATGAGGGTTTGACACCCGGGACCCCCGCCAATCAGCTGTGTGAGAAGGCACCGGTGCTTTTCCTAGGCCAGTGACTGCACTCATTGGTCACATAGCCTAGGAGCAGCTCAGCCCCATTCAAGTGAATGGGGCTGAGCGCCATACCAAGCACAGCCGCTGTACAATATACGGCGCTGTGCTTGATGAGCTAAGAGAAGACCTCACTGGAGTGCCGGTGCCTTCTCAAACAGCTGATCGGCGGGGGTCCCAGGTGTCGGACCCCCACCGATCAGATACTGATGACCTATCCTGAGGATAGGTCATCAGTAGTTAACTCACGGAAAACCCCTTTAAGTTCACCTGTAAAGGTTAGAGTGCATTTTAGGTTCATCCTGAAATTTCACCCATAAGCCAAATATCCCTAATATTTTGTGAGTACTACAATAATATAAACATACAATAAACTATTAGGCTGGTACAGGGGGAGAGAGGACCCTGCCCACAAGAGCTTACAATCTACCAAGGAAGGGGGAAGAACACAGTAGCTGAGGGTAAATGCTACTAATTTGGCTGTGTGGTGGCAGCATGCTTATTGAAGGTGGTAGACTTTCCTGAAGCTGAGGTTTTTCAGGTTACTTTTGGAGGTTTGGATGTTAGGGGAGAGCCTGATGTGTTGGTGTAGAGAGTTCCAGAGTAGGAAAGAGAAATCCTATAGTTGATTGTCTGAAGAACAGATGAGGGCAGAAAAGGAATGTACGTAGGTCCTGGGAGAATTGGAGATTACATGTGGGGATGTATCGAGAAAGAAGGTCAGAGATGTAAGGAGGGGACAGGTTGTGGATGGTCTTATAGGTAGTTGTTAGTATTTGAAACTGAATTTGCAGGGCAATGGGGAGCCATTGAAGGGATTGACAGATGGGGGAGGCAGAGGAGAAACGAGGGGAGACGTGGATTAACTGGGCAGCGGAGTTGAGGATAGATTGGAGGGAAGTGAGAGTACTGGATGGAAGGCCCCAGAGGAGAATGTTGCAAATGTCCAGGTGGGAGATGACGTGAGAATGCTCTAGCTTTTTAGTTGACTCAGGGGTGAGGAAGGAGTGAATACGAGATGTTCTTAAATTGAAAGCAGCAGGTCGAGGTGAGGGTGAGGATGTGTGCAGTGTCGGACTGGGGTGTATAGGGCCCACCAATAGAATTCATTCAGCTTCCAACATTTCTCAGGCTCACCACTTCTCCACTTCTGAGCTCTGGCCCCTCTTGCACTGATTATATGACAGTTACTGTATATCATCACAGGTCCTTCACACTCCTCCTCTCCACTGCTGAGCTCCGGCCTCTCCTGCACTGATCACATGAAGGTGACGTCATCACAGGTCCTTCATGCTCCGGCCTCTCCTGCACTGATCACATGAAGGTGACGTCATCACAGGTCCTTCAGCTCTTGCACTGTAGCAGATTCTAGTGCCCGTCCTGCTGTGCGCTCGACTCCCACCCCCTTCACCCCACAATGTTCACATGAACAGTCATTGACCTTCAGCATCACCAGCAACTGTTCTCATTTGGTGTTGGGACTCCTAACGCTGCTAAGAGTCCTATCAATGCTCTGCTAACTTGGTTATTTCATCATGAATTTCATTTTAAGGGGTATTCCCATCTGGGACATTCATGGCATATCCATAGGATGATGCCCTAGAAGTGTACAGACAGCAAGTCACGCATGCACAGCCACCCTTCGTTCACCGCTATGGAACAGAAAATAGCTGAGAGGCGGTTTGGCTATTTTCAGGAGTCCCATAGTGGTGAATGGAGAGGACGCCACGTATTCACAATGTGCTCTCCTTTTACTTTACTTTACCCTTGTTATGGACATATGAGCAGGTCCCAAAGGTGGGACCTGCACCTATTGGACATTTATGGCACATCCCATCAATATATACCATATATGTCCCAGATGGAAATACCCCTTTAATCTCCTCCCTGAGAAAATCATGCATACACGCCTGAAACCAAAGAATGCAAAATAAAGACACAGAACACAGTAATTGGGGAATAAATGGCCAAATTGTTTATTTAAAATATTAAAAATGGCAAACCCCCGACTCACGGAGAGTCACCCTCCAGCACTCAGGAGAGGAAAACCCCCTGTGGAGGAAACCTCTAGGGAACCATGGCTGGAGGGCTGCCCTTCCCTTGGGCTTAGAGGGTAATGCCACTATGTGGCTGCCACATAAATAGTAAGGGGATGCAGCAGCCGGGCTGATCTGGTTGGCTAGGCGGATGTCCCTTTCCTCCCATTGGGCGATGGACTTCCTGCTAGAACCTCCAAATTTCCTCAAGGTGCGGTGGGCGGGGGTAGTCAAGCTCAAGGTCCTCAGGCCATCAAGTACAGCACCAAATATGGCCGCTCGCCCGCTTTTTACAAGGGTTCTTCCCTTATGACACGCATGCTTGTGATGTCACAGGTGTGTATGACTAATGTTCTGAAGGGTTAACCCTTTAGTAACTGTTAATGTGCCTTACTGAAGAGGCCCTTAACTCCTTCCTGACCACACTTTGTCAACATATTCCAGTTTGGATAACCGCCATATATTTATGGTCCTCCGATGATCACAGGGTTTCCTCCTTTGGTGGAGCAGGTTTGTTCTGTTACTGACAGCCACTGGTCCAGGTGCCGACACTGAGTAGCTGGACCATTGGCTCTTACTTAACCACTTGCAGACTGCACCATATAAATGAACAGACTAACAGCATGGTCCATTCAGTTTTATATGTGACCATTGAACCTATCCTGGGGCCGCAGTTGAGGACGGCGCATCCATGAAACAGACACTTGCATCTTGACTTTACCCAAGCAGGAGGCGCAGTGCTTAGTGGTTACAGTCAGCATTGAGCACAAAGCTTGATGGTTACATTGTTATTATAAGCTTGGTGGTTGCTATGGGCAACTGAACAGTCTATCAGGTAAACAGCTTGATGGTGTCAGTCTTTTACTGAGGCACACCGCCCTATAGTTACAAATCTGGCCCTGAGAGCACTCGGTTGCAGTTTATGACAACTTACACTAACAAGATGTGGCGGGGCACGTGGATGAGGGCTGTCTTGTCAGGGCATTGTTATGGAGGCCATTAGACACTTTCTTCCTTCCTTCCAACTGTCATCTTCCCCTCAACTGCCTCTTGCTGTCTTCTCTCCTAGACATCTGATGGTCGTCAGCCACATCCCTGATTGGTGCTGGGCCCCTTTACACATCAGACAGAAGAAGACAGGTGATAGAGGACAGACAGCTTGAGGGACACCAACAGAGGGGGGACGTGATAAGGAAATAGTGTATGAATGGGAAACACCGAATGTTCTGTTGGTAAGGTATGAGGAGATCCAGGAGAGGGCCTGATCTTTGATGCCAAGGGAAGAGAGGGTTTGTAACAGGACACAGTGGTCAACAGTATCAGAGACAGAGGACAGGTCAAGGATGAGTAGCACAGAGTAATGACGTTTAGCTTTGGAAGTTAGCAGATCGTTGGTGACTTTGGTTTCTGTTCTTCTGATCCATCAGAAGAAGAAAGAAAAAAGAAAACAGGATAGTGGTTGAGATTGTAAGAAGATTGTGGTCCAAGAGGGGGTGAGGAGAGATTTAGAGATTAGATAGGGAGTATAGGTGGGTGAAGGCTAGGTCCAGCGTGTGTCCGTCTCTGTGGGTGGCTGTGGAGGACCATTGTGTGAATCCAAAGAAGGCAGTAGGAGATAAGAGTTTGGAAGCAGTTGAGTTGTGTCAATAGAGATGTTGAAATCCCCCAAGATAATGGTGGGGATGTCTGCGGAGAGTGTGAATAAACTGAAGTCTCCCATAGGATGGTACGGCAAGAAAGGCTGTGTCGGTTGGTGTCAGCCATGTTTCTGTGAGACCAAGAAATTAAGAGGTAGGATGTAGAAGCGTTTATTGCAAATGGAACGTAATTTCCATAATGCTCCAGATGCAAGGATCCCCTCTTGCCCTGGGCCCGATAGCAGTCGTATGGTCTGCCGCAATGATAGTTACGACCCTGACCGCCAGTCATTGGCTGCAACAGAAGATGTCCAAACAGGAACCAAGGGGCGGGAACAGAACGGAGGGGAGCAGGTGAACATGACTCTTTCATTAGGCCATACCCGCTACAGTACAGTGCGATACTAAAAGAGTAGAATTCCTGAAAAACTTCTTTAAGGCCCAAAATAGGCAGGTCCTTGAGGTGTTAAATCTTTATTCATTAATATCTGAACATGTCAAATGCCAATTCCATTATTTCTTGTACGTTCAGAACAATAAAGAGAGCAGATTAATTGCTTTTTTATCATTTCCTACATATAATGAAATAGCGGGATAAAGGAAATAATGAAATTTCATTTAGTCTGTTGATCTTCTATTAACATTCATTCATGGTTACAAAAGCTGACCTTAACGAGAGATGTTAGGCTGAATATTTCAAGTGGCATATATAATTCAATGAGCGCACTCTCAAGGGGAACGCATTGTGAACTTTTGTAAGATTGAAACAAGAGTCTGGCAAATAGAATTGTTTTGTGATCTCCTTTGGACAATGCATCAAGCGCTGGCCCTGAGCTATCATTAGGGCTCCTGTGTTCGTGAAGTTACGTATCAGAAGATCACATTATAAACAGTTTTCTGGGTTTCTAGCTATTAGAAGAGGCTGGGTGCTTCGTAAGCACTGCAGCCTCTTCCTAGGCCATATGACATCACCGTACATTGGTCACATGTCCTAGTTGCAGCTCATCCCCATTCAAGTCAATGGGGCTGAACTGCAATACCAAGCACAGTCACTATACAATGTCCGGCGCTGTTCTTGGTAAGCACCTGGGAGGCTGCCATGCTCACCAGAGCTCTGGTGTCCACTACTGCTTCGAATGTGAGACTACCATCATTTTATAGACAATTATCTTTGCTATCTAAAACATAAATTGAACTTGCAACTATTTAGCATATGATTAGTTATGTAGATTCTTGTCATGTAACTGCATTCTTACTGTTTAGCTCCTGGTGGTGGAACAATCTTTTTCTTCTTGTATACTACACATTACAACCTCACATTCCCTAATAGCTCAGTGTGTTATTAAAGGGGTATTCCCATCATAGACAATGGGGGCATATCGCTAGGATATGCCCCCATTGTCTAATAGGTGTGGTTTCCACCACTGGGACCCGCACCTATATTGAGAACGAAGCAGGGAGCGCTGGCCACCACCAGGCGCAGCTCCCCGCTGCTCCCATAGAAATGAATGGGAGCGCACAATGCAAGTGCGGCCACCGCTCCCATTCATTTCTATGGAGCCGACGGAATTTTCGGTGGCCCCATATAAATAAATGGAGGGCAGCTGCGCATGCGCAATGCATCCTCTGTTCATTTCCCCGCTCTGTTCTCAATATAGGTGCAGGTCCTAGAGGTGGACAGACAATGGGGGCATATCCTTGCCCCCATTGTCTGAGATGGGAATAACCCTTTAAGTTGATTCCCAAGCAAAAGGTCACTGGTTCGGATCCTGGAACAGCAGGTTTCCCAAGAAAAGAGAAACAGCATCATCCCAAATTAAAACTAATAATAAAGATAAATGAGGGCCCTTTTTCAGATTGTGGAAGCCGTAAGTTACACCTCTATCTTCTAGATATTGTTTTTATTTAAAATGGATTCCTTTTTCATGAGCCTTGAGTCTCGCAAAATCCAGCATTATAACTTAGTGGTGAGTCCATTCATAAACCACATGCATTTATAGTGTCACATCAAATATGACATTTCCAGCAGGATCGTATTGATTCCTTGTTTAAGGCCTATTTGTTGCTAGATCGATTCAATTGATATTGAGTACTCAGTAGGAACTTTCTTGTTTACAGCCTCTTTCAGCTTTCTCAGGATCGTGTCTCGGAGATAAGTAGTAAACCGGCTCATCTAATATAGACAACTATATGCTGCTTTGCAGTGAACTGATTTTATTTTCCAGATGTTAACTGCAGATAGAGAATTACAGCTTCACACGAAACAACTTTAGCTAAATTTCTCAGCAAAGGTGAAATAAGCAAGTTTTAAAGGAACACTTCTATACACTATATTGTAGGGTCTGAAGGGGTGGAGCATGACATTGGAATTCAGAGCACATTAAAGAGACAATGCTTGTGTCATGCTCCACCCCCTCAGTCTCTGCTCAAGGCATGACACTGATTATCCATATTATATTACGTATTATTGAGTGCTGCTTCAACATACTATAGGAAAAATTCTTAAAGTGGGTTTCCAAGATTACTATGTTTTTTCCCCATGCTTTTTTTTTTTTAATTTGATCTCTGTTGACCCGTTTTCACCATGTAAACCAATCACTCTGGTTTGTTTCCATCCTGTATTTAGCACTTCCTGTTGCTGTATCCAACCAAACCCATAATGCACTTCTCCTTTCTCTGCCACAGCTCCAGCACTGCCCCTAAGAATACCCAGCTAGTTTATAGCTCCTCCCATCCAGTTTGTTACATAGACACTCCCCTATCACTGGCCATAACAATGCCCAGGTAGTATATAGCCCCTCCCACCCAACTAGTGACATAAACACTCCCTATCACTGGCCCTAACAATGCCCAGCTAGTTTATAGCTCCTCCCACAAAGTTAGCTACATAGACACTCACCTATCACTGGCCTTAACAATGCCCAGCTAGTTTATAGCTCCTCCCACCAGCTAGTTACATAGACACTCCCTATCCCTGCCCCTAACAACACCCAGCTAGTTTATAGCTCCTCCCACAAAGTTATATACATAGACACTCCCCTATCACTGCCCCTAACAATGCCTAGCTACTTTATAGCTCCGCCCACCAGCTAGTTACATAGACACTCCCTATCACTGGCCCTTACAACACCCAGCTAGTTTATAGCTCCTCCCACCCAGCTAGTTACATAGACACTCCCCTATCCCTGCCCCTAACAACAACCAGCTAGTTTATTGCTCCTCCCACCAGATAGTTACATAGACACTCCCCTATAACTATTCCAGATGTTTGCTGAAGGTCTATGGGAGATGCAGGACACAGAAGTGTTTTTTTGTTATTGTCTTTTTTGTTCATTAGGTGTTTTTTATTTTCTTTCTGCCTACTTGCATTATGTAACTCTGGCATTTTTAAGGCTTTTTTACATCGCTCTTACTACAGGGGAAAAAAATCCATAAATAAGCACAGTTCACACTGCCATTTATAAAAATAAAAAAACACTAAAAAAAGCCACAAAATCCTTAGCAAAAAAAAGCACAGTTGCCCTAAAATGCATGAGCATATTCTATTTTTACTGGTAAAAAAAAAAAGTGGGAGTTAAATGCCCACTTTAAGGACCCTAAATAGGAAATTTCATCTGGCATATAAGTATCTTACAAAAGTGAGTACACCCCTCACATTTCTTTAATGTTAATTGTGCCCAATTAGCCATTTTCCCTCCACTGTGCCATGTGACTCATTAGTGTTACAAGGTCTCAGGTGTGAATAGGGAGCAGTTGTCTTAAAGGGAACCTGTCATCACCTTTATGCAGCACATACTAACGGCAGAATAAAGTAGAGACAGGTGAGTTGATTTCAGCGATCTGTCATTAATAAGTTAAAAGTAAGTGGTTGCCAAGAACCAACATCACAATCATTGCAGACTGGGCCTGGAAAACAATCCTGGCCACCTGAGAAGAGTCCTGGTTATTCATGAATTCTTGCTCTCCCTGCCCACTTGCTGATGATTGACAGACCTCTACCTAGTTTTCTCCCTTTCTCTCTAGGAGAGAACTGCCAGTCATCAGCAGATGGACGGGGAGAGCAGGAGATTAGGAATAACCAGGACTCTTCTCAGGTAGATTTGACTCTCTTCAAGGCCTGTGCTGTAATGATTATGATGCTGGTTCTCAGCAACCACTTACTTTTAGCTCATTAGTGACACACCGCTGAAATCAGCATTTCTGTCACTAATTTATGCTACCCTCAGTGAGCTCAGCATAAAGTTGATGACAGGTTCCCTTTAAATGTGGTGTTACCGCTCTCACACTCGCTCATACTGGTCACTGGAAGTTCAACATGGCACCTCATGGCAAGGAACTCTCTGAGGATCTGAAAAAAAGAATTGTTGCTTTGCATAAAGATGGCCAAGGCTATAAGAAGATTGCCAAAACCCTGATACTGATCTGCAGCATGGTGGCCAAGACCATACAGTGATTTAACAAGACAAGTTTCACTCACAACAGGCCTCGCCATGGTCAAACAAAGAAGTTAAGTGCACGTGCTCAGCATAATATCCAAAGGTTGTCTTTTCAAAATAGACATATGAGTGCTGCCAGCATTGCTGCAGAGGTCAAAGGGGTGGGTGTCAGCCTGTCAGTGCTTAGACCATACACCGCACACTGCATCAAATTGGTCTGTATGGCTGGAGCCTCTTAGAAGCCTCTTCTAAAGATGATGCACAAGAAAGCCCACAAAAAGTTTGCTGAAGACAAACAGATTAAGGACATGGATTACTGGAACAATGTCCTGTGGTCTGATGAGACCAAGATAATCTTATTTGCTTCAGATGGTGTCAAGCATGTGTGGTGGCAACCAGGTGAGGAGTACAAAGACAAGTGTGTCTTCCCTACAGTCAAGCATGGTGGTGGGAGCATCGCGGTTTGGGGCTGCATAAGTGCTGCCGGCTTTGGGGAGCTACAGTTCATTGAGGGAACCATGAATGCCAACATGTACTGTGACACACTGAAGCAGAGCATGATCTCCTTCCTTTGGAAACTGGACCATAGGGCAGTATTCCAACATGATAACAACCCCAAACACACCTCCAAGACGACCACTGCCTTGCTAAAGAAACTGAGGGTAAAATTGCTTGACTGGCCAAGCATGTCTCCAGACCTAAACCCTATTGAGCACCTGTGGGGCATCCTCAAAGGGAAGGTGGAGGAGCGCAAGGTCTCTAACATCAACCAGTTCTGTGATGTCATCATGGAGGAGTGGAAGAGGATTCCAGTGCCAAACTCTGAATCTCTAGTGACCTGCATGCCCAAGAGAGTTAAGGCAGTGCTGGAAAATAATGGTGACCACACAAAATATTAACACTTTGGGCACAATTTGCCCATTTTCACTTAGGGGTGTACTCACTTTTGTTGCCAGTGGTTTAGATATTAATGGCCGTGTGTTGAGTTATTTTGAGGACACACCAAATGTACACTGTTATACAAGCTGTACACTGACTACTTTACATTGTATCAATGTGTCAGATCTTCAGTGTTGTCCCATGAAAAGATAGAATAAAATATTTACAAAAATATGAGGGGTGTACTCACTTTTGTGAGATTCTGTACATCTACTATAATCAAACTCATCACATTAAGAATACCAATGACCCCAGGTCCTACACTCCAGGTTACCCATCAGATATAACTAGGAGAAAAAAAAATAAATATTCAATTTTTTAACAAAAAACATTTACTGTTATTCTTGCAAGTTGTTTCCAGTTATACAGCAAGGAACTTTTTTCCACTCTGCAGACTTCAAGTATCCATCATGCCAGGCTTCCAACAAATGAAGGGTTTTTGCGTCACGCCACCTATTTCCAGTAAAACCATTAATATTCCCAAAGGTAAATGAGTTGTCAAGGAAGAGGAGCAGCGAATATTCAGGTAATGTAATAGAAGTACTGAGTACCACTGACGGCTCATTTTGAAAGAAGCGACTCTCTGTCTACTATTAAAATCAATGGAAGGCCATTGATTTCATACTTAGGCATCCATCATGCAGCTATCTTGCCAGCTGATCACCAAGGGTCCCAGCAGTGAGAGCCCTCCAACCTCCCCCCACCCTTTTAAGTTACCATTATGAGATCTGTCCAGTGAAAAATTTGTCCTGCTACATCCCGTTCCTCCATCAGTGAAGACGGGTGCCCACCAAACTGGACATATCATGGGGATAGTGTAATGTGTCAATGTAGTTTATGCATATGAGGGTTAGTTTTGTGAAACTTTTTTGAACTTTATTCCAGTTATGATTACACTGGAAATTCACTTAGTGGTTACAAATAGTGATGAGCGAGCATGCTCGGCCGAAATCTCTGTTTGGCCGAGCATGCCGGCGCTCGAGTCCCCTCCCCGCACCAAGACGTCATGACCCCCAATGCAAGTCAATGGGGACAGATCCGTTCGGTGTAACACAATAGTAAACGGATCTGTCCTCCATTGACTTTCAATGGAGTTCATGACGGATCCGTCACTTTACCTTTCCCAGCAGCTCCCTCCTCCCTCCAGCAGGTGGCGCTGTGGTGAAACTTACTACTGTGCGCACCGTCTTCCTGCTGGGACAGGTCGGGTGCTGCTGGGAAAGGTAAGTTTAACCTGGGTGCTCGATCATCACTAGTTACAAATGTTGGCACACAGCTTGGAGGTTACACTCTCTACTGGGCACACAGATTAGTGGTTGCAGTCTCTGATTGGCACAAGACTTGACAGTTGTAGTCTCTGATGGGAATTCTGCTTGCTGGAACACTGCTTTGTGCTTACATTATCTAATGACCATATAACTTGGCAGTAAAGTCTCTATTGCCCTCAGAGAGCAACTCATGGTAAATGCCGGGCCTCTGTGGCCTTGGTCACTGGTCAGGCTGGGAAGACACAGCTACCATCCTCCTCAGTATGGAAACAGCGGTTCTCAACACAGGACATTCTTCAACAATGGCACTAGAAGTGGTCCAGAACTGCTTAGCAGGATTCTGCATTTTTTTCAGTTTCATCCCATAAATAATTTTTTCCCGTTTTTCAATATATGATATGGAAAGTTAATTGATGCCGAAAAAAATACTTGCCCCACAAAAACAACCGCCCATTTTGTTATATGAGTAGAAAAGTAAAAAAGTTAGGGCTTTTAGAAGGCAGGAAGGGAAAAAATGAAAATTGTCCAGTTCCTTAAAGAATTAAACTTTTTTTTTAGATTTCAGGATCCACCATTCACAATAAATGATAGTCACAACTTATCAATTCCACCTCCCTGCATAATTACCTTGGCATTAGTCACACAGCATGCTTACAAAACTTTCCAGTCAATGAGGTCTACTCTAGCCTATTGTGTCTGTGACCCATGTGGCTGATGTCAAGTATAAGTTTAAAGGGAGTCTGTCACCTCATTTTCACCTATATAACTAAGAGCACTGCCCCACAGAAGATTGCAGACACATCCCAGACATACCTGTGTGCACTGTGTGTCTGTATTACATGTCATATCCCAGACATACCTGTGTGCACTGTGTGTGTATTACATGTCACATCCCAGACATACCTGTGTGCACTGTGTGTCTGTATTACATGTCACATCCCAGACATACCTATGTGCACTCCGTGTCTGTATTACATGTCACATCCCAGACATACCTGTGTGCACTGTGTGTGTGTATTACATGTCACATCCCAGACATACCTGTGTGCACTGTGTGTGTATTACATGTCACATCCCAGACATACCTGTGTGCACTGTGTGTGTATTACAAGTCCAGGAAAAGCACTTTTATTCTGCTGGAAAACAGCTCCCAAGTGCCCAGCTCTGCTGCTGCAAGTGCCCAAGGCAAACCAGACTGAAGAGGGGAGGGCTGGTTTAGCTGCTCATATCTTGGGATTGGTAGCATTTAGAAAAATGACCTTCTTTCAAAGCTGACATTCCAAGCTTTCAAATGATATCAAATCACAGCTTTCACTATGTCAGAAGATATAGCTGTTAGAAATCGAGACAGGAGAGAAAGCTGTTTTTACTTTCACTTTCAGCCGGGCACCTGGGTGCTGTTTTCCGGCAGAATAAAAGTGCTTTTCCTGGACATGTTATACAGACACACAGTGCACACAGGTATGTCTGGGATGTGACATGTAATACACAGTGCACGCAGGTATGTCTGGGATGTGACATGTAATACAGACACAGTGCACACAGGTATGTCTGGGATGTGACATGTAATACAGACACACAGTGCACACAGATATGTCTGGGATGTGACATGTAATACACACAGTGCTCACAGTTATGTCTGGGATGTGACATGTAATACAGACACACAGTGCACACAGGTATGTCTGTGATATGACCTGTAATACAGACACACAGTGCACACAGGTATGTCTGGGATGTGACATGTAATACAGACACACAGTGCACATAGGTATGCCTGGGATGGGACATGTAATACACACACAGTGCACACAGGTATGTCTGGGATGTGACATGTAATACAGACACACAGTGCACACAGGTATGTCTGGGATGGGACATGTAATACAGACACACAGTGCACACAGGTATGTCTGGGATATGACATGTAATACACACACAGTGCACACAGGTATGTCTGGGATGTGACATGTAATACACACACAGTGCACACAGGTATGTCTGGGATGTGACATGTAATACACACACAGTGCACACAGGTATGTCTGGGATGTGTCATGTAATACAGACACACAGTGCACACAGGTATGTCTGGGATGTGTCATGTAATACAGACACACAGTGCACACAGGTATGTCTGGGATGTGACATGTAATACACACACACAGTGCACACAGGTATGTCTGGGATGTGTCATGTAATACAGACACACAGTGCACACAGGTATGTCTGGGATGTGTCATGTAATACAGACACACTGTGCACATAGGTATGTCTGGGATGTGACATGTAATACACACACAGTGCACACAGGTATGTCTGGGATGTGTTATGTAATACAGACACACAGTGCACACAGGTATGTCTGGGATGTGACATGTAATACAGACACAGTGCACACAGGTATGTCTGGGATGTGACATGTAATACACACACACAGTGCACACAGGTATATCTGGGATATGACATGTAATACAGACACACAGTGCACACAGGTATGTCTGGGATGTGACATGTAATACAGACACAGTGCACACAGGTATGTCTGGGATGTGACATGTAATACAGACACACAGTGCACACAGGTATGTCTGGGATGTGACATGTAATACAGACACACAGTGCACACAGGTATGTCTGGGATGTGTCTGCAATCTTCTGTGGGGAACTGCTGTTAGTTATATAGGTGAAAAACAGGTGACAGACTCCCTTTAAACAGGAAGTCTTGACATATTATTAGGCCTAGTGGTGAGCTGGACTCTTTTAGATATAGATAGTGACATAGAAATTAAAACAAAAAAATCAACGAAAACTCTTAAAATATATATTTATATTTAAAATAAAAACTTGATTTAAACAATTTTCTGATGACACATTCACAGTCAGTCTTATAATTCTCAGACACCAAATATTGTTGAACATTATTCTGGAACCCTTTATCAGTCCTCCATTATTCCAACCATGTGCAAGTGTAAATGCATGATTACTCTAGAACATCAGATGTCACCATAATTCTAAGACCTCAGAGGGGGCTTCGGACATATAGGGTTTAACCTAAACACCATATTTCTCAGTACATTTTTGGAAGAAAGCTTGAGTACATGCACTGATAAATTGGTCCCATTATTTGCCTCTTTCATTGTCATAGTTTCATTTTTTGGGAAGTTTAAGCATTTATTACCTATTGATTTTGATGGTTTGAGCTCAGTGTCTGAAATCAGTTTCGAGGTGACCCGAGGACTTTGTGTCTTTTTAAACTTTGCCTCAACTTTTTGACGCCACTTAGTAAACAACTACGAACGTCGTAGAATGTGCATTACTATAAGTCAAGTCCCCATCAATTCTGAGAATAAAGTTGGAGGAGATATTTTCCTTAGCAGACAGAACTTTGCAATATGCATGTCACTAAAGAGGCGTATGCGAAGCTTTTACTCTGTATCCATTTATTCCATTATATCAATCCAATAATTTAGATATCTCTGAAACTGTCCATCGTCGGGTAAGAGCTAAAGTACACATCCTGAATGTAAAATTTTAATATGCTTCAAACTAAAGGAAGGCAAGGTTATGCCTGTCTCCGCCGATTCCATCCTCTGTCATTACGATGCTCTAGATAAGTGATTTTTGAATACCAGTGGTGTTTTTCCTGTAAAAACAATCTGCCTGGTTTAGTATTTTCTTGGAAACCATTTAACTCCAATCTTGTGGCAAGACCGCAGTGCGGACAATTGTTTTTAGGCACAGAATCAAATAGGATGACTAGATTTAGGGGATCCATCTACAAAGATGCAATTGATTATCTGCTAAAGGGGTTGTCTTGTTTAGACATCCATATGCCCTATTTTATGGATATGGAACAAGGGCAAACAATTTCGGAGACCAGGTGTAACTTCAGTATGTTCAGCATGTCACAGTTGAGGCCAATTATTTAGTGTGAACAACCTTGGGATCCACTGCAGACAGGATTTATAGCGACCCTTTGGGGAAAAACAGAACACTTACCCGGTGACTTCCTTTTTATCTTTTCAGGTGCAGATCTACCAATTCCAGGGCTCCTCTTTGGCCACTGAAGATGGCCACACCACTTCTCAGATTATGTGATGTGCATTGAGTATTTGGTAGTCCCAGACACTTCCTGCTTGTCCAGCCCTGAGCAGAGCTGGACAATCAAAGGGCAGCAGGAAGTGTCTTCGACTACCAAATGCACAGTGTGCATAAGGTAGTCTGAGAAGCACTGCGGCCATCTTGGATGGCAATAAAGGAGCCTGCAAATCGCAGACCTGCAGCTGGTAAGATGAAAAGCAGGTCATCAGGTAAGTGTTCTGATCATTCCCCAGTTAATGTAAATTTTCTTTTTGAACCAGATGGTCACTTTAAAGTTTTAAGTTTCTTATTTTTAGATACAGTGCCTGGAGCAAGTTGGGGTTACTTTGTCACGGACATTCCTGCGACAGGTATCAGGAGGTCTGTCAGATTGGCAACCCATGGGTTAATCTGATAGGTTCTCTTTTGGTTGTTTTGTTGCTAATGGCATTTACCACACCCTTCCCCTTCAGGTGTAGGTGTCTTATCAATTATCTTTGTCTATTTAGTGTTGCTTCTCCCACCATGCTGGGCGGTTTATACTTTCTGTGGAGTCTGTGGCCTGCTGGTGTGTGTTTCTCTGTGGAGATCCCGTTGCTGCCATTAGCTTCAGGAAAGTTAAGTGTCCTCTTTCCTTTTCGTTTATTTGTGTATACCTTCCCTGTGTTTTGGTGTTTGGGCCTGAGAGGAGACTACTGTTCGTTCAGGTTGGTGGAGGAACAGATTGTCTCATTCTAGTCACTGGCTTCAGGGTCCTTCAGGGACAGTTAGGGTCCCAGGTTTCCAGCGTATGAACTCGCCTACCTTCTAGGCCTGTTCATACTGTTAGTTAGCCAGGACTGGAGTCAGGGTTTCACTAGGAGGTGTCCATCTGCCTTCACTAGTTCCAGGCCTAATCCCATTTCCTTTCCCCCCTCTTCCTCCTGTGCTTGGTGTGGAATCTTCCCCCAAACTGGAGCATGACATACTTATTAAGGCCCCCACCTGTTAGTATATTGTTGGCCAAAGACGTTGAGAAGGTCAAGTTCAGCCAATAGTCTAATGTGTATGGGGAGTTCCCGACTCTCTTTTGACAGATGATATCAGGGGAGAGAAGGATAGGGCGAAATGAAAATTTTTGCCCGATCATTTTGTTTTCCCTGGAAATAAACCACCACCAGAAGTATCTGGCAGTATCCTTCTCCCCTCTCCCCTTAGAATACACATACTTGTACATACTAGGTCAAGTGAAACATGTATGTGTATGGGGGAGCCTGTTGAATGTGTATGGCCACTCTTAGGTGTCGGAAAAGTGCAGCAAGCCCGTGAGGTGCAGAGGATGGGAGTGGCACTGATGAAGTGTAGTGTCATGTTCTACTCCCTCAGACCATTGCTCCGTGGAGATCAGTGCAGTGGACATGTAGTTTTGAAGAATGAGGCCAGAAGTAAACGTAGAACAGTCTTTTTACTGAGTGCAAACTTCAGGTACATTGAAGCAGTGTCCAAAATGCTAGTTGGAATTGTTCACTCTCGTGTCTATCTTCTCAAGGATTCACTTTAGCACTTGATATAGCTGATCTCTATGGAGAACCTCTCACAGGAGCAGGAGCTCTGCAGTGTCCTTCCTCTCCTCTCTGTGTCTCACTCCTACCAAGAGGGGAAGAACAGGGTGGTTAGCCTTGTTTCTTGCCAACTTTTACCAACCATTCCTTAACTGGTAAAAACAGACAAAACATACAAAATACATAACAATACCATAACTACCTGTATATACAACTGTAGTACAACCAGGTCCGAAGTACTGCAAAAACATAGTATATGATATATTGTGTTTTAGAAGATACTATTTTCTATTGCAAAAAGATATGATGACCAACATGACCATTCTAGTTCTACAATAACAGTACAACAATCTATGGTCTTGCCACTAAATCACTAAATGAAATAGTAAATTATATTTCATCATTTTTACCATGCTGCTCTTGTATGGCGCCAGCATCAGAACCTCATGAATAAGTCCAATCACACTTCTTGACAACTGCCCACTCTACTTCTTCATGCAGTAAGAACATACATTTGCAATTTGTTGATTTTTGAGGACCAGAGGTTGATTGCTAATAAGTCGATGCCTTTGAGGACAATGAGCGATTTTAATGCAAACTCAAATAATTAGAAAATTAGGAGTCAAAAGGACAGAACATTTTTAATACAGTTTCAACTAATTAACCTTTATATCTTCAAGGGTATTTATAAGATATGGTAATTTTTTATTATGTACAGAAAATGGAGATTATCTATTTACCTATACCCAAATGCAAAATTAATATTAGCAAACTGAGTAGACTTGCAATGACCCTATTCTGATGGGACTGGGCAACCTATTTTTAATGTTGCAGGTCCAAACAAGATACAGCGCCACTCATAGAAATCAACATTTTTCGTAGAAATCTCTAATCTTCCAGATTTAGCTAACTGAAGGAAATTCAGTTTAGGAACTTCCTTTCTTCCAGGTTAACCACTTTTTGAAATTGGAAGGGCTTTTCCAAGATTTGCATACTGATGACCTATCCTCAGGATAGGTCATTAGTATTTGATTGGTGGGGGTCTGACACCCATTCACTTGAATGGGGCTGAGCGCGATACCAAGCACGGCCACTATACAATGTACTGCGCTGTGCTTGGTGAGCAGAGAGAAGATCATGGCACTCACAGGAGCGACGGTGCCTTCTTAAACAGCTGATTGGCAGGGGTCAGGGCGTAACTACCATGGCGGCAGACCATGCGACTGCTATGGGGCCCAGGGCAAGAGGAGTCCCAGTCTTAGTTGGGATTATTTCCTCTTCTACTGGAGGTGAAAACTTGGTCAGGACTCTACCCTCTAAAGGAACAACTTTTAGCAAATGAAGCAGTGGAAAAATGGTCCAAGGGTCATTGAAAGGGGTTTATGCGTAAACCCTTCTGTCCTGTGTGGGGGGCCTGGTTTTATCCTTGCTATGGGACCCTTACTTCTCTATGTATGCCGCTGGGCCAGGGGTCCCAGGCATCGGACGCCCATCTACTGGTGACCTATGCAGAGGATAGGTGATCAATATCAAAATCTTGGAAAACCCCTTTAAGCTGACCCCTTTATCGACTGAAGCTATCAACCACCAGTAGAAGTCTTTGACTTGCCTTTTGTGCTGTGAAGAAAAATAGAAAAATGTGAAAGACAGATTACATCTTCACAGTTTTTTTTTTACATTTTCTCAGGTATAAAAAATAGAAACAGAAATGATTAAATAAAAATGATATAAAAATAAAGCCCCATGTATCACTAAAAATGCAAAAAATATTGAATATCAATGAAATCTCCACAAACCTCCTGGAGGTTTCCATGTCAAATTGACTTATGCTATCATAGTACCCCATAAACAAACATTCATTGAGATCTGAGGGTTTAATACATGATGTAACTAGTGGTCTCAAGTAGGGATGAGCAAATTGACTTCGGATGAAACATCCAAAGTCGATTTGCATAAAACTTCGAGCGCTCTATACAGTATTAAAATGTACTGGCTCTGATGAGCCGAACTTATTACTTGAGAAATTCATTTCTACTGTAAAAAAAAACATTTTCCGAACTCGGGTTAGGTTTCAATTGGTACCTTGGAACTGAACCCGAGTTTGGGAAATGTTTTTTTTTACAGTAAAAATTAATTTATGAAGTTATTACGCGAAGTCTCGCAAGACTTCGCGAAGTAATAACTTCGGCTCATCGGAGCTAATACATTCTAATACTGTAAAGAGCGCTCGCTCCGTACAGTATAAGAATGAAGTTTAAAGTGAATCGACTTTGGATGTTTCATCCGAAGTCAATTCGCTCATCCCTAGTTTCAAGTATAGTACCATATAATGAGGTCTGTTTTGTAAGCAATTTACCATGGCATAATTTCACATTTATATAACCACCACTAGAATTAGTCATGTTTATACAATGGTTGATTTGATTTCTGCATTGGCATCACACTCAGGATCCCTATTTTGCCACAGGCACAGGAGGTCCAACAAATTTTGAAAAAATTTGAAGTTTTCTGCTTTTAAGGCCGACAGTGATATCTCAAAATATAGTTATTAACATAAATACTATAAAGTAATAACTATTTTTCATTAGCATCACTTTGTAAATGTCATTTCATTTTAGAACCTTAAAAATTTTCAAGAAAATTTCCAAAAACCTACTTTTTTTAAGGACCAGTTCGGTTCTGAAGTCATTTAGAGGGGCTTACATAATGCTAACCACCCATAAATTATCCCATTTTAGAAACTACACCCCTCAAATACCTAAAAAACCCTGAGGTGACCAGCCATAGGCTGGTGAACATTAGGGCATGTGTGCTGTCCCTTTAAGGGCCAGGGAGAGCATGTGCACACCCTGCGGACAGACAGCGGTCAAGGAAGCACAGGTTGCAGCACAAGTTGCAAGATGGCGCTCCAGCGGTCGGGCAGAGAAGAAGCAGCAGAACTGGTCCACCGGACCAGCAACAGAGACGGGGTGAGTAATACGATGCAGCCCGTGCCCATCGTTGCCCTGCTTGTCAAGGTGAGCACGGGCCACCAGTGTAATAACCTATCACCTCTCCTGACATGTCTGTTTTAGTAACTACTTGCATTCCCCATGTAATTAACAATGAAGGTCCATCTGGATGTTACCAGTTTAGAGTGTGTCTTTGAAGACTTTGACAGTATCCAATCAGTGCTGCCAGTGTCAGACTGTGCAGGGACACACCCCTACTGGTAACACCCAGCTGGACCTTTATTTAGGAATAATAGAGGAATGTCACAACATAGAGTCATGGCATAAAATTGTATGACTCTAGATGCAACATTTTGCACCAAAACGCGCCAAGATTCTAGACAAAATCGAGGCGAAGGTTCAATAGTGAATCTCGACCATTGTCTGTAATGCAGTGTACAATATGTCGGTGCTACAGTAACATATATAACGTAAATCTTCTATATGTAAATTCTTGCATTTCATCAGTGAGTACACACTTACACCACAGATCCTTGCATGTACTGGGATAAGCAGCTCCCATACAAGCCACAATTCCTGCCTCCATCATCAACGCTCTCCCTGCTCCACTGAGACCTATCTCCTGGGTACCTCACAGGAAAAGAGTTCAGCTTCTGTAACCTTTCTATATAGCTGGGACTGTTCCCTACGTTACCTGCACAGCTGCAGCTGCCCACCTGGGAGCCTGGATTCTGCATCACTATAGCATCCCATTTAACCATTTCAGGTACATCTCTTGATTTGTCTTCCTGATTACAACTAATGATTTTGAGCTGGAAAACACTAACAATTCTTTGATTCATTGATTTTCAAATCTGCAGCATGTCAATTGTTGAGTTTTTCTTTTCCGGATTTCATCGTTTTCAGTGGAAGGGTGAGATCTGTCAAAAATCCGCACCAGAAAAAAGCATAATAACTACACAAAAAATGTGCCAAAAATACAATAAATAGTGTGGATTTATGTATATTTTCTGTGCAATCTTGATGCAGATTTTTTGCAGATTTTCTTCACCGTGAGAAGCCGTCCTGAAACTGATGTAAATCAGACTCAAATGACAATTAACTGCTGGTACTAATATGTATGACATCCATTTTTATTTTTGATTTAAAACTGTTAAAGTACCTCATATTATAGGGGGATGTCCAGAATATGCTGTCCTTAAAAAGGGTTCTTATTACTTTAGTATAAATATATTCCCAAATACCTTTCATTAGTTATAATGGTTTGTTTTGTCTAGGAAGCAATGATTAGGAGAAACAAAATGGCCGCTGTCCTATTAGTAGACACAAAACCTGTCCTAATCACACAGGAGGACAAATTACTTCACAACACTGAGGTAAAGAGCTGCCCCATCTCTGCTCTACTTGTCAGTGTTTATGATCCTGAATACAAATGATAAGATAGTTAGCTGAATCTCTGTAGGAAGATGAGCAGATGTGGCTAATGAGCAGCAGCACTTGTCTGTAGTCTCCATTACCACAGTCTGTCCTGTCTGTCCTCTCTGTACTTCATGTCTCCTCATGAACTCCATTCCTAGAGAGATTCATCTTATCATCTATATTCAGGATCATAATCCCTGACAAGCAGAGCAGAAAGGTGGATGAGGCAGCTCCTTACCTCAGTGTTGTGAAGTAACTTGTCCTGCTGTGTGATTAGGACAGGTCCTGTGTGGACTAATAAGACGGCGGCCCTTTAGGATTATATTTATAATAAAGTAATATTTAAGTATTTTCATTATTCCGGTTACGTTAAGTTATCTATAACTATTAGGTCAGTGGGTTCCTACCTCCAGGAAGAGAAAAGGGTCCCTTTTCTACTCTACACTCTATACTCTACACTCTCCAGAACTCCCATAGGAATTAATGGAGCAGCCAAGCGTGTGCCTGACATTTGAGGGGGTTGCAGGGGGTGATCGGTGGGGGTCCACAGGATAAGGGATAACTTACTGTAACCAGACCATGCACACGACCATATTTTTTGTCCGCATCCAATATGCCTTTTACAGCATTGCGGATCGGATGCAGAGCCATTCATTTCTATGGGGCCACACGTATGTACGTTCCACACTACCGCAAAAATATAGAACATGTCCTATTCTTGTCTGTATTGTGGACAAAAATAGGCATTTCTACAATAGTGTGGGACGTACGGAAAAGGAAAGTGCACGCGGACAGTGCGTTATGGGGGACATAAGCATGAGGCTTATAGGGGCTGTCTGACACTATCCCATCAGTGCAGACTGTGCAGGTACACTCCCCAACTGGTAACACCCAGATGGACTATTATTGCAGACTGCTGACAATTCATTTACATAATTATAGTAGGAATAGTAGAGTAATGGCACAACATAGAGTCACATAAAAAGATATAAGTAGTTACTAGAACAGACACGTCAGGAGAAGGGATGTGTCCTCTCTAATAAGGTATATTAGCACCCGTGTGTCTTCGCACCCAACATACACTATAGCGTCATCACAACTAGTTTGTCATGTAAAAAAGGAGGCATTAGAACTTTAAATTGTGCAAAAAGAGGTTATGTTTTACTTCGAGGCGCAGATTGTCATTGCCTCTGGTTCCCTCTGCAGAAAGCAATTTGCAGAGCTCAGCATAACCTATTACCTCCCTCTACAGGAGCAAGGAGAAGTCACATCACAGTGTGTGGCCTTATCGGTTCATTCTCCTCCTGACAGGCGAAGGTTAGGGCTATCTCTCCCTTACTCTGCTCCGAGCACGGATTTACATCAGTGCGCAGTAAGAACAGTCTTCAGGGACCAGGAAGAATTGCTGCTTATTGTATCAAGGTCAGCAGATCTGAAGGAAGAGCTGACATCCTGTCTGTATATAATTTCCTTTACAAGACGGTGGATGTGAAATATTACAAGGCTGCTTGGTTGTCCTATGGCTTATATCAAAATTAGAGATAACACAGACTTGTCAAGTAGAGATGGACTTGAAATGTTGTTTTACTGGATAGGAGGCTTAAAGGGAACGTCCACCTTTGAATATATATATATATATATATATATATATATATATACATAAATATATACCTGATTAATTTTATTCTATACCTTTATAGCAGTCAGAAATCCACCGCCTAGACATAGTACTATGCCATCACTAGTGCATACTTGCCAACATTCCCCGAATGCCCAGAAGGCTCCCATAAAATGTGCCATACGGCTCGAGTAGTGTTGAGCGAACTTGTGTTTTCAAGTTCACAGTCTAGGTTCGGGTTATCTAAGAATCACGTTATGGATTCCGCTACCATGGACCATAATGGAATTCTATGACGGCATGCACCGCTGAAGCCTATAAGAGGATTTCCGTATTGCAATCCGTCATAATAGAAGTCTATGATTGAGATATCAGCCAAACCAGATGCTGGCCATGCCTCATATAGGCTTCCATGGTGCATGCCATCGTAGAAGTCCGTTATGGTCCATGGTAGCGGAATCCATAACAGGATTCTTAGATAATCCAAACCCGAACCTGTATGCCGAATTAATGAGCTCGAAGGATACGACCACATGGCGCAGTTGCATTGCGTTTGGGATGCGGCCGTGCTGCAATGAAGAACTACATGGCCGAACCGGCTACGGTCCCAAATTAAACTGAGAGCACACTATTTAAGCAGGTCTGTATTATTAATGGCCACACAGCCCTAATTAACCCCTTCGCGCCCGGAGCTTTTTTCGGTTCTGCATTTTCGTTTTGCGCTCCCTGCCTTCAAACAGCCATAACTCTTTTATTTTTCTGTTCACATAGCTGTATGAGGGCTTGTTTTTTGTGGGACAAGTTGTACTTTCCAACGCCACCATTTAATATTGCATACGGTGCAGTGGGAAGCGGGAAAAAAATTCCAAACCGGGTGAAATTGCAAAGAAAACGCTATTCCGCTACAGTTCTACGGGTTTCTTATTTACAGCGTTCGATGTGCATTAAAACTGATCTGTTACTTTCATTCTACTGGTCAGTACGAATCCGGCAATACCTAATATGTATAGTTTTTCCTGCGTTTTCATAGTGATAAACTAATTAGAAAGTTGCCCTTTTTTTTTTTTTTTTTTTCTTTGTCAAATCTTGACCCCTATAACTTTTTGGTATTTATGTGTACAGAGCTGTATGGGGGCTCATTTTTTGCGGGACGATCTGAAGTTTTTATTGATACCATTCTGGGGTGTGTATGACTTTTTGATCACTTTTTATTTAATTTTTTTTAGAAAAAAAAAGCGACAAAAAACGGCAAATCTCCATTTGGACGCTTTTTTCCGCCACACAATTCGCCGTATTGGAATTTTTTTTTTATATTTTAAAAGTACGGGCGTTTTCGGTCACGGTGATACCCATGATGTCTATATTTATTGTTATTTAGGTATTTATTTTTTACTTATACGGAAAGGGGGGTGATTTGAACTTTTACATCTTTTTTATTTTTTATATATTTTTTAACATTTTTTTTTAATTTTTTTTGTACTATTAGAAAGCTCAAATATGGGCTTATATATTGTGGCTTTTTTTTTTTTTTCTTTATGAGCAATTCTGGGTTTTATAGACTCAGAAAGCCATGAATTGCTCATTTCTTATCCTGGCCTGCCATCTAGTGGCCAGAATAAGAATTGCAGTTTGAAAACTGTAATCCTCACCAGCGAGGATTACAGTTTTCATATGGTGTACAGACACCCCGATTGGCCACACGGGGTGTCTGTACACCACCCGGAAGCGAACGCTTCCGGGTTTAGACGCAACTATATGCCGTGATCACGTGTGATCACGGCATCTAGTCAACCCGGAAGACGCCGCCGATGGAGTAGGTAGCGGCAAGTCTCTGCTGTTAGAAACAGCAGAGACTTGCCGGCCATGACGCCCGCCGCACCCGCGAGCGGGCGCCATGTGCCCGCATCGCCCCAGCGCCGTACATGTACGGCGCTGGGGGTGAAGGGGTTAAACTGAGACCACACTGTTTAAAGGGCATCTGTCAGCAGATTTGTACCTATGACACTGGTTGACCTGTTACATGTGCGCTTGGCAGCTGAAGACATCTGTGTTCATCCCATGTTCATATGTACCCACATTACTGAGTTTTAATATTTGCAAATGAGCCTCTAGGAGCAACGGGGGCGTTGTCATTACACCTAGAGGCTCTGCTCTCTCTGCGCCTGCTGCACCCTCTGCACTCCCCTTCATGTTGATGGCTGCGGCCCAGCTCGCGTTTGGCCCCATGGAACGGAACAAAACCGTGAACAGACACCACCGCAGCTTCCAGGACACATCATGTCCTTTCTTTCCATGAACGAGCCTTTAAACCACCAGCTGCACAAACGGCAGCATTGCCTCCCATTGCAAACAGCGGGAGTTGGATTCAGTAGAGCCACCGCTAGCTTTTTGGTGCCAAAATTCTGGCATTGAAAAATGAGATGTGATCAGGGCCAGACATAGCCCCAGCACCCACAAGTGCTCTGGAGGGGCATCTAAAAAAGGGCGGGACCTTCTGGAAAGGGATGGGGCCTATGCAAAGAGGCGTGCCTATGCCTTCAAAAACTTCCATGTGCTGCACTCACTCATCTCATCAGGGCCCAACTACTAAAAGTTAGGAAGTATGCACTAGTGTATATATTAATACCATCATTTGATGAGGTGGGGTTCTTAGGGAGAATTGCTTCTCTTTGAAAAAGAATCCAGCTTTCTTGGAAATGGCATGCAAATCAGATATTCCTCAGATCTCCCACGTATCCGTAGCTACCATGTAAGTCAATGTTTGATGCACTCAAGAGCCTTCAAACATAGCTTGAGATATCAGCCAAACCAGAGCCTCCTCCAGTAGAAATAGACACCCATCTGTAGCTGTTTCAGGCTTTTTGCCTCTCATCAGTGCAAAGCAACTCTACTGTTTCTTCTTGAAAAAGCCACAGCTAGTGATGAGTCTCTCTTCCTTTTGGAGAAGATTTTGGTTTGGCTGATATCCCTAGTCATGATTCAATGCTCTTTAATGATTCAGACATTGACTTGAAGCTACTGATAGAAGAAAGTTTTCTTCCTCCTGGAGGAAAGCTAATTAAGATATATTATATGAACACCACTTAAAACATAGCATGCTGGTTTCTTGCAGCGTCCACTACAGGGAGGAGCTTACTGCATGCAATTTATACAGTACATTCAACTCAATGGCAACAGTTGGCAGTTAGCACCATCTAGTGGTGGCTACAGAATGTTATAATTAAACGGGTTAACCCGTGATTAAAGGGGTTCTACACTTTTTTCTTAGGCCGAGTTCACACTTCAGTTATTTCCACCAGTAGTGAAGCCTTCACAGAGATTAGGTATAAAGGAAACAGTGTTTTTGATGAGGACCTGGTTTTGGCTCACTATAACTGATGGAATAAAATGATCAAATAATTGAAGTGTGAACTTAGCCTTACTGATGGATAGATCATCAGCATCTATTTGAGAAGGCATGGATCATCTGCAAGAAAAAAGTGTGGAACTCCTTTACTGTAAAAAAACAATTGAAAATCAGACATCTAGTACATGACCATCTATTTCTAACAAAGCTAGAACCAGCCCTGTACCTTATATGGATCCAAAGATCTCCCCATTCATTGCTGCAATTGCTCTGCTAGATTTATATCAAGCTGGCAGCTCAGAGGTGGGTCCTTTCCGTTGCAGCTGTCTCCCTATCACAGGTCACCAGGCAGTTGAAGTATGGAACTGAGCATGTGCGTCCACCTCTGCAAGGTGGGCAGAAGAATAAGAAAAAGTGCAAACAGCAGGTGGCACTATACAGATACACTTTATTGAATACCTCAGTGGATATACAAAATTTTTAATTACATGCCATTAGAAAAGTATTCAGATCCGGGTTCTGGTTTGAAAACTGCAGAATATTTTTCATAGGAAAACCCCTTTAAAAAGGTGTTCGGGTTAGTAAAAGACATCCACTATCTACAGTATAAGGCAGTGATGGCTATCCTCTGCCACTCCATCTTTGGTGACACTATGACTCCCAGCATGCTCCATTCATTTGTATGCAGTTCTGAGAACAGCCAAGCCAGTGTACATCTTGGGAGTTGTAGTTTTACCGCAGCTGGACTGCCAGATGTTAGGCATCACAGGTATAGAGGATAACTGTTAGATCAGTGGGGGTCCAAGCCTCATGCCCCCCACTGAATGGAGCCTCTGGATGAGCATGCACGCTGCAACTCTAGTCATTCTCTATGGGACTGCCGAAAATATCTGAGCACTGTACTTGGCGATCAACGGCAGTCCCATAGAAAATGAATGGATCTGCAGTGTACTCGCTCGACCAGCTGCTCCATTCATTTAGGAACAAGAGGTCCCCATTCTCGTGAGTGGTGAGGGTCCCAGCAGTTGAACCCCCAATAACCTAACTGATATCCCCTATCCTGTGGATAGATGCTAACTTATTTTAACCGGAAATCTGGTTAGAAGCCAGAATATAAGCAGATACATAGACAATAATATAATATTACTTAATAATTTATGAAAATATTTGGTACTTTTCAACATTTTAATTTGCCCTTAAAAACCTCTTGCCATTTCCCAATGCATAAAACAAAATGCATTACGTGGACAGAGCTATAAAAGTATGACTGGGTAATAAAAGCAGCTGGGGCAGACAGGGACAGCTTGTAATTGTCGTATAATATTTTTGGCAATATCTTCTTTTGCTATAAAATTTTTCCATTTGCTAATTCAAGAATTATAAGGCCACCTCCAGTCACTACCGGGCCCAGGAGCCTGAGAGAGCCCTAATACCCTTGTGCCGTATAAGAAGACACCATTATTATAGAAAGTGCATGCTGGTCAAGTTACACCTCTGGCTGGAGGAGCTGCTACCTACATCTCCAACTAGACAGACCAATAGAATAACCATCATAGACAATACAGTACAATGTAGAGTTAAAAAGTGCGAAACCTAAAAATGGACAACTAATGTCAGCACAGGGCCAAGGCCACATTCTCCCATATGCATGGTTTGCGTAGGCTTCAAATGTCAGTTTTGTTCTCAAGGTTTAAGTGTCTAGCCAGGTTCTAATCCCCCGAGCAGCCAAAACTAGATAGGTTTTAATTCCTGGTAAATCCTCAAGGTGAGAGTTGCCTATAAAAGAGATTGATTTAAGTGTTGTCCGCATCCAGGAGCTATACCGGCACACAGGAGTGAAGGTAATGGAGCAATTAGATTTTACTTACTGTAGAATGTAATGTCAGCCTAGAATCAATCACTGGAGGGTGGACACATTCATCTTCTATAGGTGTCAGGTAATGAGTCTGTTTATTCTGTATCGACCGGTCTATACTCACAAGACTATAATTCAGTGCTAAAGAGTTTGTCCTGCTGATGAAAGTTTCAAAGTATAATATGATTAGAAATACCAGAGGTAAATCTAGACAGTGTACAGTAGTAATACAAAAATTAAGGGGAACCTCTTACCATGAAGATGTGAAGTAATTTGAAAGCAGCATGTTATAGAGCAGGAGGTGCTGACCAGATTAATATATAGTTTTATAGGAAAAGATTTAGCATAACTTGTATTTCATTCAGTTAAATGCCTGTTCTTTCTTGGCTTTGAAGTCAAGGAGACGGTCCTATTAATGACTGACAGCCTTCCCTCTATGAGGAGACGGTCCTATCAGTGATTGACAGCCTTCCCTCTATGAGGAGACGGTCCTATCAGTGATTGACAGCCTTCCCTCTATGAGGAGATTGTCCTATCAGTGATTGACAGCCTTCCCTCTATGAGGATATTGTCCTATCAGTGATCGACAGTCTTCCTTCTATGAGGAGAAGGTCCTATCAGTGATTGACAACCTTCCCTCTATGAGGAGGAGGTCCTATCAGTAATTGTTAGCCTTCCCTCTATGAGGATATTGTCCTATCAGTGATCGACAGTCTTCCTTCTATGAGGAGAAGGTCCTATCAGTGATTAACAGCCTTCCCTCTATGAGGAGAAGGTCCTATCAGTGACTGATAGCCTTCCCTCTATGAGGAGGAAGTCCTATCAGTGATTGACAGCCTTTCCTCTATGAGGAGATTGTCCTATCAGTGATCGACAGTCTTCCTTCTATGAGGAGACGGTCCTATTAGTGATTGACAGCCTTCCCTCTATGAGGAGACGGTCCTATCAGTGATTGACAGCCTTCCCTCTATGAGGAGGAGGTCCTATCAGTGATTGACAGCCTTCCCTCTATGAGGAGACGGTCCTATCAGAGATTGACAGCCTTCCCTCTATGAGGAGGAGGTCCTATCAGTGATTGACAGCCTTCCCTCTATGAGGAGACGGTCCTATCAGTGATTGACAGCCTTCCCTCTATGAGGAGACGGTCCTATCCGTGATTGACAGCCTGCCCTCTATGAGGAGACGGTCCTATCAGTGATTGACAGGCTTCCCTCTATGAGGAGATGGTCCTATCAGTGATTGACAGCCTTCCCTCTATGAGGAGACGGTCCTATCAGTGATTGACAGCCTTCCCTCTATGAGGAGGAGGTCCTATCAGTGATTGACAGCCTGCCCTCTATGAGGAGACGGTCCTATCCGTGATTGACAGCCTTCCCTCTATGGGGAGGAGATACTATCAGTAATTGACACCTTCCCCTCTATGACTGTGTATACAGACAGCTGTCAATTACCACCTCCTGGACTTCAAAGCCCAGAATGAGCAGGAATGTAAATAAGAAAATTGCATGTTTTACTGAATCTTTTCCCATAAAAGTATATATCAGTCTGCTCAGCACCTCCTGCTCTATAACATGCTTCCTTGAGCTCAGATAGGTTCCCTTTAAAGGGAATCTGACGACATCAAAGGATTATGTGTGTAGGGAGAGTAGTTTTGGAGGAACTTGTACTTTAATAGTTAAGGCGCTTGAGTCCTCTTAATGTATGAGTGTCAAGACTCAGATTTCATGAGTAAACTAATAGGTTATGTTGCGTGAAGTTGGTGACGTCACGAACAAGGAGAATAGGGTTACGGTACTGTAGCTAGCTTTGTACAGGACGGTAGCAGGCACGATCCACTCAGACAATAACTACTGTAGATGCATCTACTGCCTCCTGTGATATCATACCATAGAGAGCGCACTGTGCCACTGTCAGAGTGGCTCCAGAGTCCCTCCTCCTGCCTCCTGAGTCCGCCTCCCAAGTGCAGAGAGGAGATAAGGCACGGTTCAATTGCCTGAGAGAGAGTATCGCAGAGAGAGTGCCACCAACTGACACTACACCATCAATTGTCATTGTAAGTTAGGGTTATGGTTACTATGGTAACCCTAACCATTTTGTATTTTTGTTCAAGCATAAATGTGTTCATGGAGCCAAAATAAGCCCTACCCTGATAATAAGCCCTAACCCTTTTTTGGAGAAAAAAAAAAAAAAAGACCCTGTCTTATTTTCGGAGAAACACGGTAGCAATTCATGAGTCATGAGAACTTACATTGAAAGGAACTTGTGCAGTGCGCACTCTCTTCACCACTATGGGACTTCCAAAAATAGCCAAGCGCGCTCGCTCAGTTATTTTCAGAGCTACCAAAGGCGATGAATGGAGAGCACACTGCGCATGAAGGATTAGCTCTCCTTAACTTCAGGAGCCACATTCTCTAGATAGAAGCGGGTCCCAGATGTGATACCCACACCTATCTGACGTTGATGGCATATCCTAGCAATATGCCATCAAAGTCTGAAATGGGCTAACCCCATTAAGCAGAATTCAGATCATATTCTTCACACACATTTTATTATTTTTATTCACTTATTCTTGTATTTATTTTATTTTTTGCTTCTAATATAAATATATATATATATATATATATATTTTTTTTTTTTTATTTTCAGTTACTTAGCCTGGAGCAATTATTTGGTGTCACCTGGAATCAGATTCCATACTACATCTTAAAGGGATTGTTATAATAAAAACTAAGGCAACCCTTGTGAATGGCCTCAAATAACAAATTGATACATGCACTCCTGTTTTATCCTCTCCTTCTTCCAGCACCGTGGTCTATTACTCACCACTGCCCTTTGTTTTCCTGGCAGCAGCGGTAATGTTCTGTGCACTGCTGCAGCCAATCATTGGCCTTACAAGACATGTCCTGTGCACTGCTGAAGCTAGTGATTAGCTGCAGCGTTGACCTGTATGCATGGAATGCCACCGCTGCCACCAAGAAAACAAAGAGCAGTGGTGAGGACAGGAGATTGGTACTGGAATAAAACGGATGAGTGATCATTCCTTATTTACAGGGGCCACCCCTCGGACAAAGTTTAAATGCACTAGAACGCTCACTGCAAGAGACAAAGTGAAATGCTCTCAAGAGAAAGTCTATGGGCCCGTCTTGTGTCCATCTCCTGCAGTGAGGAGAGAGCGGACGATATGTGAGCACTTCTCTCTCCTCGTTCTAGCGATCAGTGGGGGTCACAGCTCTCGGACCTCCACCGATCAAGATCTTTAATATGTATGTCTTCAAAGTGCATAGACCATACCATTCTGATATGGGAAGAATGAGTTATGGGTTAGAATAAGATTATTAATCCTGCTGCTAAAACCTCTTGGTGATCCGTTGTAATCTGTCAGGCAAAGTGGCAGCAAGAGTTTAATTTCCCTACAGCGCCAACATGGGGGATATAAAGCTTTACATGGTGCCAATTAAAGTCCTAGGTCCTGCAGAGCCAGGGATGCTCTTTGTAGTCACCCTTCATGGAGGCACTGACACATATGCCAACACAAAGGGGGTTGGGGGAACCCAGTTTCTGTGTCATAACAAAACCAGAAGTGCATGGGCCAGGCACTCATAGCGAGGCTCATAGCGGGGCACCTTTGGTACAGAAAGCAAATTAGTAAGTGTACTCAGACAATCAAACCATTTTTAAGGCTACTTTGAAATTGGCGGCACAGCCAAAAGCCATTTTGTGCAGCATTGTGGACCCCATTACAGTCAATGTCGGAACCAGAAAATTCTGGTAGGTTGTTCTCTTTACCGGAATACCCCACTGGAGATGTGAATTAGCCTAACCGACCACCAGAAGGATTTTCATGTAGGACAGGTCTCAACCTAAATAATTAGGTTGTCCAACCTTCTACAATGCTGCGTTTGCTATATGCTTCATGTAAGGCATTTAATGTATGTGTGCATATGGCACCCATGAGTCACATCTATGTTCATCTGGATGTAAATCTGTTCAGTTGCTAAGTATCCAAAATGTTTTAGGTATTATCATCATTATTCAGTGGGAGGTTAACACTGTTTATACCACTTTCCACAGAATGGAGAAGTTCTTTCTATACGTGCTGGTTTTGTGTTGGAAGATAATTCCTTGCGCCACCTGTGAGCTATCTAACATTACCATTGTGCTGGAGAAGGAGGAATGTGCTGCCTGCATCTCTGTAAACGCAACGTGGTGTTCAGGATACTGCGACACGAAGGTGAGCAGGACTAGCCTGTAATATGCTTATAAACCGCCTGATCTGTTCACACTTGCATCGTGGTTTCTGTTTATAGTGAAAGGTTTTGCGCAGTGACTGATCCGTCACATACTGCTATGCTATTCTTGTCAAAAGCAAGAGAACCCCAGACAAAAGCTCTTAAAGGCAATGTGAACAGAACCTTATGGAACAAGGTGATATGTTTACATTTTTAAAGGGAGTGCCAACGGCATACTCACTATGGAGACAGACCACGCAACTGCTATAGGGCCCAGGATGGAGGTTTCAGGCACTGGACTCTTTCTTCTGTTCCCCACATAGATCAACAGCATTTAACAGCTTTCATTAATTTCAAAGGTGACTATAAATTCCTATGTACTGAGCTCCCCCTAGTGGTGGCTGCAGGCAGACTGTTCTTGTATACACTAAGCTGGAGATATAGATCTGTATGGGGGAAGTTATCAATTTATTTATGCCTGTTGTCTGGTGTAATTACTTCTTAAAATCTGGTGTGCCATGTGCATGAAGCACTTGTTTCACTTTTTCCAACATAGACATTGAGTAAAGTGGATCAGACAGAACATGACCTTCTCTTTTAATTAAAAATCCACCCCACTTAATTAAAAAAAATTGTAAATTCATCAGAAAATATAAATGATAAAAATAAATAAAAATTCATGTTCACTTTACCATTTCTCCACTGCTCCCAGCCTGATGCCGTTCTCTGCACTTCCCGCAATGATGTCCCACCATGATCATGTGATCCCTGCAGTCAATCACTGCGTTGACGTGTCACCTGATTGGCTGCAGGGATCACATGTCCATATGAGGACATCATCACTGGACTGGGAAGTACAGAGGCTGGAGCGACAGTGGTGGGGTTCAGTAGGGTTCAGAGTATGAATGGCTCTGATCATGACATTAAGATTGATTTAAAAAAAATGCATATGGTCAGGAACATACATAGAGGTGAGGGGGCACCATAGCAAATTTTAAAATGGGGCACTGTTTTGAAAATGAGCATTACCACTCCAGTGACCACTTGGGACAGAAGGTCTTGACTTGAAGCTTGGTTGCCCCCTTGGGTTCACTTCCCACATCCTTCTTTGGTGAGCATGTGAAGGGAAGATCCCTGCTCAAATTCTCAGCACCCATTAAAATACAAAATGCCACCAACCTGGGCTGGACCACCTACCTCCATGGGGCCAATAGCAGCTTCACAGAGGGTCTCTATGGTAGCGAATAGTGACATGCAGTATACATACACAACTCAGGACCAGATATGTGACAAAAAACATAGAAATCCTAAAATGGGTGACCTAATATTTCCATATTTCATGTACTATCTTCTTAAAGAATATTTCACAAATTCTTTTTTAAAAATTGATAATACTCTAAATGCCCTTTTACTTCACTCCATTTCTTCAAGAATTGCTGAGAATGTGTTCGCTCCACTGGTCTTCCACCATTTACTGTTACTGGGGACCTCTCCTTACAAGCTTTTATACATATAATTGAGCTCATGAGGATTAGATACCAGGATAAAAATGAAAGGGAAAACCTTGCTAGAATACATGTAACTCTTTGCTTTCCTTGAGAACTTTCTGAAAGTGGTATATTGTAAAATATATAGCTCAATGTCTATTGCAATAAAAATTATGAGTCTTCCTGATATTCACCTAATTTTGCTTTTCTCTTCTTTTCCTGGCATCCTTACTGCTGCAGTAATATAAAATTTGTCCCCATGACTACTTACTCTGGGGTTGCCCTAGTAGCATCAACAGATTAATGCCAGCTGCATACATTCGATAGCTTATGTAGCCAACATCTATATATGTATATGCACCCTTTGCAACTGAACATGCATAATCATCATAGACACTGGGTCTTGCCACAAGAGAGCATAAAAATGCTTCCCCCGCTGACCTATAAAAAGGCTCTCAGAGGCTATTTTTGTGTAGTGTACCTCATGATGATAGACCATTGACTTCTAGACATGCCTCTGTGACACACGTGAAGACATTTTGCCCAGCTGACAGACTTTGAGAGAGGCGTATCATTGGACTGAGAGAAGCAGGATGGCCGTTACAACAAAATGGCCGCCATCTATGCCGTTCTGATCAAGCTGTTAGGAGGTGGTGGGAGCAGTGGTTACATGAGGTCACATATACAGAGAGAACAGGCTTTGGAAGGCCCAGACATACCACCAGTGGAGAACCTGTAGACACAGGTGGCACCTTCACTACACATCTCGGTCTCTGCACGGACCATTTTCAGGTGCTTAGCAGAAGGAAATTTGGTGTCATGGAGCCAATTAGGTGTCCTGCCATTGACAGCTAGCCATTGTTGCCTTTCTTTCAATGGTGTCATGGACAAGAAACCTGGACTGCTACGGACTTGAACTGTATCATCTTTATCAACAAATTCATGTTCAGTTTGGTATCAGATGATAATCAGGTTCAAATATTGAGGGCTCACAGCGAGCATTCAATCCTGCATTTGCTGTAGAGTAACACATTGTCCAAACTGCTGGTTGATGATCTGGGGAGCCATCACATACAACAGCCGGTCACCCCTAGTAGTGATACCAGGAACACTAACAGCTCAGCCACATGTACAGAACATCCTCCTGCCACATGTGTTGTCTCTCATGGCAGGGTTTCCAAAAACTGGCATTTTGTGGCAGGATAACACTCACCCACACATAGCAACAGGTTTCCAGGAATGTCTCCACCAGAATACGCTTCGTTGACCTGCTTGGTCGCCAGATATATCACCAATCGAGCATCTATGAGACCAGCTGGGAACCTATGACTGTGCAGGATCTACAGGCCCGGTTGCAACATCTTTGGACAAATGTGCTGCAGGATACCATGCAGAACCTGTATGCCTCCATGTCTAACCGTATCTCATCTTGTATCCAGGCTAGAGATGGCCCAACAGTCCTAGAGCCTCCTTTCTATTGTACAGTTTTCCTCAATAATCTTATCCTTTTGCTCTGGAAGGTTTCATTCCATTCCAATATCTCCTTCTTGATGGCCACAATAAAAATATATAATTATGGTGGACAAAAGTATATTTGATGGGGCTTTCAGTAGTTTTTTAGGACCATGATTTCTGTTACCTATTTTACATTTAATTTTCAAAAACATTCAAAAATTGTAATGTTATTGCCATTCACATAGGATCATACCTGGTTGTATCTAATATCTAATGTATTTTTATTTCAGGATCCAAATTTAAAATATCGTCACAAGTCTGAAAAACAAGGGGTCTGCACGTACACTGAGGTCACTTATGAAACTGTGAAAATCCCTGGCTGTCCTGAGAAAGTAAATCCTTTCTACACTTATCCGGTGGCGGTTGATTGTCATTGCGGACGATGTAATTCTGAAACTACCGACTGTACAGTGAGAGGCTTAGGACCTACTCACTGTTCCCTCTGAAAATGAGACTGAAAACAAGAGATTGTGCCTGTATTATGTTCACAAAGCGAGTGCAAAATATTGTATTCCAGTTAAAGAGCAATTCCACCATCAAAAATTCACCAATAAAGTCCTTGAGTAGCCCTCATCTGTCTGGTTGTTAAAGGGTAGTGAACGTCTGCAAAAAGTTTCTGACATGTTCTAGGAACATAACCACCAAAAAACATCTGTGGCAATAAGAACAAATTCTCAGCCACAGGTATGGACAGTAATATAATCACAAAGTCACCAAAAAATATGCACATGCTGTCCACTCAAAAATAATCATAAATATACTTTATTAATAACAGTAAAAAGATTACAAGCAATGGTTCATGTGCTGGAAAGCAGGGAACAGTGGTAAAGAGGAAAAATTAGAGAGCAGGGATCACGTTGTGAGGCAAAATAACCTCTATATATATGTTTGATTCCCCGGAAGAAGCCTGCGTGGCGAAACTGCGTCGGGACTGGGACGCGGCTGTGTGGCATTTTACCTCTCTCCTTACAGCTCCTTTGTTTTGGTAACTCATGGCTATATATACTTTATTTATCGTTACTTTTTTGGCAGATCATGCTATTTAGGGCTTCTTATAGCCATATATGCCTAAGTGTCTGGGACTTTGTTTAGGACCTTTATGCAATGTATGTTACCTTTTTTAGGTCTAGGCTACATGTTGGCCCTATATACCTTATGTTATCCGTTTGCATGTAGCCTTGGGTTGTCTTACTTTACATATATATAGAGGTTATTTTGCCGCACAACATGATCCCTGCTCTCTAATTTTTCCTCTTTACCACTGTTCCCTGCTTTCCAATACATGAACCATTGCTTGTAATCTTTTTACTGTTATTAATAAAGTATATTTATGATTATTTTTGAGTGGACAGCATGTGCATATTTTTTGGTGACTATGTTCTAGGAACATGTAGAAAGGTTTGACCAGTGGGGGTCCACCCCACTGAAACAAAAGGGCAGAGGAGCTTAGTTGAACGTTGTGTACCTTGGTTGTTTTTGCCAACTTCTCAGATGATCCTCAGACATGCGAGCAGAGTGGTGTATGGACCTAAAGAAAGTCCATTAGTCCATACACTGCTAGCACATCCTCTATGAGAATCAACCAAGCAAAGCCAAACATAGTCAAAGCAGGATGATATTTAGCTAAGCCATACTGAACGTCTGGAAGGTTTCTGGAAAAGTTGAAGAGTTGGCAAATCCTCTGGGCACCACAGAAACCTCCTTCTGACAGCTCCCAGATAGCAGTGCTAAAAGTTGACTTGTGGACCTCCACAAGGACTCTTCCTAAAACTTACCTTGTATGAGCTCAGGGGTGCACCACCAATGAGGCCAGGTGAGGCAATTGCCAGGCAGCACCATGTAGAGGCAAGAGAGGGACAGCAGAAGGGTCATGGGCAATGAGTGCTTTCATTGTGGCAAAGGTGTTAGGTTAAGAAATTAGCATGGGATGGGGGGGCGCCGTTTCAGTTTTCGCATCAGGCAGCCGAGAGGCTAGGTGCACCCCTATATGTTTATGCACCTTCATTTCAGAGATTGTAGGGTTCTCAGGATCCAGATCCCACAATCAAAGCTTGTGACATTTCCAAAGCCTACCTACCCTTAAACAATTCTGTTGTTGGTTGTACATGTTTTGGGAACTAATACGGGCACCAAGATTGCTCCCATAAGGTTTGGGTCCTGAAGGAAGCTTGGTGACTATTCATGTAGGAACTAAAGCCTGCCCTTAGTAATCACTAATTTTTGGGAATAAACTGAAATGCAACTCAACATATTTTCCAAAATCTTGAACTGAGAGAAAACATCAAACATATTTACAAGATTTTTGGGTGGAATTGCACTTTACAATAGAGACAGAGCAGTTTACTAATATATAGATATAGGTCATGCAACAGCATTACGGAGCTGTCATATGCAGAACAGAACGTGGCATTAATTTTAGCTTGTATTACTTTCTTGTTTCTACATAATGATGGAGGTGAATGTGTCATCTGTAACCACATTACTGTATAATTAGATAAAATTTTCATCTTTGCATTTTGAAAGCGTATATACTGTATCTATCCTATCCACCCTATGTGTACTCTTTTCCCTTTAAAAATAATTTTAATGTTGCTGTACATTAAATTCCTAGAACTCATAAAAGTGCTTTAAAGCCGCAATGCTCTCTCTAGGTGGTGTATGTAATTTTTGAGTGCGATGACTGTAATAAAATGTGTGCTTTGAGACCTCTGCTGTACTCAGTGATCTCTATTGGTGCGGTACCCTGCTGCTACTACTAACCAGATTCACCATTATTGCTTTATATAGCAGGGGTCAGCAACCAGCAGGCTCCATTCGTTCCAAGAACAAGCAAAAAAGTTTGCATGCTGGGATTTGTAGTTTCACAACAGCTGGAGTGCCGTAGGTGGCTGACCCCTGTCATCTGGTATCTATAGAACATTGGAGATTGCTTAGTTGAATCACTATCTAAAGTAAAAGACCAAAGCCCCCAACATTTTTTGACTACACAAAGGTATCTTCAGAGCTGGGAATGATATCTGGCGCTCCATTCACCTCTTATAAAGCCTTGGTTTGTGAGGTCATTAGTATTAGAGAGCGAAATTAACACTCACCTTTCCCTTTAGTCACAGAAACATAGAACATTGATGACAGAAAAAGGACACGTTGTCCATGTAGTTTTCCCATATACTGTGGCCCCTCAAGTTACAATATTAATTTGTTCCAGGACGACCATTGTATGTTGAAACCATTGTAAGTTGAGTAATCGGTTCCAAAGCCCCAAAATATCATCCAAGATAAGAGAAAATGAATATTTATGAAAAATAAGCAGATAACTAAGACAGATAAGACAATTCCTTACATATAACAGTCAGGAATAGCTAATAACTGGTAACTAATACAGATATTGTACAGAGAAGTGACCTTGATTGGTTGGATATGAGTCTGAGACATTGTATGTTGAGTCTAGTTTCTACTTACGATTTGTCAGAAAAAACCATTGTATGCTGGAAATATTGTATCCTGAGGCCATTGTATCTTGAGGGACTACTGTATTATTTCCAGTGGATTCAAGTATGAAAATAAATAGGTTCACACACAATAAGTGAATTGATGCTACTTAAAAGGGTATTCTGGTTAGAACAAGTTAATTATCATCTATCCACTGAATAAGGTATAACTGTTAGAATAGAGGCGGTCCAACTGTTGATCCCATTGCTCCATTTATCTTTACAGGGCTTCCAAATGTAGCCAAAAAACACCCGTACATGCTTGACCTGCCACTCCAGTCATATAGAGGACACAGGTCCCCTGTCCTCTTGATTAGTGAAGGTTGCAGTGGTCAGCCCTCCACCAATCTAACAGTTATCTCCTATCGCCCTGTAAGTGGCAAAGACAAAAACATAAAAAAAGATAAAAAATACCATAGTCATGAATAAATACATATACGATCAAATCAAAACATCAAAAAAAAAAACAAGCAATGTAGCAAACAATTTATGCATACTAACTAGAGATGAGCGAGTAGTGTTCGATCGAGCTGGTATTCGATCGAATACTACGATATTCGGCGTGCTCGATTTCTTTCAAGTATAACGGCGATGGCGCACTTAGAATTCGTTTCCCCTCCCACCTTCCCTGGCGCTCTTTTTCCACCAATCACCATGCAGGGGGGGTATGACAGGCACGCTGAGCACGCTGGCAGCGCGAAAACAGCGTCTACATGCATTGGCTGGAAAAACCATGTGACCTCGAATATTAAAAACTCAGCTCTTCCTGCTCGTACGCATATGCTGCGTGAACTTAGTCAGGGACAGAGGCTGGAGAAGGGAGAGACAGATTTTAGCTGTTGGACAGGCAGGAGCGTGATTAAAAGCCCTTATCAGGGCTACTACAGTGGACTTCAGTGATAGCTTACTACAATATAGACTTTACAGAGAACGGCTGCTGTATTCAGGGATAGCTGCTGGAGTAGGGACAGAGAGAGGCATTAGTGGTGTATTAGGTGCTCTGCTACATACCAAACTATATTTGGCACTACTGCTGTGTACCTTGAAAAATACAATATATAGGCCTTATAACTGGCAACTGTACTGTGCGTTCTCTTGCAAAGTAATTTCTCATAACTGGTGTTCATACACACCGTCTGATCACTTAATACACGGCTGTGTACCTTGAAAAATACAATATATAGGCCTTATAACTGGCAACTGTACTGTGCGTTCTCTTGCAAAGTAATTTCTCATAACTGGTGTTCATACACACCGTCTGATCACTTAGTACACTGCTGTGTACCTTGAAAAATACAATATATAGGCCTTATAACTGGCAACTGTACTGTGCGTTCTCTTGCAAAGTAATTTCTCATAACTGGTGTTCATACACACCGTCTGATCACTTAATAAAAGGCCTGTGTACCTTGAAAAATACAATATATAGGCCTTATAACTGGCAACTGTACTGTGCGTTCTCTTGCAAAGTAATTTCTCATAACTGGTGTTCATACACACCGTCTGATCACTTAATAAAAGGCCTGTGTACCTTGAAAAATACAATATATAGGCCTTATAACTGGCAACTGTACTGTGCGTTCTCTTGCAAAGTAATTTCTCATAACTGGTGTTCATACACACCGTCTGATCACTTAATAAAAGGCCTGTGTACCTTGAAAAATACAATATATAGGCCTTATAACTGGCAACTGTACTGTGCGTTCTCTTGCAAAGTAATTTCTCATAACTGTTGTTCATACACACCGTCTGATCACTTAGTACACTGCTGTGTACCTTGAAAAATACAATATATAGGCCTTATAACTGGCAACTGTACTGTGCGTTCTCTTGCAAAGTAATTTCTCATAACTGGTGTTCATACACACCGTCTGATCACTTAATACACGGCTGTGTACCTTGAAAAATACAATATATAGGCCTTATAACTGGCAACTGTACTGTGCGTTCTCTTGCAAAGTAATTTCTCATAACTGTTGTTCATACACACCGTCTGATCACTTAGTACACTGCTGTGTACCTTGAAAAATACAATATATAGGCCTTATAACTGGCAACTGTACTGTGCGTTCTCTTGCAAAGTAATTTCTCATAACTGGTGTTCATACACACCGTCTGATCACTTAGTACACGGCTGTGTACCTTGAAAAATACAATATATAGGCCTTATAACTGGCAACTGTACTGTGCGTTCTCTTGCAAAGTAATTTCTCATAACTGTTGTTCATACACACCGTCTGATCACTTAGTACACTGCTGTGTACCTTGAAAAATACAATATATAGGCCTTATAACTGGCAACTGTACTGTGTGTTCTCTTGCAAAGTAATTTCTCATAACTGGTGTTCATACACACCGTCTGATCACTTAATAAAAGGCCTGTGTACCTTGAAAAATACAATATATAGGCCTTATAACTGGCAACTGTACTGTGCGTTCTCTTGCAAAGTAATTTCTCATAACTGGTGTTCATACACACCGTCTGATCACTTAATAAAAGGCCTGTGTACCTTGAAAAATACAATATATAGGCCTTATAACTGGCAACTGTACTGTGCGTTCTCTTGCAAAGTAATTTCTCATAACTGGTGTTCATACACACCGTCTGATCACTTAATAAAAGGCCTGTGTATCTTGAAAAATACAATATATAGGCCTTATAACTGGCAACTGTACTGTGCGTTCTCTTGCAAAGTAATTTCTCATAACTGTTGTTCATACACACCGTCTGATCACTTAGTACACTGCTGTGTACCTTGAAAAATACAATATATAGGCCTTATAACTGGCAACTGTACTGTGCGTTCTCTTGCAAAGTAATTTCTCATAACTGGTGTTCATACACACCGTCTGATCACTTAATACACGGCTGTGTACCTTGAAAAATACAATATATAGGCCTTATAACTGGCAACTGTACTGTGCGTTCTCTTGCAAAGTAATTTCTCATAACTGTTGTTCATACACACCGTCTGATCACTTAGTACACTGCTGTGTACCTTGAAAAATACAATATATAGGCCTTATAACTGGCAACTGTACTGTGCGTTCTCTTGCAAAGTAATTTCTCATAACTGGTGTTCATACACACCGTCTGATCACTTAATACACGGCTGTGTACCTTGAAAAATACAATATATAGGCCTTATAACTGGCAACTGTACTGTGCGTTCTCTTGCAAAGTAATTTCTCATAACTGTTGTTCATACACACCGTCTGATCACTTAGTACACTGCTGTGTACCTTGAAAAATACAATATATAGGCCTTATAACTGGCAACTGTACTGTGCGTTCTCTTGCAAAGTAATTTCTCATAACTGGTGTTCATACACACCGTCTGATCACTTAATACACGGCTGTGTACCTTGAAAAATACAATATATAGGCCTTATAACTGGCAACTGTACTGTGCGTTCTCTTGCAAAGTAATTTCTCATAACTGTTGTTCATACACACCGTCTGATCACTTAGTACACTGCTGTGTACCTTGAAAAATACAATATATAGGCCTTATAACTGGCAACTGTACTGTGCGTTCTCTTGCAAAGTAATTTCTCATAACTGGTGTTCATACACACCGTCTGATCACTTAGTACACGGCTGTGTACCTTGAAAAATACAATATATAGGCCTTATAACTGGCAACTGTACTGTGCGTTCTCTTGCAAAGTAATTTCTCATAACTGGTGTTCATACACACCGTCTGATCACTTAATACACGGCTGTGTACCTTGAAAAATACAATATATAGGCCTTATAACTGGCAACTGTACTGTGCGTTCTCTTGCAAAGTAATTTCTCATAACTGTTGTTCATACACACCGTCTGATCACTTAGTACACTGCTGTGTACCTTGAAAAATACAATATATAGGCCTTATAACTGGCAACTGTACTGTGCGTTCTCTTGCAAAGTAATTTCTCATAACTGGTGTTCATACACACCGTCTGATCACTTAATACACGGCTGTGTACCTTGAAAAATACAATATATAGGCCTTATAACTGGCAACTGTACTGTGCGTTCTCTTGCAAAGTAATTTCTCATAACTGTTGTTCATACACACCGTCTGATCACTTAGTACACTGCTGTGTACCTTGAAAAATACAATATATAGGCCTTATAACTGGCAACTGTACTGTGCGTTCTCTTGCAAAGTAATTTCTCATAACTGGTGTTCATACACACCGTCTGATCACTTAATACACGGCTGTGTACCTTGAAAAATACAATATATAGGCCTTATAACTGGCAACTGTACTGTGCGTTCTCTTGCAAAGTAATTTCTCATAACTGTTGTTCATACACACCGTCTGATCACTTAGTACACTGCTGTGTACCTTGAAAAATACAATATATAGGCCTTATAACTGGCAACTGTACTGTGCGTTCTCTTGCAAAGTAATTTCTCATAACTGGTGTTCATACACACCGTCTGATCACTTAATACACGGCTGTGTACCTTGAAAAATACAATATATAGGCCTTATAACTGGCAACTGTACTGTGCGTTCTCTTGCAAAGTAATTTCTCATAACTGTTGTTCATACACACCGTCTGATCACTTAGTACACTGCTGTGTACCTTGAAAAATACAATATATAGGCCTTATAACTGGCAACTGTACTGTGCGTTCTCTTGCAAAGTAATTTCTCATAACTGGTGTTCATACACACCGTCTGATCACTTAGTACACGGCTGTGTACCTTGAAAAATACAATATATAGGCCTTATAACTGGCAACTGTACTGTGCGTTCTCTTGCAAAGTAATTTCTCATAACTGGTGTTCATACACACCGTCTGATCACTTAATACACGGCTGTGTACCTTGAAAAATACAATATATAGGCCTTATAACTGGCAACTGTACTGTGCGTTCTCTTGCAAAGTAATTTCTCATAACTGGTGTTCATACACACCGTCTGATCACTTAGTACACTGCTGTGTACCTTGAAAAATACAATATATAGGCCTTATAACTGGCAACTGTACTGTGCGTTCTCTTGCAAAGTAATTTCTCATAACTGGTGTTCATACACACCGTCTGATCACTTAATAAAAGGCCTGTGTACCTTGAAAAATACAATATATAGGCCTTATAACTGGCAACTGTACTGTGCGTTCTCTTGCAAAGTAATTTCTCATAACTGGTGTTCATACACACCGTCTGATCACTTAATAAAAGGCCTGTGTACCTTGAAAAATACAATATATAGGCCTTATAACTGGCAACTGTACTGTGCGTTCTCTTGCAAAGTAATTTCTCATAACTGGTGTTCATACACACCGTCTGATCACTTAATAAAAGGCCTGTGTACCTTGAAAAATACAATATATAGGCCTTATAACTGGCAACTGTACTGTGCGTTCTCTTGCAAAGTAATTTCTCATAACTGTTGTTCATACACACCGTCTGATCACTTAGTACACTGCTGTGTACCTTGAAAAATACAATATATAGGCCTTAACTGGCAACTGTACTGTGCGTTCTCTTGCAAACTAATTTCACGGCTGTGAAGGCAAAATATTGTAAAAAAAAAACAAAATGCGGCGGGGGGCTAGCGGAATAGGACGTGGACGAGGACGGGGGCGCGGAAATGCTGTTGGGGGCCTTGTTGAAGCCAGTGGGGATACAATGCGTGCTGGTGAGGGTCAGCCAGGATCCCGCTCATCCAGAATCCCTGCTTTTATGGGACAGTTAAGCAGGGGGCGGGTTACACCGCTGTTGAGGCCTGAGCAGGTTGAACAGGTGGTGCAATGGATAGCCGATAGCGCTTCCACACAGTTGTCCACCAGCCAGTCATCCACACAGTCTCACTCTGACCCTCCTTCCTCCACACCTGGCCAACAGAGTCATCCCACCATTGACCCCTCCCAGGAGCTCTTTTCGGGTCCTTTTTCAGATGTGCCGGAAGAATCCCAGGAGCTAGCAGAGGAATTTGTTTGTAGTGATGCCCAAACACTGGAGTTTTCGCCATCTCCTGCTGATGTGGACCCTGAGCCAGCATCTGTTATCATGAGCGATGATGATGATGAGACGCAGTTGCCATCAAGGGAGGCTGTTGGAATGTCCAGTGGGCAGGAGGAGGAGCAGAGTGAGGAAGTGGAAGAGGAGCTGGTGGATGACGAAATGACCGACCCCACTTGGCCAGGGGTGATGTCCAGCGAGGAAAGCAGTGGAGAGGTGGTGGTCTGCGCAGCACCGAAAAAGGCAGCAAGAGGCAGAGGGATGTCCACAGGCAGAGGGATGTCCACAGGCAGAGGGATGTCCACAGGCAGAGGGATGTCCACAGGCAGAGGCATGTCCACAGGCAGAGGCATGTCCACAGGCAGAGGGATGTCCACAGGCAGAGGGATGGCCACAGGCAGAGGACAGTTCAGACAGAGAAGTGAGGCCACAGCCAGCAGGGCCAAAGCTGTTCCCGGCAGCGGCCAGTCGCGCGAAGCTCCCCCATCGAGGCCTCGTACTTCTGTGGTGTGGAGATATTTTAATGTTTGTGCGGATGACAAACTGAGCGCGGTTTGCACACTCTGCCACTCAAAACTGAGTAGGGGCTCTGAGAAGAGCAATCTGACCACCTCAGGCATGCGGCGTCACTTGGAATTCAAGCACTGGGCTGAGTGGGAGAGAGCAAACGCAATACAAACTGCGCCCGGTCTTGCTGCCACTGCCTCTTCCCCTTTGTTGTGTGCTGCCACTGCGGTCCAGACCTCCAGCCAGGACACCTCCACATCTGCCTCTGCCTCTGCTACTTTGGGGCCTTCTCCTTCAGCCTCCCCTTCCCCCGCCCCTTCCCCCGCCCCTTCCCCCGCCTCTTCGCCTGCACCTTCACACTCCTCATCCCAACAACTGTCCATCTCGCAGGCGTTCGACCGCAGGCGGAAGTACGCCTCGAGTCACCCCCAAGCCCAAGCCTTAAACTGCCACATCTCCAAACTGCTGGCCCTGGAGATGTTGCCGTTTAGGCTTGTGGAGACGCAGGCCTTCCGCGACCTGATGGCGGCTGCCGCACCTCGCTATTCCGTCCCCAGCCGCCACTACTTTTCCCGGAGTGCCGTCCCCGCCCTGCACCAGCATGTGTCGCGTAACATCAGGCGGGCCCTGAGGTACGCAGTCAGCGCAAAGGTCCACTTGACCACCGACGCGTGGACAAGCGCTTGTGGCCAGGGACGATACATTTCTTTGACGGCACACTGGGTGAATGTAGTGGAGGCGGGGACGGGGTCGCAAACAGAGACGGCCTACCTACCACCCCCGCCCAAGATTGCCAGCATGGGTTCTGATAAACCCCCCTCCTCCTCCTCCTCCTCCTCCTCCTCCTGTGCCTTAACATCGCCCTCAGCCGCTAGCTGGAAGCGTTGCAGCACTGGCGCGGGGAGACGTCAGCAGGCGGTGCTTAAGCTCATCAGCTTGGGCGACAGGAAGCACAGCGCCCCAGAGGTGAGGGACGCCATACTGCAGCAGACGGAGATGTGGCTGTCGCCGCTGCAGCTAGGACCAGGCATGGTCGTGTGCGATAACGGCCGTAACCTGGTGGCGGCTCTGGAGCTTGCCGAACTCAATCACGTACCATGCCTGGCCTACGTTTTTAATCTGGTAGTCCAAAAATTTCTAAAGACTTACCCCAACCTGGCAGAGCTACTGGTGAAAGTGCGGCGCTTGTGCGCACACTTTCGGAAGTCAACTGTAGCTGCTGCTAGCTTAAAAAAACTCCAGCAACGCCTCCATTTGCCTGAACATCGGCTGTTGTGCGACCTGCCGACTCGCTGGAATTCCACCTATTCCATGTTGGCCAGGGTGTGTGAGCAGCAGAGAGCATTGATGGAGTACCAGATTAATAATCCACGCGTGCCTCCAACTCAGCTCCCTCAGTTTGCCAACCACGAGTGGCCATGGATGGCAGACGTATGCGATGTACTGCGTATCTTTGAGGAGTCCACCAAGAAGGTCAGCAGCGAGGACGCTATAGTGAGCGTAACCATCCCGCTCCTATGCGTCCTTAAAGAATCCCTCATCGCAATAAGGGAGAACGCATTGCACGCAGAGGAGACGGGGGTAGGAGGAGACGCAACGGAGCTACACAGTCAGACCACACTTTTGTCTGCTTCACGGTGGCAGTTGCAGGAGGAGGAGGATGAGGAGGAGGACGACGTGGAGGTGGCTGTGGAAGAGGAGGAGGATGCTGGCGGCGAGGGTAGCAGTCAGGCTGTGCGCGTCCCATTGGTTCAGCGCGGATGGGGCGGAGAGGAGGCGGAAGAGGAAGAGGAGGAAATGGCAAGTGATCCTTCTGGTGGGGGCAGTGAGGTCATGCCTATTCAGAGTCTGGCACACATGGCTGACTTCATGCTGGGCTGCTTTTCCCGGGACACACGTGTTGTCCGGATAGTGGAGAACAAACTGTACTGGGTCTTCGCAATCCTGGACCCCCGGTATAAAGATAACGTCTCCTCTTTTATTCCGGTAGAGGAGAGGACGAATCGATTGCTGGAATACCAGAGGGAACTCGTGCAGAACATGATGGAGATTTTCCCACCCAGCATCGCTGGCGGCAGAGAGGAGAGGGTCTCCCAGAGTCCCTCAACATCGATCAGGCCCACAGCCACCAGGGGAACACTCTCCAAGGTGTGGGACACGTTCATGGCACCCCCTCGTGCAACTTCCATCACTGCGGGGCCCGCTATCAGCAGGAGGGACAAGTATCGGCGGATGTTGCGGGAGTACCTGGCAGACCGTAACCCTGTCCTCCCCGATCCCTCGGCGTCCTACACTTACTGGGTCTCCAAGTTGGACACGTGGCTGGAACTGTCCCTGTACGCCTTGGAGGTGCTTGCCTGCCCTGCCGCCAGCGTGCTATCAGAAAGGGTGTTCAGCGCTGCCAGGGGCATTATCACCGATAAGCGCAGCCGCCTGTCAACCGACAGTGCCGACAGGCTGACGCTAATCAAAATGAACAGCAAGTGGATTGACCCGGACTTTGCTTCTCCAACCGTGGAAAGCAGCCAAAAGTAAAGTGCCATATGTATGAAGTGCCATTTCCTCCTCCTCCTCCTCCTTAACCGCCGTAGAATTGCTCCGTAAATAAGAACAATTTATATATTTATGGCTCACCTCTTGGGCCTGCGCTAAATGTTTAAGAGGTCTCACCTCTTGGGCCTCCACATAATTTTTAACGGGTCTCCCCTCTTGGGCCTCCACATAATTTTTAAGAGGTCTCACCTCTTGGGCCTCCACAAAATGTTTAACACGTCTCACCTCTTGGGCCTCCACAAAATGTTTAACAGGTCTCACCTCTTGGGCCTCCACATAATTTTTAACGGGTCTCCCCTCTTGGGCCACCACATAATTTTTAAGAGGTCTCACCTCTTGGGCCACCACATAATTTTTAAGAGGTCTCACCTCTTGGGCCTCCACAAAAGGTAAATAAATTATAAATTATAATTTTGGTAACATTCTCATTTTAATGTGTTCAGTCTTTACATACAAAATCTGGTACAAAATAGCATTCTCAGTATTCAAAAAAACAAAACAAGACTTAAAACGTTTTAAGTGGCTGCAGTAGCATCATGAAATCAACTCTCATATACTGAAGGCAACAGCATATACATATAAAAAAAAGGAAAAAAAATAAAAAGAATACTCCTTCCTCTGTAGAAATACTCTGTGCTGCCCTCAATACATTTAAACTGATTTTTCATGATAGTTGCCTTTATAAAATGAGTGTAACCATTTTACATTGCATGCAAATCTGTGGATAACTGCAGCCTTTAAAAGGTGTCACCTCTTGGGCCTCCACATAATTTTTAAGAGGTGTCACCTCTTGGGCCTCCACATAATTTTTAAGAGGTGTCACCTCTTGGGCCTCCACAAAACGTTTTCGAGGTCTCACCTCTCGGGCCTCCACATAATTTTTAAGAGGTGTCACCTCTCGGGCCTCCACATAATTTTTAACACGTCTCACCTCTTTAGCCTCCACACAATTTTTAAGACGTCTCACCTCTTGGGCCTCCACAAAATTTTCCATGAGCCTCTGGCCAGCCCACGGCCTCTTCCTGCCTTTTGCGGTCCTACGCATCCCTCAACATCCCCACTGCTTTACCTGCTAGACATGACACTGGGCCAGGTCGGGTCACTGACATCTCAAGCGCCAACAATTTGGGCATTTTAAGGCTTCTGCATGTGTTTGAGTTGTTTTTACATTTTAAAGAAGACATGTCTGACCACATCTCACACACACACACAATGACAATTAGGGGTGGGGTCTATTTGCTTTCCCCCTTGCCTATGCCATCTGTGGTTGTCATAGGCAACGTGATTTTAAGGGGTGCAGAATTTTATCTTCTTTTTTGTCTAGTTTGGCTTGGGGTCCATGGCAATGTAGAGGAAAGAAGGTTTCCTTGTATGGTCTCACTTTACAGAGAGGTTAGATTGTGTTTGGAGTGTATTGTTGAGAGGCTGTGATAGTGGCGTAATAGTGCGACTTGGGCGCGTTATATGCACCCAGACATGCTTCCCCTGCTGTCCCAGTTGCATTCCAGCAGTGTTGGCATCCTTTTCTGAGGTTCCAGGGTGGACTTGGTGACCTCCAAGTGGTCGAATTGAGATTTCCAAGTGGCGAGCATTTTTTTCCCATAGACTTTAATGGGATTCGATATCCGGTCGAATAGTCGAATTTCGCGGTCTATTCGAATCGAATTTCGAACTTTCGAATATTTCACTACTCGCTCATCTCTAATACTAACACTTCTGAACATTGAGGCAAATATTGAATTGTGTCTATGAACATCATTAATCTGGTTATTCCAAAATTGAGACTTTTCAAGTGTTGGATGAAATGTAAAGAACTTTGTTAGAGAATTTTCCTTTCCTTCTCTCTAAGACTATCAGTACACGGGTGCAAGTCTACAAACTGAAAATCCTACACGGTGTGCAGGTAGCCTAGGGGGTTTCTTCTGTGTAGATTTGCATGTACAGTAGATCTTCTATACATAGTGGAAGAAGACATTTCTTACACTCCATCAATGCTAGCTTGGGCCCATGACAGATGTTGAGTGTAGAATCAACCAGGGCAATAGTAGACTGAGGCGGTGATCTGGGAAGATAACCCATCTAGTTCTAGGTTGTTTTGGACCATTATATGGAATAAAGAGGAAGGGGCCTATATCTCCATCCATGTAGACCTTCTGAAGAAATCAAAATAGCAAGTGACTAAAAGAAAACTTTGATTTGCCTAAAGTTACCTACATCAGTGTTTTTCAACCCGTCTTTTTGGGCCCACCTTTTGGTCATGATTTGAGAACTAATACCTGATGCATTGACACTAATCAGATCACCTGCTCAATACTAAGGAAATCCTGAAAACATGACCAGTAGATAGGTCCTGGGGACAGGAGTTGAGAAACACTGGCCTGCATGGTAGACCATACATTGAAGGGCAAAGAATCTCCCTAAGTTTGAAAAATATGCATTCTACAAGTTCTGTGTGCATTGAAACAGATTTGGGAGACATGTTTTTGGGGACATGTGGACTACATCTCCATAAACAATCTGGTGCAAAGAATTTCCATTTTGAGTTTTTATATACATGGATCTGAAACACAAAATGTCTGAATGTCTTTTGGTGCACATCTCATAGGAGCCTTCTACCACAAGTCCTCAAAATGTAGTTGAGAAATAAAGACAGAAGATACTTTGATGCACACAGAAGTCCTTTCTGTCAGACACAGCCAACTTGAAAATTGTACAAGAGTAAGAATAAGTCATCAATAGAAGATAGATGGGGGTCCGACTCCTGACACCTCTGGCAATGCTAGAAGCACAACATCCAGAAGAACACTGTATACACCACAGGTGGCCGCACTGGAGGGTTGAGTGAATCGAAGTAAGTAGACTTCAATCCGAACTTCAGAGAAAATTTGAAGCCAAATTTCCTCGTGCTTCGTGGTAATGAATCAATTTTCCCTAAAATGGCATTAAAAAAAGATAAAACATACTCACCCCATCGCGTCCCCACCTATCCCTTGGTTGAACTTGATGGACCTCATCCATTTGAGCGTAAAGAGGCCACCAAGGCCATCTTGATTGAAGATCCCGCGCCAAATCTCGTGCGCAGTGACGTCACCACGTCGGCCAGAGTGATGACTTCATCACGCACTGCATGTGATTTTGCGCAGGTTCATCAATCAAGATGGCAACCGCGGCCTCTTCGAGCTTAAATCGATAAGGTAAGTATGAGGGGTTCAATGACGGGGGGAGAAGGGCGGCTGCACAATCGCCATTCCCTGTCATTGTGCCTGCCACTTACAAAGAATCAACCAAAAAGACGTATAATGATCTGGAAGTATACATACACAAAAGCTTCAAAAACTCTTCCAAAAATAAAAACTTAACTTTTAATATAACTATATTAAGAAGAAACCACTAATATGTAAAAAATCTTTGATATACGCCATATGGTATTTAAAGGGTACAATATCTTAGTCAGGGGCGGGTGTATAAACCCTACTCACGGTTAGTAGAGAAGGTTGATACTCGAAATAGGTGTTGTCATAGGGATCTTGGAGCTGCTCTGTCCCTAGTCTGTTCCTACAGTTATCCCTGCCTACAGGCAGAGCACCCACCCCGAAAGGGGCGACCCCACCTCTCGGTGGCTAAGCCCTAAAATGTACCTAAGAAATACCCTAATAACAAGTAAAACTCCATCCCAAAATAAGGAACAAATAAATTGTTCCTGCATGCCGACGCTGTGTTTCTCCAGCGCTATGCTGGTTCTTCAGGGGACAATAAACATATAGTCAAAATGATAATCTAATCAGTCCTATGATGAAGGAAGGCTTAATACAGCCAAAGATGAAGGCAGATGATAATGCCGGGATGGAGTTTCACTTGTTATTAGGGTATTTCTTAGGTACATTTTAGGGCTTAGCCACCGAGAGGTGGGGTCGCCCCTTTCGGGGCGGGTGCTCTGCCTGTAGGCAGGGATAACTGTAGGAACAGACTAGGGACAGAGGAGCTCCAAGATCCCTATGACAACACCTATTTCAAGTATCAACCTTCTCTACTAACCGTGAGTAGGGTTTATACACCCGCCCCTGACTAAGATATTGTACCCTTTAAATACCATATGGCGTATATCAAAGATTTTTACATATTAGGGGTTTCTTCTTAATATAGTTATATTAAACGTTACATTTTATTTTTGGAAGGGTTTTTGAAGCTTTTGTGCACTTACAAAGAATCCAGCATGAGCCAGAAGGAGAAGCAGAAGTCCTTTCTTTATATTTCCCATTCCCTTTCAACTCACTTCTGGTTACAGTAGTGTCACAAAAAGGTCTTGACTGACATCACCTTATAGACTATGTCCACCTTTTTGTAGCCCCTTGGTACTGTTAAAAATTTAGTTTTTCCACTTTTGTTTTATTCTCCGTGTCTTCTAAGATCGTTAACTTTTTTATTTTTCCATTCTCATAGTCATATGAGGGATTGTTTCCTGCAGGACAATTAATGGCACCATTTAATTTAATATATCTTGTATTGAAAAAGGGGGAAGGGAATCTGAGGTGATTTTTTTTTAAAAAAAGGTAATTCTATCATTGTTTTTTGGGTTTTGTTTACCTCTATTCTGAAGTTCAATGCAATACCAGTAATACCATGTATTTCTTTTACCATTATGGCTCCTATCTCCCGTTCTAGGCTGTGGTCACATGACCATGTCCATGCAGCTCTTTCTTATTTCCTGTGATGTTATGTCCATGGGAGGGGCAGTGATAGGGGAGTGTCTGTGTAACTATCTGGGTGGGAGGAGCTATAAACTAGCTGGGAATTGTTAGGGGCAGTGATAGGAAAGTGTCTACGTAACTAGATGGGTGGGATGAGCTATAAACTAGCTGGGTGTTGTTAGGGGCAGTGATAGGGGAGTGTCTATGTAATGAGCTGGGTGTGAGGAGCTATAAACTTGGTGGGCGTTGTTAGGGGCAGTGATAGGGGAGTGTCTATGTAACTAGCTGGGTGGGAGGAGCTATAAACTAGCTCGGAGTTGTTAGGGGCGGTGATAGGGGAGTGTCTATGTAACTAGCTGGGTGGGAGGAGCTATAAACCAGCTGTGTATTGTTAGGGGTGGTTATATGGCAGTGTCTATGTAACTAGCTGGGTGGGAGGGGCTATAAACTAGCTAGTACTTGTTAGGGGCAGTGATAGTGGAGTGTCTAGGTAGCAAGCTGGGTGGGAGGAGCTATAAACTAGCTCGGCATTGTTAGGGGCAGTTATACGGCAGTGTCTATGTAACTAGATGGGTGTGAGGAGCTATAAACTAGCTGGGCGTTGTTAGGGGCGGTAATAGGGGAGTGTCTATGTAACTAGCTGGGTGGGAGGAGCTATAAACTAGCTGGGCGTTGTTAGGGGCAGTGATAGGGGAGTGTATATGTAACTAGATAGTGGGAGGAGCTATAAACTAGCTGGGAGTTGTTAGGGGCAGTGATAGGGGAGTGTATATGTAACTAGGTGGGTGGGAGGAGCTATAAACTAGCTGGGTGTTGTTAGGGGCAGTGATAGGGGAGTGTCTATGTAATGAGCTGGGTGTGAGGAGCTATAAACTTGGTGGGCGTTGTTAGGGGCAGTGATAGGGGAGTGTCTATGTAACTAGCTGGGTGGGAGGAGCTATAAACTAGCTGGGTGTTGTTAGTGGCAGTGATAGGGGAGTGTCTATGTAACTGGCTGGGAGGGAGGAGCTATAAATTAGCTGGGAGTTGTTAGGGGCAGTGATAGGGGAGTGTCTATGTAACTAGCTGGGTGGGAGGAACTATAAACTAGCTGGGTGTTGTTAGGGGCGGTGCTGGAACTGTGGAGGAGGATGTAGAAGTGCATCATGGGTTTGTTTGGATACAGCAAACAGTGATTGTTTACGTTGTGAATAAAAGATTCCAAACTGAAAAAAGTGAAAGATGTGCATGAGGTCAATAACTACATGAGCATATCTGTTAAAAATCATAGTAGATTAGTAGAGAACCCCTTTAAGGAGACTTTGTATCTAACTAAACCTGTGCCCAGGTGAGCCTGTAATTATCAAGCTAGTTGCCTCTGGTAAGAACTTTGCTGTGACTAGTGCCCACCCTTTTTCCTGTGACTTCCTTGAGTGGACAGCCACGTATACATGGGCCAAAAAAGTCTATTTTATAGGATCTGACCTACTTACAGACTACATTTAATTGCCAAGGTATACAAAGACTTTACTGCTGATCTGTGCTGTCCTATCGTGAGACAGCCTTGAGACAATCAAGGTTAGGACTGACGCTTCATTTTACATTTTATTCATCTAAACAAGAGTGATCCGTCTGATGTCTGCAATGTGGTTTAAAGCAGATTAAGGCTCAGTACAGATAACACCTGGAAAATAAGAATTCTAATATGTCCTGTGACTTTCCCTCAGGGCTGCTGTAGACACAACACATTTTTAGGTACACTTTAGACCCTTCTGATGTCAAGGTGGTCAAGTAGTGAAACAACCACATGGTACTGGGTTTGTTATGAGTAAAAAAAAAAGAAAGATTCAATCAGACACAAAGCACACATCATACAATCTAAATTTTATTTTAATTTTAATTTTTTTTTTTTTTTTGGGGGGGGGTTAAGCAGACATGCAAAGGAACACCTACTTAACTTTTCCCCACCTCTGGGTCCGGGTCCTTCACTCCCTGACCTTTGAGCCAACTGCAGCCAATCAGCAGTGACCTGCTCCCCTTGCATCATGTCAATTGGTCACTAGATTCAAGGGGAGCAGGTGATCTCTGTGGCCAAAGATTGGCTGCTGTGGTGTCAAAGTGGACGTTGACAGAGGGGAACCCGAGTGAGGCAGCCAAGGCCAGGGAGCAAATAAGGTGGGAGCCAGTAAGTATGCTTTCCTTTGCAGGTCTACCCAGGAGGGTGTGGGTTGAAAAAAAGATCCCCTTAACAGTCACGTTAAAATTGGAAAAACCCTCCCAATAATGTCACTTTTTTTATTGTAGATTTTTAATGTGTGCCCTGCAATAAATCCTGTTGGTGCACAACTCAGGGGACACTATTGCATTTTTAACCCCTTAGTGACATAATTGATTTTAGCCTTAAGGACCAATAATATTTCCCCCTTTGTGTTCTAGCAGTCATAATTTCTTCTTCTAAATTTTATTTTTATTTTGCAGGATTAGTTATAGTCTTTTTAGGAAACGTTTTGGGGTATATATAGTGTATTAAATAACTTTTATTATTTTATTTGTAGGGAAAGACAAAAAAACAATTTTTACATTATTTTGTGGAATGTATTTATGGCGTTCAATGTGTGGTAAAAGTGATGTAATTTTATCATCTGGGTCCGTGCAGTGTCACATTTCTATATATTTTTTTTTACTATTTTTCCTTTCTTCCTGCAGGCTGTCAACTCTGCAGCTGCTCTCTCCAAACTGAAGGAGGGGGGGCTGCTTTAACTACTTATATCTCTGGTTTGGTACCAAGCTTTCATACAATACCAGACTGACAGTAATATCTTCAGTACATGTGAATATATCACTGTTAGAAATCAGGATGCAGTGAATACAGCTGAAAGTGAACGTAAAAGCAGGTTTTACCCGTGATTATTCCTGACTCGATTTCTAACAGTGATATCTCCTGTTTAGCTCGGACTACTGCCTGGAATGCCAGATTTCAAACTAGACCAGTTCCATGCTTCTAGCTGCTATCTTTCAGGATATATCAGCAGCTAAAGCAGCCCTCCCCCTTCCACTTCTGCCCGAGCTAAGCTCGGGCAAAACAGTTAGGTACTTTTCCCACAGGCCGAGCTGAGATCGGGCAGAATAATTAAGTGGTTAAAGAGAATTTATCAGCTCTTCCAACTTGTCTGTTTAATAAATTCTTGCATTCTTCATAAAACAGTAACTCTAGAGCATCTTTTCTTAGAATATGATCCCGGGAACAAATGAATTGACAACTCGATGTAACCATTCTGCAAATTGGTGTGTCCTTCTGCTGTCAGCCTTGGCTGGACAATGTAAGACTGTATAAAAACAGTTGTTAATTTATTCATAACTGTGAAGGAGGAATAACAAAGGAAAGGCTCAATGTAGAATTATAAGAAAATATGTTATTTCATGGGGATACGGTTACTTACGAAAACAGATGTGTCAGAGACTTTATGTAAAATGTTCCTTTCTGCTGATTCGATGAGATCATTTACCTGACCAGTTAGAGATGAGCAAAGTCAATAATAATAATTAAAAAAATTAAATCATACTTACCTTATTCATTTGGGCACAAAAAGGCTGCATGGCCATCTTGCTTGAAGATCCAGGGAGAAATCTTGCACGATGCGTTATGACGTCATCAAAGTAGCCAACGTGGTGATGTCCTATGTCAACGCGCACGAGATTTTACAGGGGATCTCCAAGCAAGATGGCCATGGCGGCCTCTTTATGCTCAAATAGATAAGGTAAGTATTTTTTTTTTTTACCGCCAATTCAGGGAAAATTGATTTGTTACCAGGAAGCACGAGGAAATTCAGCTTCGCGGCGAATCACTCAACACTAGTTATATCATGTTTTTAAATTGTTATCTTGTCCTATCACACATAGTTAATAGAAAAAAAGACAAAAAAAGACAACAAAAAAAACCATGAAACACGTATCACGTGTGTGCAAGTTTATTCATTGCCCATCCATTGACAATAATTAAAGAGGTTATCCAAGACAAAAAATGCCCCCCATATGCCGGGCCCCTCACACTGAATCTACTTACCTGGCTCCCCACTCCCTGCGCCTCTCCTGGTCCCCGCACCACCACTGCTTGTTCTCCCCATGCGCGGATGAAAACATCTGGTGTTGGAGGTGTTTAGCTGCCAATGGCAGGTGGTGACAGGGATGAGCCTATCATTGACTGTTCTCCCGGACACCCGATGTTTTCATCCACGCACAGGGAGCAGCTGTGGCAGTGCGGGGACCAGGAGCAGCGCAGGGAGCAGAGAGCCAGGTAAGTAGATTCAGTTTGAGGGGCCCGGGCATATGGTGGGCACTTTTTAGTCTCGGATAACCTCTTTAAGTACATATATACATATATATAGAACATAACATTTGCACTGCAGGTTCACATATTACTTTTGGCTTCCCATCACTGTGTGTGGTAAAGTAAATCCCACATAAACTGATGAAGAAATATAAGCTGTTTTCAAATGAAATCTTTTCAAGGCTGACAAGAACCTAGATTATAAAGGCTAGAAATTACAGATCGTGTTCCTCCTAGATCCAGCAGGTTCTGATGTAGTTCTCTACAAGGTGACAAGATATGCTTTAGCTTTTGGCAATGGCAAGCTTCCATCTGCTGCTTTTTGCATTCATTTAAAGGGCCTCTGTCAACAAGATTTGTACCTATGACACTGGCTGACCTTTTACATGTGCGCTTGACAGCTGAAGGCATCTGTGTTGGTCCCATGTTCATATGTGCCCGCATTGCTGAGCAAAATGATATTTTAATATATGCAAATGAGCCTCTAGGAGCCACGGGGGGTTGTCATTACACCTAGAGGATCTGCTCTCTCTGCAACCACTCCCTCTTGTGGGTGCGGCAGTTGCAGAGAGCAGAGCCTCTAGCGATCATCTGCCGAAAAATCGACCTTAACCACCGCGCACCTTGGCTTAAAGGGAACCTGTCATCTCCGAAACACCCCCTGAACTAGAGTAAGCAGTGTATAGTGTAAGTGATGCTGAATCCGAATATGTAAGTTTTATCTTCATACTCACTTCCATTCTGAAGCTGTGCTGCCACAAACCAGCAGTAAAATGCACTCAGTGGGCTCCAGTGCTCACTCACATAATGGAGAGGACTTAAAGGGAGTCTGTCACCTCCTAGGCCCCTATAAAGTACATAAAGATGCCCATAGCACATGTTGTAACAACAGTAATGTTACCTTTGGCGCATTCCTCAGTGTTTTAGAAGTTCCAAAAACGGAGTTTGAAATATATGCAAATGAATCGCCGCAAGTGCCCGGAGGCGGCGTTTAGTGCCTTGGAGCCCGGGCTCCAGTTCTTTTTTACATAAAATCTCCGCCCCCGCTACTGCCTCCGTCCGCCCTGCACCTCATTCGGGTCCTCCTTCTTAGCAGGCAAGATCCCGTGTCTCTCGCCGGGACGGGGCATGCGCACTGCAATGCCCATTTTGGGCACTGCATCGCCGAACTCAGTGCGCATGCGCCGGTCCAACGGCGCGAAATCCAAACCAAAATGGGCATCGCTGTGCGCATGCCCCGTCCCGGCGAGAGACTGCGCAGACGTGGGATCTTGCCTGCTAAGAAGGAGGACCCGAATGAGGTGCAGGGCGGACGGAGGCAGTAGTGGGGGCGGAGATTTTATGTAAAAAAGGACTGGAGCCCGGGCTCCAAGGCACTAAACACCGCCTCCGGGCACTTGCAGCGATTCATTTGCATATATTTCAAACTCCGTTTTTGGGACTTCTAAAACACCGAGGAATGCGCCAAAGGTAACATTACTGTTGTTACAACATGTGCTATGGGCATCTTTATGTACTTTATAGGGGCCTAGGAGGTGACAGACTCCCTTTAAAGAAGAGTCCTCTCAATGCATGTTTGTGGGAGCACAGCGTCGGAATGGAAGTGAGTATGACGATAAAACTTACATATTCGGATTCAGCATCACTTACACTATACACCGCTTACTCTAGTTCAGGGGGTGTTTCGGAGATGTCAGGTTCCCTTTAACTGTACGTCCGGGTGACAACTACGTTCGCGCACTTGGGTGTACAGTTACGCCCAAACTTTTACTGGAGGCTGTGACACTATAAAGTGATCTAAAAACCGATCAAAAAGTCATATGTACCCCAAAATGGTACCAATAAAAACTACAGCTAGTCCCACGGAAAACAAGCATTCACAAAGATATGTTGATTGAAAAATGAAAAAGTTATGGATCTTAGATATGGCGATGGCGAAAAAAAAGATTTTTAATAAAAAAGTGATTTAATTATATAAAAGTGGTAAAACATGAATAAAAATACAAATTCGCCATAACAGTATTGATCCACAGATTAAAATTTTTATATCAAATATATACATCTAGGACCCCAGAAAAAATATAAGTAAAAAACACTGACAGAATTGCAATTTTTGCACACTTCACCTCCCAAAAAACGAAATAAAAAATGATCAAAAAGTCATATGTATCCCAAATTGATAACAATAAAAACTACAGTCTGCGCTAAAAAAAAACAAGCCCTCACACAGCTACATTGGTGAAAAAATAAAAAAGTTACTGATGTTAGTATATGGTGATGCAAAATATTTATTTTTAACACAAAACTGAATTTATGCTGAAAAATTAGTAAAACATAAAAAACCTAATTTGGTATCACCATAACCCTATCAACCCATGGAATAAAATTACTATATCATAGTTAATGCATGAGGAACTCCATAAAAATGTAAATAAAAACACTGATAGAATTGCAATTTTTGCACACTTCATCTCCCAAAAAATGAAATAAAAAATGATCAAAAAGTCATATGTACCACCAATTGGTACCAATAAAAACTTTAGCCTGTACCACAAAAAATAAGTCCTCACACAGCTCTGTAAAAAAAAAATAATGGTACTTAACAATTTCCACAAATTCCATGTTATAAAATACAGATGCTGCTCCTTTCCTTTTGAACTCTGCCGTCTGCCCATACAGCGGTTTATGACCACGCATGAAGTTTCACCGTATTCAGGAGAAAATGGGTAACAAATAGTGGAGTGCATTTTCTCCTGTTACCCCTTGTGAAAATAAAAAATGTGAGACTAAATTTTTCATTTACACAGCCAAGTATTTCTGAAATCTATGAAATGCTTGTTGGGCCAAAGCACTCACTCTGCCCCTTAGATAAATTCTTTGAGGGCTGTTCCATTTTTTTCCAAAATGTGGTTATACATACATACATTTTTGTCTTTGCTATGGTGCCTACTGTCTTATTTGTACTTCAATGGTTCAACATGAATCTTGGGTCAGCTTTTTAAAAACCAATTATGTTCTGTTTCCTACCCCAGGATAACAAATATCATAAATTAGAATATGAAGGATCCTTTCTTTTTCTGCTGCATATGGTATCTTCTGGGGTCCAAGTTTCCAACCCTCAGTTTATTCTGTGGCATCTGAATATAGAATGTTTTTTGACCATTGTCAAATTTCTTAACATTGACTTCATAATTTGGATTAATCTTTTGAGAACATAATTTCTTCAAAAAAGGGGAGGGTTCCTCTGTATGGGCTTCAGGCCCTCCATAGTTTAGAAGAACCTCATGGACTTTAGGATTCCTTAAATAATCTTCATAGTTTACAAGAACCTCATGAACTTTAGGATTCTTTACGTAATCTCTTTTCCCCCAAATATTCCTTACTGGATAGGATGAACACAGTGTATTATACCAAATCATCTGTCCAGCCTTTGTTTTCTGCACCCCATAGTGGTACATGTTTCTTGGCATAAGTATATGTAAATCATTTAATTGCAAATTGTAGCTTGCACAAAGCCTCTGTTGGGGAATCCTATCCATCTTTAGAAGTTTTGGGTTGCAATCAGTGCGATGGACATTTGATAATGGTATATGAACCCTTTTTTTAAGAAAACTTGTCATTGGGGTAGCACAAGGAACCGCCGGTGGTTCCCATTCTTTTTGAAGTCTTTCAAGGGCATTCTTCTGGGCTTCATGATAACGCCACACATCTTTAATAGGCATGACCTAAAGACAGCAGCACCTAAAACAAAAGAAAATTAGCGTGAGAAGTAAAGAAGAATTATTTTTGGGTGGGGCAAGCTTAACTACCAATCACCAACACTTATTGCTATATAAGTGTCCTTGAGGATCCTTAAAGAGTTATAGGGAGCCATTTCAGATATGAATGTTGGCATACAATATATACTGTAGCACATTACAAAATATTTCATTTTCAGAAAGCCCCCTCATAACAACAGCAAATTTGTGTTACCACTAGAAAAGAGCAAATTTCTTAAAATTTGAGTTCAGTCTGATTTGTCCGAATCCACCAGGAGATTCGATTCAGGAATAGGTCTCCTTCTCTCATCTTTAGAATCAAACTTCACCCATTTTTGGAAAAACTTGGGTCAAGTTTTGATTCTAAAGAATCAATTTGCTAATCTCAGTTTTTCTGAAAAAGAATAATTACCAATAAAGGGATGGGTGGGATTTGGCTGGTTACCTAATTGTTGAATCTTGAACTAGAGAACAGCAAATTTCTTAAAATTCGATTTGAGTCTAATTTGTCTGAATCCACCAAGAGATTTGATTCAGACATAGGTCTCTCTCATCTTCAGAATCAAAATTCACCCATTTTTGGAAAAACTTGGGTCAAATTTTCATTCTAAAGAATCAATTTGCTAATCTCGCTCAGAGTTTTTCTGAAAAAGGATAATTACCAATAAAGGGATGGGTGGGATTTGGCTAGTTTCCTAATTGTTGAATCCTGAACTAGACAACAGCAAATTTTAAAAATTCAATTTGATTCTGATTTGTCTGAATCCACTCAGAGATTCAATTCAGATATAGGACTCTCTCTCTCATCTTTAGAATCAAAATTCAATTTTTGGAAAAACTTGAAAACTGAAAAATAATAATTGCCAATAAAGGGATGAGTGGAATTTGGATGGTTTCCCTATTGTTGAATCCTGACCAGTTTTTCTTTGAAAGGTTCAAAGGATCCTTTGGCTCACACCCCCCCCCCCCCCCCCGACCATTATCCGCATAGGTCCATGGGACAACTTTTGCATATGGCTAAAATTTTTGCTCAGTGCCCCAGTTTTCATGTTTGTTTCTTGTTAAATATTTTCACGTCTACACTTTAGCCCAATTAAGACCAAACAAAAACAGGGAAAGGAATCATCAACCAACTCCCTAATGTCTTCCAGTAAGTTCTTGACAGATACTTTGCTTGGTCTGCAATGAACTTTGAAGTATTCTGATGAGTTGACAAAATAATCCATCGACTTTAGATGCAAGTCCTCCCATGCCTACACTGCAGGCCCAATGCCAGCTCTTTGTTATAAACCTAATTCGTTAAACCACAAAACTTTCCAGTACATGAAAACGTTCTGTGTGTTGTTATCTATGACAGGTAGACGAAGGGATCTGACAGGGCCCCAGCAACAACATGCCTCTCCTTATGTCAACCAAACAAGCAAATGCTAATGGGCCACAGATTAATCACTCTACAAACTGGCAAGTAATTGTGCTGTCTTGTCTGTAGAGCAGTACAAATCCTTCCATATCACCATACAATTCTTCATAATATGTGCATTACAAGGTGCAGGTGCAGTAAGAACAGTACAGAACATAACGCCTGAGTAAGTACATCTATTCTCCCTTGATAGATTAAGATTCTATGGCACAACTATGATGTGATTTGCACTGATACTCTTATTATTTTGAGGGCACTTCCGGTGATCACAAACTTGACACTTTAGAGACCTCCATGAATGGAAAAGTTTAAAGGGCTTTTCCCATTTGGACATTTATGGCATATCCACAGGATATGCCGTAAATGTCAGATAGGTGTGGGTCCCACCTCTGGGACCCATCAATAAGGGAATCACATTGAGTGTTGCAGGGAATGGAGAGCAGGACGCGCATGTGTAGCTCTATCCATTCACCATTATTAGACTTCTGAAAATAGCCAAGTGCGCTTACGCGACAATATTTTTGGAAGTCCCCTAGCAGTGAATGGAGACAGCAATGCACACATGGGCTCCATTCACTGAAGCATGCTCCAAGTTCCCATTCTTGACATAGTAGCAGGTTCCAGAGATAGACTTGCAGCTTTTAGACATTTATGGGTTATCCTGTTGATACTAGGCCATAAATGTCTAGGGGAGAATCTTGACTCTTTGTAACCAAGGTAAAGACCACAGCACTTGTCTAGTGAGGCTTTTGTTGGGTGCACATCTCGGGTCAGTCTCCTTTCCACCTTAGAGAATTAGATGCATATAACTCATTGAATGTATGAGACAGCACATCAAATGACGTATTTTCAAAGTGTTTGTTTTATTTCATTGGGCCCGAAACGTTTGCACTACTACATACCACTGGTGTTGAAACGAATGAAAAACAAGCATTTTGAAAAGCCCTGATTTATTCTGGCTTTAAAAGGTCACAAAATGGGGCTTTTACAACTTTTTGGACTTACTTGCACAAAATTTTTTTGACTTTTTGCATTTTTACAATACTCACTCCAGTTTAGGCCCCTTTCACACAAGCAGGAGACTCGGACGTCTCCGGCATCGTGTGCCATGTACTGAACTCCCAGCACTGAACAGGGATTATACAGCATTATACTGGTTTATGATGCTATGTAAGGCTACTTTCACACTAGCGTTTTAAAATTCCGGTATTGAGTTCCGTCATAGGGGCTTAATACCGGAATAAAACGCTTCAGTTTTGTCCCCATTCATTGTCAATGGGGACAAAACTGAACTGAAGACAACGGAATGCTCCTGAAAGCATTCCGTTCCTTCTTCAGACCGGAGAACAAACCGCAGCATGCTGCGGTTTGCTCTCCGGTCCAGGCATCCGCACCAAGACGGATCCGGAATGACCCCCAATGCAAGTCAATGGGGGCGGATCCGTCTGGTGTGACCACAATGGTAACCGGATCCGCCCTCTATTGACTTTCAATGGAGTTCATGACGGATCCGTCACCACATACACACAATACACACATACAGACATAGACATACACATAAACATACACAGACATATATACATACATACAAATACACACGGAGGGACAGGTCGGCGCGCACAGATGACGATTCCACCAGGCACCCAGCAGAGGGCGCTGTGGGGAATCGTCACCTGTGCGAGCCGTCCTGCTCCTCCGGCGCTCCGAAGACCTGCCAGGAGCATGTAAGTATGTATGTGTATTTGTTTGTCTATATGTGTGTGTGTCTGTGTGTATGTATGTACTGTGTGACATGTGTGGGGCCGGAGCGCGGCAGTCCTGATTCACCTGCCGGATCAGGCCTGCCGCTAGTGTGAAAGTAGCTTAACCCTTACAGTTCTGGAATGTGCTGGATAACACTGTCAGCATTATCCAACACATTCCAGAACTGTAAGGGTTACATAGCATCATAAACCAGTATAATGTTATGTATCCCCCGTTCAGTGCCGAGAGTTCAGTACAGTGAAAGGGGCCTTAGAGTCAGAAAGTGGGTGTGATTATCTATGTTAATGAGTTTCACTCCAGATTTATCATTGAGACTTTTTTTTAAAGTTGCCATGTCACTCCAGTAGCAGGGTGGAGTAGGAAAACTGGAATTGCATTTCTAGACAAAAAATTTAGGTTTAAGGATGAGACAAATTTATCAAACAACATGCAGCATTTGACAAATGTACGCCAACACAGACTCAAGCAAAACTAACTTCAAATATTCCCCTCAAGTGAATGGGGCTTAGTGACAATGCTAAGCAAAGCCGCAATGCAATAGATGGAGCTGTGCTTGGCAAGCTGGGAGGAGGCCAAGAGCAGTGGAACCTCAAATGGCTGATCAGCAGGGGTGTCGGGTGTCGGATGCCCACTGATCACATATTGATAGCCTTTAATCCCTTCGTCACCAGCTTGCGCTTCCGGGCTTCTTACCGGCATCCTCTGCCGCCAATGAGGATGCCGATAATTGGTTTCAATATGCTGGGTCTCTCTGAAGAGACCTAGGGTATTGAAACTGCAATTCTTATTTTGGCCAGCCGGCAGGCCAACATAGGAAATGAGCAATTCTCCTCAAATCATGGGTCTAAAAGACCCATGAGGGTTCAGATTAAAAAAGGGGGTTTATAGGCTCAAATATGAGCTTCAAAACCACAAAAAAGTAAACATATCTATATACATAGAAACATAGAAGATTGACGGCACAAAAAGACCACCTGGTCCATCTAGTCTGCCCTTTTATTATCCTTTTATTGTTATCTTAGGATAGATACATGTTTATCCCAGGCATGTTTAAATTCAGTTACTGTGGATTTATCAACCACCTCTGCTGGAAGTTTGTTCCAAGCTTCTACTACTCTTTCAGTGAAATAATATTTTCTAATGTTGTTCTTGATTTTATCCCCAACTAACCTCAGATTGTGCCCCCTTGTTCTTGTGTTCAGTTTCTTATTAATAACCCTTCCCTCCTGAACTTTATTCAGTCCTTTAACATATTTAAAGGTTTCAATCATCTCCCCCCTTTCTCTTCTTTCCTCCAGATTATACATATTAAGAACTCGGAGTCTTTCTTGATAAGTTCTATGCTTTAGTCCTTCCACCATTTTTCTAGCTCTTCTTTGGACCCGTTATATTTTAGCAATATCCTTTTGCAGGTGAGGTCTCCAGTATTGAACACAGTATTCCAGATGTGGTCTCACTAGAGCTCTATACAGAGGGATCACAATCTCCCTCTTTCTGCTTGTTTTACCTCTAGCTATGCAGCCAAGATTTGCTTTCCCTACCGCCTGGCTGCATTGGTTACTCATTTTGAGGCTGTCAGAGATGACTACCCCCAAATCCTTCTCTTCTGAAGTTTTTGTTAACACAGAACTGCCAACACAATACTCAGATAGAGGATTTCTTCTCCCCAAGTGCATTATTTTACATTTGAATACATTGAACTGCAGTTTCCATTGTTTTGACCACTTATCTAATAAATATATATATATATATATATATATATATATATATATATCACCTCCCTTTTTGTAGAATAAAAAATAAATACATAAATAACAAAAAATATAAACATCATGGTCATCACTGTGTCCAAAAACGGCCACACTATTAAAATATAAAAATATTTTTCCAATGCGGCAAATGGCCAATTTGCCATTTTTTCATTGTTTCTCTTACACAAAAAAAGTATTAAAATGTGATCAAAATGTCACACACACTACAAAATGGTATCAATAAAAACTACAGTTTGTCCCGCAAAAAGTGGGGGGGGTCAGAATATGGTGATGTAAAAAAACTTTTTTTTTTCAAAATTTCAGTTTATTTTTACACTATTTAGACATAAAAAACCTATACATATGTGGTATCTTTGTAATCGTACTGACCCAGAGAATGAAGGGCACAGGTCAGTTTTGCCACAAAGGGAATGCTGTAGGAATAAAACCCGTAAAACGGTGGAGGAATTGCATTTGTTTCCAATTCCACCCCATTTGGAATTTTTTTCCCCCACTATATTGTATGTCATATTAAATGGTGGCATTAGAAAGTACAACTTGTCCTGCAAAAATAAGCCTTCATAAAGCTATGTGAATGGAAAAATTAAAAAGTTATGGCTCAAGGAAGATGGGGAAAAAAATGAAAACAAAAAAAAAAAAACTCTGGTATCCTAAGGGTTAAGATATTTTCACACAACATGTTTCCTGCAGTCATTTCTGGGTCTTATTGATCTGAACAGGACTTTAAGAAATCCATGCACTTGCTGCAGAAACAACCCCATTCACATGAATGGAACTGATTTTCAGTGGCAAAAATTTCTGCAACGAATCCATCACATGTCAGTAATAGCCAAATCATGGAATTACGTGGACATACATTACCCACGCGTCCGCAACAACGTGCAGGAGTGTTGTCCTCGGCACCTTCTTTAATAAAGACTATGCAGAGGGAACACTCCACAAGCTGTTAGTCACCTCCTAACACTTTCTATCATGTTACAAAAATGCACTTCAGCCAGCCATTGTGCTAAAAACAAAACGAGAAGACAAATGACTCCGCCAGCGACTAATCTACCCGCCTTCAGCAAACAGGCACAACATAATGCTTGAATTAAGTTGTTTGTAGGAGAGACGCGGTAAGGAACATTTAGGAGACGTTTGGGGGGGAGTTGTTTCTTTTTTGGCGGCATTTATGCTAGGGTGTCATAAAAAACTATTCAATCAAAATGTTACAAATGACAAAATTAGAGGTAATATAACATCACTGACTAACCTGACTGGGACATTAAAGTGAAAATAATAAACCTTTATTCAAATATACAATTAAAAAATGAGCTTAATAGGTCATTAGACAATACAGGTTTGTAATGAAAAAGGGGGCAGGATTCAGGTGAAGGTGGAAGCCTTATGGATGTCGGCTAATACCACCAAAACACTTGTAGTGATATAAGATGTTCACTCATATATAATCCTCTTCCCAAACATGCTGTGTCAGTGTGGTCAACACAGCATTATATTGCCACGTATACAGTCACTAATGATGACTATATAGAAGTGACCAAAGTCCTCTGCTTGTCTAATAGAGGACTCAACAACCGGTGGGTAGTATGAGCAGGGTCCAGGCTGGACCTGAGAGCGGTGCCTATGGTTTAGCACTCACTCACTCTGCATATACACTGCCCACACTTGCTGCCTTCACTTCCCCCAATGCCCTGTTCGACGCGTTTCTGCGTGGCAATAATGTCACGCTTCATCAGGAACAGGTATAAATAGTAGCAGGAACAAGTATCAACCGCACATAGTAGTGTGCCAGCGTGGACCAATGGCGCCTCCACTTCTGCGTGGAATGATGTCAATGACGTGTGTGCACTAATCATCTTCTCTGTTCGGCAAGCAGAAGATATGGTGTGCATGCACTGTGTTTATGAACAAGTGTGCAGGACTCTAAATGCGCTAAATGTGAAGTCTAGCACTGTCAATCTAAGGGAAGGAGGGCATGTTTGGAGCACCAGGGGCATCGCTGGATTGGTACTCAAACCACATAAGCCTACCTCTTGGTGCTCCAATGACTCAATTGGATACGAATAAAGGTCTTCATTTCCGCACATTGGCATCTAGAAAGACAATACAGGTATCGTTTTGCTCATCATGATCAACCCTACCAGGCTATATGCCTGGCTTAATAGGGTTGATCCTGGTGACAAAACTTCTTTAATGTGGCCATCATTAGTACCAAGGCAGAACCTGTGTTCTTCCACTGCTTTCAGTTGATTCATGCCTTCAATGGCCTCTCGCAGCACAAGCACAGTAGATCTTGGTGATGATGAGAGGTCAGTGGCAAACAAGCAAGTGGCGCCCAATAATGCGTTCCAGCTTCAAGTAGATGGTTTCTTATGGTCCAGGCAGTCACTGCAGAGCTACTCCAGAACCAATTTCTGATATCATGGCTGTCCTTAGAGATGCAGCAGCTCTTTGTTTGCATCTGTCTGTCTAAACCAGAGATGCTCAACCTGTGGCCCTCCACCATGCCCTGCTGTAGGCTGATAGCTGTAGGCTGTCCGGGCATGCTGGGAGTTGAAGTTTTCCAACAGCTGGAGGGCCGCATGTTGGGAATTCCTAGTCTAGACCATCCAAAACCCTCTCTATGTGTGTGAGTGCCCTCCTGCAACCACCATAGATACCACCGATGAACTAAAGAAACTCCTCAACCCTTTCCGAGATTCAACGGTTGGACCATCCACCTTCTATCCAACCCTTGGAAAGTCCGTTAATTGCACAAATGGTGCTGATCTTCATGTAGCAGACATAATGGACACTTCAACAACAACCAATCCACAGTCACATAACAGAGAAGACAAAAAACAGCGCTGTCAAACAAAAAACCATCAACATTGATGTCAGAAAAAAAAAGTCCGGAGATCATGTGTATGTAAAGTAAGGATCTTGGAACTTTGATCACTACATGTAATACCCTTCAACATCATATTATAAAATTGGCTTTTATATTAGCTCCTTCTAGGTGCTTTTTCATTTTCTGGTAGTGTATGTTGTGCAATATACAGTACTGTGAAGTAAATATTTTTTATTCTATCTTTTCATGGGACAACACTTAAGATATGACACTCTGATACAATGTACAGTAGTCGGTGTGCAGCTTGTATAACAATGTACATTGGCTGTGCCCTCAAAATACCTCAACATACAGCCATTAATGTCTAAACCGCTGGCAACAAAAGTGAGTACACCCCTAAGTGAAAATGGCCAAATTGTGCCCAAATAGCCATTTCCCCTCCCCGTATCATGTGGCTCGTTAGTGTTGCAAGGTCTCAGGTGTGAATGGGGAGCAGGCGTGTTAATTTTGGTGTTACTGCTCTCACACTCTCTCATCCTGGTCACTGGAAGTTCAACATGGCTCCTCGTGGCAAAGAACTCTCTGAGGATCTGAAAAAAAGAATTGTTGCTCTGCATAAAGAAGGCCTAGGCTATAAGAAGATTGTGAAACTGAGCTGCAGCATGGTGGCCAAGACCATACAGTGGTTTAACAAGACAGGTTCCACTCAAGACAGACCTCGCCATGGTCAACTTAAGAAGTTGAGTGCTCGTGCTCAGCATCATATCCAAAGGTTGTCTTTTCAAAATAGACGAACAGCAAACAGTTTGCTGAAGACAAGCAGACTAAGGACATGGATTACTGGAACAATGTCCTGTGGTCTGATGAGACCAATATGAACTTATTTGGTTCAGATGGTGTCAAGCGTGTGTGGCGGAAACCAGGTAAGGAGTACAAAGACAAGTGTGCCTTGCCTACAATCAAGCATGGGGGTGGGAGTGTCATGCTAGCTGTGGGGAGCTACAGTTCATTGAGGGAACCATGATTGGCAACATGTACTATGACATACTGAAGCAGAGCATGATCCTCTCCCTTCGGAAACTGGGCAGCAGGGCAGTATTCCAACATGATAGTGACCCAAACACACCTACAAGATGAACACTGCCTTGCTAAAGAAACTGAGAGTAAAACTGCTGGACTGGCCAAGCATGTCTCCAGACCTAAACCCTATTGAGCAACTGTGGGCCATCCTCAAACGGAAGGTGGAGGAGCGCAAGGTCTCTAACATCAACCAGTTCTGTGATGTCATCATGGAGGAGTGGAAGAGGATTCCAGTGGAACTTGTGAAGCTCTAATGATCTCCATGCCCAAGAGAGTTAAGGCAGTGCTGGAAAATAATGGTGTCCACACAAAATATTGACACTTTGGGCACAATTTGTCCATTTTCACTTAGGGGTGTTCTCACTTTTGTTGCGGTTTAGACATTAATGACTGTGTGTTGAGTTATTTTGAGGGCATATCAGATTTACACTGTTATACAAGCTGTACGCTGACTACTGTACATTGTATTAGAGGGTCAGATCTTCAGTGTTGTCCCATGAAAACATAGAATAAAATATTTACAAAAATGGGGTGTACTCACTTTTGTGAGATACTTTTTATATATGGGTGTGCTAATAGGTTCAATTAAAAATTGCTAAAGAGGCCAAGTGAAATCTGTATGTCACGATATGGTTCAGCGGCTGCAGATTCTTCTATTGTGTCCTAGAAATTGTGTGTAAATTGCTTTCATTTCTCGCAGGTGTTTGATATTCCACATCAATAGGTGGAAGAAAGAATCTAGCCTATAAATCAGGCTCTCACTTCCCGGCCTGTGCTGCAGCAGTAAATGAAGTTCACCAGGCATGTCAAGTGATATGACCGAAGGTTAATAACAAGCAATTAATAAGAACAGCTGTTATTTTGCGCTAAGTAAGGACGTCTAACCAGGGAATAGCAGAATAGCAGAGCATAGGTAAATATATATGCAGAAGACTTCCTCCGATGCGCAGAAAAGCACAGGAAATTCAGTCTTACAATATATGGATATCAAGATAAGAAAATACGTCTTTTTTAAATATGTTTCATATTGCACTATTAACTATAAATAATCCATAGCAATAAAATGCTCCTGTTGAAAAGTCTACACATCCTTAGTACTTAAAGGGGTTTTCCAGTATTTTACTACTGATGACCTATCCTCAGGATGCGTCATCAGTATCTGATCGTTGGGAGTCCAACACCTGGGACCCCCGCCGATCAGCTGTTTGAGAAGGTACCAGTGCCTCTGTGAGCGCCGCTACCTTCTTGCAGCTTACCAAGCACAGCTCCATACATTGTACAGTGGTCATTCACTTGAATGGGCCTGATCTGCTCCTAGGCCACGTGATCGATGAACGTGACGTCACTGGCCTAGGAAAAGCTAAGAGAAGGCCGCGGTGCTCACGGGAACGCCGGTGGCTTCTCAAACAGCTGATCAGCGGGGGTCCCAGGTGTCGGACCCCTACCGATCAGATACTGATGAGCTATCCTGAGGATAGGTCATCAGTAATAAAATCCCGGAAAACCCCTTTAAAGGGGTTGTTCACCTTTGTAGAGCTTTTCAACAGACCCCACAGCATGGCCGGACCCATGGTGGTAATCATACTTACCTGGTCCCAGCTCCACCACTGCCCTGCCGGCTCAGCGGGTCCCAGGTCTCCCTGCGTCAACATCCGGTTTAACACCAGGTCACATGACTGCTGCAGCCAATGTCACCCATGCATAATGTCACTGGGTCATGTGTACATACATGCAAAACTTTGTAAGTCTTTGAGGAAAATCCTTTGTGTGCCTCCATATAAAACCAGAGGAAAAATATTGACTCAAAAACCGACCATGGGCACCGTATCGTTCACAGAGCTGTGCCATGATTGCCTGGTATGACAATGTGATGCAATGTTTCAATGGATGTCACATCAATGCCCAGAGGACTAGCGGCGTGGCGAGTAATGGGCCACAGCACTGAAAAGAGTCTCAGAAAAGTCAGTTTAAAGGGGTTCTTTAACTTTTTTCTTACTGATGATCTGTTCTTTGGATAGGTCATCAGTATATGATCGGCAGGGGTTCAACAGCCGGGATCCCCGAAGCTTAGCTGTTTGAGAAGCCAGGGGCACTTGCAGTAGCACCGTGGCCCTCTAGCTGCTTCCCGCAGGCCTCTGACATGACGACAGTGAGCGCTGCTTTCTCAAACAGCTGATCGGCGGGGGGTCCTGGTGGTCGGATTCCCGCCGATCAGATGCTAATGACTTATCCAGAGGATAGATCATCAGTAAGAAAAGGGTAAAAAAAAAAACTTTAAATCAGGCCAGGTGCATTGATATCATTACTGCTAGGTAAGTCCCATCCAAAGTACAGTCCCGGATTTTGTCCTCAAAGTGTAACTTTATGACTGCAGAAATAATATGCTAAGGAGTTATAATTATATTGCTAATCAGTTAAGCAGGGGCCTGGGCTAACACATAAGTTAAGAGCAATGGGCTTAAAGAAGTACTCACACAAAAATTTGTATTTTCTGACCTGTTAGAAAGGTACATGACTGATGATGAAACTGTAGTGAAGGTAATATTCTTACCAGTGACTGTATTTATGTTATAACCTTCCTTCTGATCCTCTGCTGTGTCATGTGACCAACACTCTGATCTCCAACTGACACAGGGCAGGAAGTCAGTTACTTCTCTATTCATTCCTCTAAGACTGGCACTAAGGCTCTCATAGGAATACATAGAAAAACTGACTTCCTGTCCACACAGAAGATGCTGTGTCAGTTCGAAATCAGAGTGCTGGTCACATGACACAGCTGAGGATCAGAAGGGAGGTTATAACCCACAAATACAGTCACAGGTAAGGACATTACCTTCACTACAGATTATATCATGGACCTTTCTAAGAGGTCAGAGAATACAAATTTCTGTGGGAGTGCTTCTTTAACTGCGTGTTGTTCCACATATCAAACTTCAGTTTAGTACTGCCATATGCAGAGCTGGGTGATAAGAGAACCATATCAGTTCACAAGGCCAGCTTCAAGCAAGAACAAGCCAAGACTGATCAACAGAACCAGTACTATCTGGGCTGGAAAAAATGTGGTCAAATAAACCTAAACTCTGGCACTGCAAGACTTCTCTTAAAGAGGTTGTGCCACAAAAATATTCTATGGTCTTCAAATACTTTTTGAATACTTTTGTAATTACATGTAATTAAAAATGTTGTATAGACACTGAGTTATTCAGTGAAATACATCTGTATAGCGCCACCTGCTGCTTGCCTTTTTTCTAATTTCCCACCACCATTCACTTCTATGGATCGAGGACAGTTAATATTAAAGGGGTTTTTCCATCTCAGACAATGGGGGCATATCGCTAGGATATGCCTCCATTGTCTGATAGGTGCGGGTACCAGAGGTGAGAACGGAGCCCTGAAACTTGTGGAGGGTGTACTGCACATGCGCAGCCACCCTCCATTCACTTCTACAGAGCTGCCGAAAATAGCCGAGCGCTGGCTTGGCTATTTCAGCCGGCCCCATAGAAATTAATGGGAGTGGTGCCAACGCAAGGGCGGTGTGCTCCCATTCACTACTACGGGGATAGCGCTTGGTGGTGACTGGACCCAGGGAAACCCGTGGTCCTCTGCCCACCACCTTCTCCGCTCCATTCTTGGTGTAGGTGTGGGTCCTATAGGTGGGACCTGCACCTATCAGACAAATGGATATGCCCCCATTGTCTCAGATGGGAATACCACTTTAAATTGTGAAACATTGTAGGCAGACATGTTGGTAAAGTGTAGAGGCATCCGAGCACCATGGAAAAGATGAGCGTGTAGATACAAAGGAGTGGTGATCACTGGTGCCAAGATACCACAACTGGGTTTTAAGGTTACGTCTTAAGTTATTCCTCCATCTTGGGTCATCAAGAGACCTAGGGTACCAGGCAAAAAAAACAAGGGTGTGCTCTAGGTGCCACGTCCTAGGATAAACATCTTGGTGGTATTCCCATCTGAGACATTGGGGGCATATCTCTAGGATATGCACCCATTGTCTGATAGGTGCAGGTCCCACCTCTGGGAACCGCACCTAAGCCGAGAATGGAGCGGAGAAGGTGGTGGCTGGAGGACCACAGATTTTCTGGGGTCTGGCCACCACCAAGCACTCTACCACCACTCCCATTCGCTTCTATCTTGGTGGTATAATATAAAAACAAAACTCTTGCTTGTCCCTCTGATGCATCCATTGATACTGTCTACATTGGACTTCATCACCATCCCAAAGGGCAACCAATGACCTGTGCCAGGGATGCCGAAAACCAAGGGAATCGACGTTGTGAAAACAGCTTTGGCGAGTCCATATGTTTTATCAAGCACCAGTAATGATCTAACCTTCCTGCAATGCATCTCTCATTAAGTAGCCAGATGTGCGATATCACTGAAGGCAGCTTGGCATTGAGATTAGGGAGAGGTACAAGATGCTTACCCTCGACCGGACTCATTACCTTGACTGATGCTGCTCAAGGTCTGCTGCAATGCTAAATACTCGGCCGTCACGTTTAACGGGAGGAATTAGCATTTTGTGCCAAGCATCATTCGTGTCCCTTTAGAATATCCAGAATCTCCAAAGAAACATTTAAAGCTAATTTGCCGAGTTTAAAATAAACAAAAATTATTCACAATTTAGAGAGTGCACGTCAGTGATAAATCTGCAGGCCAACATAAGCCGTGAAAGATGACGGTTATTTCCTAGCTAATGAACTGTGACTCTGCCTCGCAACGTGCGCCTGCATTTATCTTTCTTACTACCGTATTTGCAACATGGGAAAAGATATTAGCGAAAAACGAAGCCTGATCTATTTTTAGTGACCACTTTGAAGGCTACACGAGGCACAAATGATCCGAATGAGGGTGTAAGACAGCCTTAAAAGGGTTGTCTCATTTGAGACAATGGGGGCATATTGCTAGACTATGCTCCCATTGTGCAGGAACCGCACCTGTCTCCTAAACGCAACCCTTAACGGAACACTGCACATGCGCAGCTGCCCTCCATTCATTTTTATGGGGCCGCTGAAAATAGTCACGCGCTGGTTCAGCTATTTCCGGCGGCAGCATGAATGGGAGCAGTGGCCGGTCACATACTTCCCAACCGTCCCGGATCCAGCGGGACTGTCCTGGATTACAGTGGCTGTCCCGCTGTCCCGGTACAGGGAGGTATGTCCCGGTTTCTGGCAGCTGTCCCTGCGTCCATAGGATGCAGAGACAGTTGCCTGAATGGTGATGAAGCAGAGAGCCGGCATCAGCCGTCAGTCAGCCTTGGCTCCGCCCCCTCCAGACTAGAGAAGAAGATGTCTTGCTGGTGATGCTGCTAGGAAGAAGGTAAGTATTATGGTGTTTATTTTTTTCAACTTTCTGTGAATGGCACAAGGTGGGCATATTACTGGGGGACAATATATTACCGGTGGCACAATGTGGACATGTTACTGGGGGCACAACATAAACTGCAGAGCACAATGTGAGCATATTACTGGGGGACAATATATTACTGGGGGCACAATGTGGACATGTTACTGGGGGCACAACATAAACTGGGGAGCACAATGTGGGCTCATTATTGGAAGCACAACATTACTGGGGAGCACAATGTGGGCATATTACGGGGGGCACAATATGGGCATATTACTGGGGGGCACAATGTGGGCATATTACTGGGGAGCACAGCTGGTCATATTACTGGGGGCACATAACAGAGCATATTACTGGGGGCACATAATAGGGCATATTACTGGGGGCACATAACAGGGCATATTACTGGGGGCACATAACAGAGCATATTACTGGGGGCACATAACAGGGCATATTACTGGGGGCACATAACAGGGCATATTACTGGGGGCACATAACAGGGCATATTACTGGGGCACATAACAGGGCATATTACTCGGGGCACATAACAGAGCATATTACTGGGGGCACATAACTGGGCATATTACTGGGGGCACATAACAGGGCATATTACTGGGGGCACATAACAGGGCATATTACTGGGGCACATAACAGGGCATATTACTCGGGGCACATAACAGAGCATATTACTGGGGGCACATAACTGGGCATATTACTGGGGGCACAGCTGGTCATATTACTAGTGGCACATAACAGGGCATATTACTGGGGGCACATAACAGGGCATATTACTGGGGGCACATAACAGAGCATATTACTGGGGGCACATAACTGGGCATATTACTGGGGGCACAGCTGGTCATATTACTAGTGGCACATAACTGGTGAATAACTACTATGTGAGGCAGTAAGGGGACCGAGTGGGATTAGGTGTATGGTTATGTCTTGGGCGGAGTTAGAGGCGTGGCCTAGTGGTGAAAAAATTTGCAGCGAAGCGCGCCGCACAATTTGTCCCTCTTTGTCCATTTCCAAAGTTGGGAGGTATGCAGTCATTCGCTCCCATTCACTTCTATGGGGAGAGAGACTGGTGGTGGCTGGACCGGAGTCCTCCAGCCACCACTTTCATGGCTCCATTCTCGCTGTTCTGGGACCCACACCTATGAGACAATGGGGGCATATCCTAGCGATATGCTCCCATTTGCTCAGATGAGACAACCCTAAGTCAAACATCACTGGAGGCTACTAAAATCAACCACAGGTGGGTCCCATAGTGATATATGTAAAATGAGGGGGGCTCACAGGCCAGTCAAATGAGGCAATTGTAAGTATATGATTAAGGGGCCCATGTGTACCCACACAGGGCAAGGAGACGGATGTGGGGCACTGTGCAGTGTCCCACCTCATACTTTAAAGCTTAGAAATAAAAAAGAAATAGAAAAGTACTATTAATCTATATGCATATGTGCAGTGAAGTGCACCAAGGGTGGGCCAAAGCCTTGCTCCCTCTGCTAGCCCCTACTTCTCCTTCTTGATTGACAGGGCCAGAGGAAATAACTATGCAGGAACCTGGCCCTGCCAATTAGGAAGGAGGTGGAGGGGCTGACAGAGGAAGAAGGAAGAGTAAGGGTCCACAGAGTAGTTTGGACACACTCTCATTGCACTTAACTTCTCATTTGCATATAGATTAATATATGCAGATCACTGTGTGAGTGTCAGGTCTGGTCACCGGAGAACATAGGTTTTCTATTTTTGCTTGGTATTCTGAGTTTTTGTGTGTTTCTGTTTAGTGCCTACGCCTTGCCTTTAACCATGTTCACACTGTGGAGTTGTTTTGGAGCCAACGCCCATCTTCATGTTTTTGTTTGTCTACATAGGGTTAATACTCAGGTGCTGGGCTGAGTGGCTTCTCGAATCTGGTCCATTCAGAACCTGGGGGTGGGATATCTTCCTGCATAAATACCCGCCTTCTTCTTTGCTCTTTGCCGGTTTTTGCAAAACTTGCGACCACACTGTGCACAGTTGGTTAGTTTTGCAAAAACCAGCAAAGAGCAAAGAAGAAGGCGGGTATTTATGCAGGAAGATATCCCACCCCCAGGTTCTGAATGGACCAGATTCGAGAAGCCACTCAGCCCAGCACCTGAGTATTAACCCTATGTAGACAAACAAAAACATGAAGATGGGCGTTGGCTCCAAAACAACTCCACAGTGTGAACATGGTTAAAGGCAAGGCGTAGGCACTAAACAGAAACACACAAAAACTCAGAATACCAAGCAAAAATAGAAAACCTATGTTCTCCGGTGACCAGACCTGACAGTGAGAGGCATCATTACAGTTAGCTGAGCTGGTCCAACAACACATTGTGCATGGTTTATCAGTGAATTTCCTGGTGACAGACTCCCTTTAAAGGTCTCATCTCAGCACACCATCATCACAAACCAGGATTCTTTTCAGTAAGAGCAGTAAGACTATGGAACTCTGTGTCCTAAGATGTTGTGAAATATTCAAGAGGGGCTTGGATGCCTTTTTTTAAAGCAATAATATCACAAGGGTAGGGTCATGGGTTTTAGGGGTCATGGGTAATAGATTTCTGGACGTGAGGTGATAATATAGGAATATATTTTGATTGTCATATTTGGAGTCGGGAAGGAATTTTCTCCCAATATGGAGTAACAGGTGTTCACTTCATTTTTTGTTCTCTTTCCTCTGGATCAACATGGTGGGAATATAGCAGAGCCATAACTAGAACTGACTGGGCTACACAGCAACTTTTTGAATGTCCCCCTCAGTTCCCAATACAGATCAGACCAAAAAAAATACTCATCTCTCTCATTCTCCTATGGGCACCTCTGCTCTTCATGCAGCTCTGAGTCTAGGCATGCACTACAGTGTGACCTGACGTCGCATAGCACCAGGTTATAGTGCGCTCCTGCACATGCTTACGTCCCTTCCTTAAAGGGGTTCTGCAGTTCTGTAAAACTGATGATCTATCCTCTGGATAGTTCATCAGCCTCTGATCGGCGGCGGTTCGACACCCAGGAACCCCCCGCCGACCAGCTGTTTGAGAAGGCAGCGGTGCTGCAGTAGCACCGCGGGCTTCTCTGTGTTTACCGCAGGCCCAGTGACGTCACGACTAGTATCACTGGCCTGGGCGGGGCTAAGCTCCATTCAAGTGAACAGGGTTTAGCCCCGCCCAGGCCAGTGATACTAGTCGTGACATCACTGGCCTGCGGTAAACACAGAGAAGACCGCGGCGCTCCTGCAGCGCTGCTGCCTTCTCAAACAGCTGATCGGTGGGGGGGTTCCCTAGTGTCAGACCGCCGCCGATCAGAGGCTGAAGATCTATCCAGAGGATAGATCATCAGTTTTAAAGAACTACAGAACCTCTTTAAGCTATGCAATGCTAGGACCTAGTGCAGTGCAGGCGGCCCGAGAAGAAGACCAGGGAGCGGTAAGTAATAACAGTGCTAGGACTAGGAGTACCATACCTGGGTCCTAAAAATACATGCATTTGTCCTCTTCCCTGGCCTCTTCCTGAGTTTGTGCCTCATAGCAGCCACTTCTCCTGCTTCCATGGTAGCCACACCAGTGGATTATGTGTTGGACTTGCTGGACCTGTGTCCTTTTTTCAGCTTTATCAACTATGTAACTATGTAGATTACAGGACCTTCTCTCCTTACTTGGTGACCCTGTGTCAGCCTCTTCGCTTATTACCCATGGCCCTTCCGCTGCCCCCCTCATGCCTCTTGCCCCTTCCTGGTGCTGCCTGAGGCGATTGTCTCACCTGGCCTTATTGGTGGTGCACCCCTGGGTGCGAGGAGGGAAGGGCAGAGGCTGAGACCACAGAGGATGGCTTGCTTTACTATAAAATTACTTATAGTTTGTTTATTCCAATTTTTACTTTTTATCCTAAAGTACAAGATTCTTCCAGTGGACTTGCGTTGGAAATACACAGTGGAACACAGTGCAAGACAAGTGGACCCCTCAGGCACATGCTGTTTTCTGCACATAAATTGACTTGTAGGATAGATTTTAAAATCTTCAGCGTGTCAACATCTGTTGCAGACTGGACACGTATTTGTTGCAGATTTCCCAAAATCTACAATAAATCGGTAATAAAATTTTGTGGTTTTTTTTTGCCTATTGCCCTTGGATTCCTTTCAATAACTACAACTGCGGATTTGCAAACTGTTGATTTTTTTTTAATTATTATTTTTTGCACATTCTGATTGTTTGCAGATCTTCGTCCTGTCTGCATGTATCCTTATGTGATGTAAATTCAGTTCAGTAGAACTACATGAGGTAATATTGCATAATACGGATGGAAATTGCGGTCGCGTTACGGCCATATGAAACCGTCATAACTCAACACAAAGGCCCAGATTCACTAATGTTTCATTGGAGTTAGCATTGGAGTCTATGATGATTTTATGGTGTTTCTATGGAGCCCTGCCACAGACAGGGGCTTCATAGAAACTACTATGCAGCAGCCAGTCATTCTCAATAACACGCTCCAGCTCCTCCGATCGTCAGGTGGTGCCGGAGAATACCCAGAAGTGCGCGCTTCCAGTATTTCACGCACTCAGATACCTTAATCAGGTTTGACCACAGCATCTGAGAGGTTTAATGTACGCGATTGGCATAACTGCCAGTCGCGGCCATTAGCCACCGGCGCCTGCTGTATGAAACAGACACCCGGTTGCTATGAATGGAGTGAATGTCATGATTAAAGACTCAACATGTAACATACTATTAAGTCACATGTCAGGAAGGGGTTAATTGAACTAATTTAGACCCCACTGTATAGTCGGCCTTCATTGTATAGTCGTTGCCTTCATTGTTAATACTGCGCAGCCATTAACAAGGAAGACTTGACTATACAGTGTGATCTTCATTAGTTAAATTAAAGAAAGCTGAGGGCTAATTGGCCGCACGGTTCATGACCGCAACACAGCCGCAACCTAATAAGATCACAGCAACTCCGTGCGGCCGTACCCTTACAGTGCAACTATTTGCTCTCGTTTATTTTTTGGAGTATCATGGGTTGTGTTTTTAACTTTTTGGGACAAATTTACAAAAATATCACGCGCCATTTGTTCCATTTTTGAGGCGGAATACCTAGGGATTTTTCAAATACAATAGAGGTTTCCGACAGTCTGTATGCCACCAGGGTACTGAAGTGCACGTGAGACTTTTTGTGGTGACTTCTGACATTTTTGATCAAAAAAGGTCTCAGTGATAAATGTGGCTAAAAATAAGGGCTCATGTGCAAAAAACGGATCCGCAAAAAATACAGATGACGTCTGTGTGCATTCCGTATTTTGCGGAACGGAACGGTTGGCCCCTAATAGAACAGTCCTATCCTTATAATTGGACATGTTCTATATTTTTGCAGAACAGGGACACAAGGAAACGGAATGCATACGGTTCTCCCAAAAAAAAACGCAAAGGACACGGAAAGAAAATACCTTCGTGTGCATGAGCCCTAAAGCTCACAAAACATCTGACCAATTCTTAGTAAACACAAATTGCCTGGCATGGCGGAAAACACCCTAAGGCTACATTCACACGTCCGTATTGTTGCACATCCTGGAAAACGGTCAGTTTTTTGCGGATCCGTTGTTCCGCAAAAAACTCAGTTTTTCCAGGACATCCGTTCCCTTTTTCCGTAAAAAACGGAAAGGATGTATCCATATGTCATCCGTTTTTTGCGGATCCGCAAAAAACGGAAGAATGAATAACATCTGTACCTCTTCTTTTTTTTCCTCCCCTCCTGGAACGGAATCCGCAAATACGGATGACATGCGGATGCCTTTCCGCATGTCTTCCGCATTTTTTGCGGATCCATAGACTTTCATTGTGCTACGGACCGCAATTCGGGAGAAAAGTAGGACAGGAGGATTTCTTTATGCGGACAGTCGGAACGGACACACCACACGTTGTACTGTCCGCATTTTTTCGGGAGCCATTGAAATGAATGGATCCGCATCCTATCCGCATAATTGTCCGCAATTGCGTAAACGGATGCGGACACATTATACGGACGTGTGAACGGAGCCTAAAAATGGTGCAAATGCATAATAAATTTGGTTCAAATGCCTACTCCACTAACAAAGCATTCCACTTTTCTCGACCCCCTTAGTAATTCTGAGCCAATACCTTTTTCCTAATCCGTATAAATTTTTTAAAAAGTCTTCTTTTCCTCTACTATCTCAGTATTAGCACTAGTGTACGTTATAGGACTCCGCTGTATTACTGACGCTTCCCCTTTAAAAAAATAAATATCTCCATCATTGGCGCCTCCCTGTTTTGACATGGAACGTGCAATAAATTGGCCTCGTTATATTTTAATGACAAGTCCTATAAGGACACCATAAATCAGCGTGCGCTAAACCATTTTAACATGGGCGGTAAGGATTAAAGTCTTACTTATCTATTTTTAGCTGAGAACTTGGTCTCCATGGTCACCATAAATCCGTTTCATATCTGTCTGCGAATTTACAAACCGCTATGTTTATTATCACGTCGGGCATGGAAATCATCTTCTCCCTATAGTGGCCATCTGGAATGCGCTGCTAATAAACCGCCGTGCCCAGAAAAAGCTGAAATCTCACAAAGATGAATCATCCCTGTCCCTGTTTTCTATAGGTTTTACGCCTGTTATTTTATGCTTTACCCTTCATATAGCAATTTATGATAAATGACCCTTTGCGATTTATGAAAAGCGTCTTGGGATTGCAGCCGTTTCGACCGATGTTACGATTTGCACCTGTAAAACAGAATAAGGGCTCGTGCTCACAAACATATTTTTTGTCTGTTTCTGTTCCGTTTTTTTTACAGGTCTGTATGGGGAACCATTCATTTCAATGGGTCGCAAAAAAAAAAAAAAAAACTGAAATGATTCCATGTGCATTCCGTTTCATATGTCCCCATGTCCAAAAAAATAGAACATGTCCTATTCTTGTCTGGACAGGCATTGTTACAATGGATCCGCAAAAAAGCGGATGTCACACAGAAGTCATCTGTTAGGGTAAATGCACACGTTCAGGATTTATGTGCCGACAATCCACACTGAAATCCGCAGGGGCTCACAGGGAAATCCATGTGGTCAATCCACATCAATTGGTGCGGATTTTCCCCATGCGGATTTTACTGTCCCCATTGAAGTGAATGGAGAAAATCCGGACAGGAAAAATAAAATAAATTGACATGCTGCAGATTTTAAAATCCGCACCGTAGGTCAAAATCTGCACGGAAAAAATCTCCATCGTGTGCATGAGAGTTTCAAATTCTCATAGAATACAATGTAGATGACCTACGGTGCGGATTTTCCGCACACAAATTCGTGCAGAAAATCCGCACACAATCCTGATTGTGTACATAAATCCGTGCGCAAATCCGCACCAATTGACCGCATGAATTTCCCTGTGGACAGATAAATCCTGATCGTGTGCATTTACCGTCACTTAGGGCTCATGCACGCGAACGTATTTTCTTTTGGTGTCCATTCCAATTTTTTTTCGGACCATATACGGAACCATTCATTTCAATGGGTCCACAAAAAAAAATTCCGTTTCTATATGTCCGTTACACAAAGAAATAGAACATGTCCTATTATTGTCTGCAAAATACGGATCGGCAAAAAACACTGAAGACCTCCATATTGCATCCGTTTTTTTTTGCTGATCCATTTAAACAATGCCTATCCTTGTGCGCAAAGCGGACAAGAATAGGACATGTTCTATCTTTTTTGCAGGGCTGCAGAACAGACATACAGATGCGGACAGCACACAGTGTGCTGTCCACATTTTTGCGGACCCATTGAAATGAATGGGTCCACATCCTGTCTGCAAAAAAAATGGAACGAACACGGAAACAAAATACTTTTGCGTGCATGAAGCCTTTGGGGCCAGCTGTTCTGTTACAGAAAATATGGAATGCACACGGACGTCATCCGTATTTTTTGCAGATCCGTTTTTTGCGGACCGCAAAATACATATGGCCATATGCATGAGCCCTAAAATAACATGACTTCTCCAGTTATTAGAAAAGGTGTGTGGTTTCCATTTTAGTGCACAAAGAGGTCATGTTTGGGATTGGAGGTATCTAGATAGGAGCAAGTGCGGCGGGCAGAGACTTGCCGCTACTTACCTGATCGGCGGCGTCTTGCTGGGCCTTTAGATACCGTGATCACATGTGATCACGGCATCTAGTTGCATCTGAACCCGGAAGTGTACGCTTCCGGGTGGTGTACAGACGCCCCGAGTGGCCAATCGTGGTGTCTGTACACCATATGAAAACTGTAATCCTCGCTGGTGAGGATTACAGTTTTCAAAGTGCAATTCTTATTCTGGCCACTAGATGGCAGGCCAGGATAAGAAATGAGCAATTCTTGGATTTATCTCAGTCTAGTAAATCCCTGATTGCTCATAAAGAAAAAAAAACACAATATATTAGCTCATATTTGAGCTTTAAAATATATAAAAAATAAAAAATATATAAAAGTTCAAATCACCCCCCTTTCCGTATAATGAAAAAATAAATACCTAAATAACAATAAATATAGACATCATGGGTATCACCGTGACTGAAAACGCCCGTACTTTTAAAATATTTTTTAAAAATTCCAATACGGCGAATTGTGTGGCGGAAAAAAGCGTCCAAATGGCGATTCGCTGTTTTTTGTCACTTTTTTTTTCTAAAAAAAAATTAATAAAAAGTGATCAAAAAGTCACACACACCCCAGAATGGTATCAATAAAAACTTCAGATCGCCCTGCAAAAAATGAGCCCCCATACAGCTCCGTACACATAAAAACCAAAAAGTTATAGGGGTCAAGATATGACAAGGAAAAAAAAAAAAGGGCAACTTTCTAATTATTTTATCACTGTCAAAACGCAGGAAAAACTATACATATTAGGTATTGCCGGATTCGTACTGACCAGTAGAATGAAAGTAACGGGTCAGTTTTAATGCACATCGAACACTGTAAATAAGAAACCCGTAGAACTGTAGCGGAATAGCGTTTTTTTTTAGCAATTTCACCCGATTTGGAATTTTTTTCCCGCTTCCCACCACACCATATCAAATATTAAATGGTGGCGTTGGAAAGTACAACTTGTCCCGCAAAAAAAAAAAACGCCCTCATACAGCTATGTGAACAGAAAAATAAAACAGTTATGGCTGTTTGAAGGCAGGGAGCGCAAAACTAAAATGCATAACCGAAAAAACCTCCGGGAGTGAAAGGGTTAAGAAGGGTTAGAGCAGGGGTCAGCAACCTTTGGGCCTCCAGCTGTTCTGAAACTACAATTCCCAGCATGCTCCATTCATTTCTATAGGAGTTGCTGGGAGTTGTAGTTTCACAACAGCTGGAGTGCCTGAGGTTGCTTACCTCTGCTATTTACAACCTATGTGTTTGTATTTGTGAACAAAATAGAAATATTGGAGTTCATTTATCAAACTGCCGTAAAGTAGAACTGGCTAAGTTGCCCATAGCAACCAGATTCCACCTTTCATTTTCCAAAGGTGCTGTTAAAAATGAAACGAGGAATCTGATTGGTTGCTATGAGCAATTAAGCCAATTCTGCTTTACAACAGTCTAATAAATTACCTAAATTATTTATATTAAATTAAGTGTTCTTTAATACGGTTGCTATGGAAACGCCCTAGAGCTGCCTAGGAACCATGGACAATTTTGACAGCATATCTTCCCCCTGCACACTTGTCTATCCTCCCGGCTTCCTCGTCTCTATGGTGCTTGTTTTGCAGCTGCGTCACCGGGAGGCGCCTCCCCCCCTGTAAATGGCGGCAGCGCGGGATTCTGACGCCAGTCATACAGGGATGCCGAGCAGGAAGTCACAGGCGAAAGTAAGTGCTGCCTAAGAGGCGATTATCATGGCGGCGGGTTCTGTGGTAGCCTGGTGCCGAGATCCCCGTGACGGGCGGTGGTTACATGAGGCGTCGGGGTTGAGTTTTATCAGCAGAAACCATTATAATAGCGCTGCTCCGGTGACCTGCCTGCATGGACAGTATGTGGCCTCCCTGCCTCTGGGAATAATTGACGGCGCCCTGTATCAAAGTGTTCCCCACATCAACCAATCAGCTGGCGGCTTTTGCAGTGTTCACACCTGTCGGGTTGTCAAAATTGATAGGCTGCATATAAATGGTCTTTCTGCATCCACCTTCACCTGTAGTGGAAATTTCTAGTAGGAGTTATGGAGCCACCATTGGCCAATCCTCATGTGAATCTGATGCATGCACGCTCCATTGGATCTTGTGCAGTTTGCAATATGTGCACCAGCCATGTGTGACCATGTCCTTAAAGGGGTTGTCTCATCTTGCCTAATGGGGGCATATCGCTAGGATATGCCCCCATTGTCTTATAGGTGCGGGTCCCACCGCTGGGACCCGCACCTATATCGAGAACGGGGCCCCGAAAGCGAACGGGGGCGCACTGCGCATGCGCACTGCGCATGCGCAGCCGCCTCCATTCATTTTCAATGTGGCCGGCGAAGATAGCTGGCTCGGCTATTTCCGTCGGCTCCATAGAAATGAATAGGAGCGGTGGCCGCGCAAGTGCGGTGCGCTCCCATTCATTTCTATGGGGAGCCGGCTTGGTGGTGGCCGGACCGGAGTCCTCCAGCCACCACCTTGCGGGGCCCCGTTCTCGATATAGGTGCGGGTCCCAACGGTGGGACCCGCACCTATAAGACAATGGGGTCATATCCTAGCGATATGCCCCCATTAGGCAAGATGAGACAACCCCTTTAAAGGGGTTGCACACTAATTTCCAGACCTCTGACTGGCAGGACCCGCATTGGTCATCATACTTACTTGGGCCCTTGTGCTGGGTCCCATCTTATTCGCCTCTGCTGCTTGTCTTGGGTCCCTCCGTATGAACCTCCTGTTTGATTCTGCTGCAGCCAGTCAACTGGTGGCAGCGGTGGTCTGCCTCCCATTATGTGACATGATGCAGGAGGCAGTAATTGGCTGCAGCAGGGTCAAACAGGAGTGACCTGAAACGAGCAGTGGAGGCCGAGGAGCGAATGTGCCTGGACCCAGCGCTGGGGATTAGATAAGTAGGATCACCAACGTGGGTCCTGCCAGTCGGAGAGATCTGGGAATTAGTGCACAAGCCCTTTAAAGGGGTTGTCCATGATCCATTTTTTGGGGGGGAAGTGCTGTTATCTGTGCAGTGGGTGGAGTTAATTACTGCAGAGCTCCTCCCTCACGTTATAGTGAATAGGAGCAGTACCCGGCCACAGCACAGTGGAGACAGGTCTGTAGTATCACTGGAGCTACTGTGTGACATCTGATCGGCCGGGTCTCAGACCCCTGCTGATCAGATATTGATGGCCCATCCTGAGGGCAGGCTATCTGTAATAAAAACCCTGGACAACCTCTCTAAAAGAAGCATAAATAAACTCAAAACGCAATACAAGTTTTCTGTGATTTTATTAAATATTAACGTTTATTGATATAGTAAGAACTGACATGTTAGAGCGCCCTCTGGTGTCCAAAAAGTAGAGGAAGCTGCACATCCAGGCAGTGAGGTTTAGGCCTGTTTCACAGGATCAGAGCTGAACCCCTTCACCCAGGCAGCCCCCCTGATATGAGTACTGGAGCATTTCACACTCCAGTGCTCCCCCTTGACCTGTGCTGTATCGCGCAGGGCAAGGGCTTTTTTTTTTTGGTTTACAAACTTACACTGCTAGGCGCAGGCTTCTGCCTAGCAGTGTTCTCAGTGCTGTCCCCGACACTACTGGGTAGGCTTTAGCGCTGCCGTAGACGTTTTACAGTTTGGTGCAGCGCTAAAGCCCGCCAATTGGTTCTGTCGTCAGGGACATTGCTAGGCGGAAGCCTCTGCCTAGCGGAGACACAGTATCTCATTGGATCTGCAGAAAAAAGCCCTTGCCCTGCCGATTCAGCACAGGGCAACGGAGAGCTGCTCTGATGGCCATCTTGGGCTGCTGCCTAGGTGAAGAGGGGATTATGTCCGGTTTCAGGTCTGACCCTGGACGACCCCTTTAATTCCAGACTTGGCTCCAGTTGATCCCTGTGCTTTCCCCATCCGTATGACCGTTCTTCCAAAGGTTAGAAAATGTCCTATAATTGGCCACAAAATGCTGACCGTGGAACCATTGTAGTTAGTGGGTCCCTAAAAAGTGGGACTGCAGCATGGATGGTATCCGAAAATACATGATTGTTGTGCATCAAAAGTGAGTGCCGATCCTTTGTCAAAATCTCATCCACTTTGCAGATTCTCCACTTGCTATAGAGCCCACAGACGGCCGTACCCTCAAGCTTCTGTGCCAGGCTCTCCAGAAATGGTGCACTGGTAAGAGGACCCCAGCAATGTGCTGTCAGTGTCCTGTATGTGGCAGTGCACAGATTTAAATTAATCAGCTCTTCAGAAATGCAATTTTAGACATTGGACGGCCCCTTTAACCCCCTAACTGTTCTGCCCGAGTCCTGCTCCGGCAGTGTGAAAAGCAGCTAACTGGAGGGGGGAGGGCTGGTTTAGATGGTGATATCTCCTGAATGGTAGCAGCTAGAGACATGCAACTGGTCTTTAATACAAGACCAAAATGACAACTAAAGTCCGAGAAACAGAGGAGAAATCACCGTTAGAAATCAGGTCGGGAATAATTGCAAACTTTCATTTTCAGCTGCGTTCACAGTATCCTGATTTCTATCAGTGATATCTTCCTCTGTCCTAAACATATTGCTGTCATTTTGGTATTGTCTGAAAGCTTGGAATGTCTGCTTTCAAACAAGATCAGTTGCATGTTTCTAGCTGCTACCATTCATGAGGTAGCGGGATCTAAAGCAGCCCTCCCCCTCCAGTTAGCTACTTTTCCCACTGGTGCATCTCCTCTCTGGCAAAACAGTTAGGGGGTTAAAGGGGTTGGGCCTTGAATGATGTTAAAAAAAAAAAAAGTATAAATCAGACATCATATAGAACATGACAACACCTTTCTAACTAAGCTAGAACCAGCCCTGTACCTCACGTGTCCGAGAGATCTCCACATTCATTGCTTTCCTAGGTTACCTTCAGCCTGGCAGCTCAGCGGGCATGTCCTTTCTGGTGACACCCATAGAAATGAATCGGATCTCCACCCGAGTAGCAGGAAATCTGACACTGCTGGATTTTTTGAGACTTGCCCAGTGATCCCATTCATTTCGGTGGGACTACTGCTACTTTGCAGTCACCCTGTAGCCATACCCTCACTGCCACAGCTTCTAACAGAACATACGGCTGGCGGCAGCTGAAAGCTTCAACTGAGCGTGTGCGACCACCTCGGTAAGACAAGCGGGAAAAGACCAGACAGCAGGTGGCGCTATACAGGTACATTTTGTTGAATAACTGGCCCAGTCCAGGTGCTGGTTTGAAAAATGAAGAGTATTTTGTGACACAACCTCTTTAACTGACTATCGTGGTATGTTATACGGCTCCGAAGTCGTCCCTTCCCCGATCATAGACCTTTGTGATGAAGGCAGGATAGTCAGTGGTCGTATGATCCCAAGCATGCTATGGGAGGTGCCTTCTCACTTTCCTGGATGTGACTAGAAGATGAGGGGAAAAACAAATCTTGAGTATGTTCTTGAATGGGGGCGTGCCCCTTCTGTGTCTGACGAAACGGTTTCCTTCTATTAGGAGAGAGAACAGATCGGGCGCTCTGATATTTGATGGCGTGCACTACTCTCCTACACTCTGGTCTTGCGCTCGTTACAGTTTTATCATTTCTCTGCTCCTTTCTTTTAGGGGCGAGCTGCCAAAGCTCTGAAGTCCCTGCAGTTTGCCAACCCGGGGCGGCAAACTGAGCTTCCACCGGAGACCAGCACGAGAGAGAAGAGGCGGCAGACCAAAGCCACCGCAGGGTCAGATAGGTTTGTGTTTGGTGTCGGTGCGCCTCTTAACATTCGGCTTCTCTGACCGCCCGCCGTCCTGGCTTTGGTTTTAAAGCATTTTATAATCCGTCTGAATGTTAAAAGGCAGATCTGCATGTTTATTCCACGTCTGGGTTTTTGGAGCACTGAGCACCTCTACGTGGGTCACTGAGTTACTACTCCTGCTCACCTGTCATGTGGCGTTTACTCCTGGTTGCACTTGGGTGTGCACTCTAGGACTCAACAATGGTAAATCTGCCTCCGTCTACATTGCCCGGCTTCTCTTTTTACCATTCTGGAGTCTCTGATCAGAGGGGAAGGTAATGGGTTTCACCAATAAAACTGATATTAAAGGGATTTTCAGGGACTTTGATTTGAATCCACTACTCTAAAGACCCTTTTACACTGCTTGATGGAGCAGGCGCCTGCTTATCGGTGAAGACTGCTGCCTTTACATGTAGTGATCTCCTCCACAGTATGGGAAGATGCCATCGCTTGTCCCCATACAGAATCATAATATTCGGCATGGGGACAGATATCATAACTTAGGTGACGGCCTCCCCCCAATGATCTATTACCTCATTCATCAGGTTATTAGCGCCACCTTCAAACGGGCCAATTTTCACTAACAATCGAGCAATCATTCATACGAGCCTTCTTTAGCAATTATCTTCCCAAATATCGAGCCGTGTAAAGGGCTCCTTAGGACAGGCTATTGAGCGAATCAAAGCCAAATGAGTTCGATCTGGATTTCAGGAAAAACTTGATTTGCCTCGAAGCTGAATTTCCTTGCGCTTCGTGGTATCGAGTCAGTTTTTTGCTGAAATGGCGGCAAAATAAAAACCTACTCCATTTGCTCGACGAGAGGCCATCGCAGCCTTCTTGATTGAAATACCGTATGAAATCTCGCACGCGGTGATGTTTGACATCGCCAGCGCCCTGGGCACCTGAGATCACGTCATCACGATGGGCAGGCATAGTGACGTCATCACGTCGTCGTGTCTTCAATCAAGATGGCCACTATGACCTCTCCGCAAATGGATAAAGCGTGTTTTGTGTTTTACTGGATTAACCCCTGAAAGCCCACCATTGTAGCATCAGATGCTGCAATGAACGGGGCATCTGAGGGGTTCAATGACAAGGGGTGACACAGTCGCAGATCCCCTATTCTGTGTACTTTACTCTCTTGGCGGTCCAATTTGGACTGGTATTATTGTGTGTTTGGAACTGATCTTTGTGTTCCAATACAAGTACTTTATTGTATACAACTTTTTTAATGTTTTCTTGTGCTTTTCAATAAACTATTACTCAGGTCTTTTTTTTTTTTTTTTTTTTCTTTTTTTTTTGTAGTGTGTGTGCATTCATGAGGAAGTAATTTGTCACGAATCAAAATTTCTTTGTGAAATTTCACGAAGCAGCCAAATAAAATTTTTCTTAAAGGGGTTGTCCGGGTTCAGAGATGAACCCGGACATACCCTTATATTCACCCAGGCAGCCTGCCTGAACAGGGCATTGGATCGCGCAGGGCAAGGGCTCTTTTGTTTACATAACACACTGCCGGGCGGACGCTTCCGCCCGGCAGTGAGTCCGGTGACGTCACCGGCTGTAATGGGCCGGCTTTAGCGCTGCCCTAGCCGGTTTACTGGCTAGGGCAGCGCTAAAGCCCGCCCATCAGCGCCGGTGACGTCACCGGGCTCACTGCTGGGCAGAAGCCTCCGCCTGGCAGAGCCCGGTACGTCACCGGAACCGGGCTAAATGCCTTTGCCCTGCGCTAATTAGCGCAGGGCAAAGGAGGGCATCGGAGCATAGGATGCTCCAATGCCCTGTTCAGGCGGGCTGCCTGGGTGAATTTAAAGGTATGTCCGGGTTCAGCTCTGAACCCGGACAACCCCTTTAACTTTGCTCATCACTAGTATAGGCCGTCAGTATCAGATCGGTGGAGGTCGGACTCTAATAGGTCTCTGGCCTACTGGTACTGCAGCTAGTCCCATTCATGTGAAGGGAACTGAGCCGCAGGGAGTTGCAGTGCCAGACACATCTAGACAAACAGCAGGCTCTTCAGGTTTCTCAAAAAAGTTAAATTATAATAAAATACCGTCTTATTACACTACTATTAAAACAGTTATCTGGTGATGCACAAGTAGGTATGATGATACATAAAATGAAGCAATAACCTCGTAGAGTTGAGCAAAAAGATGAGCATAAAATATAATTTAAAAACTTAAACTGTAAAAAATAAGTGATCTGTCCGTCCCAATATGTAGATGGAATGACCCGAGGCCCTTGCATTGCATAGATAGAATAAATGTAGAGTAAATTGTCCCAGACACAGCCTCTGGTATATGTGCCGCTCTCTGGTTAGCAGTTAAAACTGATGGACAGGTCTGATGCTGTTTTTGGAAGAAAGCTGCCATGTCTTTCTAATCCTGGAGAACCCCTTTAATGCTTCCAGGACAGGTATATGAGGTCTTGTTAGGTGAGCAGTGTGTGTATATATATATATTTTTTTTTTTGTGTATTGCTATGGCTTTATGAAAGCTGTACTGCTAATACCGTTACGTGTTGTTACTGTGTCCTTTGTCTCTGGTACAATATTATTTTTCTCCACTAGATGGCAGTATAATGCAAGCTAAAATAGTAGCAGCAGCCAGCCAGACATAATATTTAGGGATGAGCGAAAAGACTTTGGATGAAACATCTAAATTCGATTCACATAAAACTTCATATGGCTCCTATGAGCCAAAGTCACGCGAGACTTCATGTAGTAACTTCATAAATTGATTTCTACTGTAAAAAAAAAAACAAATGGTACCTTGGAACTGAACCCAAGTTTTTTTTTTTTACAGTAGAAATGGATTTATGAAGTTACTACACGAAGTCTCGCGTGACTTTGCGAAGTAATAACTTCGGCTCATCGGAGCCAATACATTCTAATACTGTACGGCGCGCTCACTGGGCAGCAGTAAGTTTAACCTGTAAAAAGCTGTGCCTGTGAGGGTAGCAGGGTGGCTCAGTGGTTAGCACTGGTGCCTTGCAGCACTGAGGTTCTGGGCTCAGATCTGACCAAGGACTACATCTGCATAGAGTTCGTATGCGCCCCCCTCCCCATGTTTGCATGGTTTTCCTCTGGTTTCCTCCCACACTCCAAAAACATACTTGGATTGTAAGCCTCAAGACCGCAGAATATGTTGGCACTATATAAGCGAGATTTCCCGCTCCCTGCCTTCCTTCACTGGTCTTCCATTCCTCATCCTGTAAACTTCCAACGGCGTCACGTGTGCCACTCCAGCCAGTGACTGGCCCCAGCAGCAGGTGACCCAACAGTGACACGCTACTTTGGTGTGGCATACGTGACCCCATCCATCCAGAAGACCAGTGAAGAGAGTAGGTGAGCCAGATTTTTTTTTTTTGTTTTTTTTTTTTTAACAGCATGCTGCTGCCCTCAATTAAAAATGTCCCAAATCTGGAAAACTCCTTTAAGTCTTCTGTACCGTTTTTTCTGGAATACTATTTTTCTGGGGGGGTTGGAATTGGCCGGAGAGTTTTTCTCCTCTCCGCCTCGCTCACGTGCGGATTCTTGCAGTCATTCTTTACTTTCTAACCTCGTATGTGACTAATGTTTTCTCGTCTTACAGACAGACCGTACCATCGAAGAATAAAGTGTACGATAGCCGTGGAATCCTTCTCGCGAACGGCAGGGACCTGTGCGATTGTCTGGATGAAGACTGCATGGGCTGCTTCTACTCCTGCCGGAAATGCGGCTCCAACAAGTGCGGCGTGGAGTGTAGGTGCGACCGCAAGTGGCTCTATGAACAGATCGAAATAGAAGGAGGTGAAGTCATCCGGAATAAACATGCGTGATGCGGGTCGTCCCGCTGTGAAGTTTCTGGCACTGAACTATAGACCTTTTTAAAGGGGTTCTTCAGGGGAAGAACATGGCTGCCTTTGTTCAGAAAAAGCACCACTTTGGTTCACGGCTTTTGTCTCTAATACTGCGGCTTGGCTCCGGGGTTGATCTGCAGTACCACACACGGCCTGTGGACTGGCGTGGCGCTGTTTTTTTTTTTTTTTGAAGAGTGCAGCCATGCTTCTCTAATCCTGGATGTCCCTTTTTCATATTGAACTAGAAGGATCCTCAGCTTCTCGTATCTTTTCTACAGACTCTTTGATAGATTTGGGATTCTTTGTCGTTTTCTACCGAAAAAGATCTTCAAGGGTCATAAAGGGCAAAATTTGTATAATTCTATCTGCTCTTGGGAGTTTTACAGTTTTTTTTTTTTTTTTTTTTTATTATAAAGTTAAGGAAAATCCACAGTACAAAGTGTCAGTGCGGTGTGTCTTTAATAATTTGCGCACCACGCTGCAACTTTGACAGCTGCCAAGAAGTAACCTAGGTGAACGCAGCGCGGCTTCTCCGACGTCCGTGTCGTAGTTTTGGTGGGTCTTTCACTTTCAGAAACCAAAGCTTTGTCTGCCTGTATTTTCAGTTTTTGGTTCTCTGCTTTTGACACTGTTATGAGTTAAAACCACTAGTGAAAGCTAAGTTATTTTTCTTACTTTTTGTGCTGATTTGTCTACGGAGCGTCTTCAGCTATGGATTTCTTGCATCGTATGCAAATAAATTCCTGATTGTCTGATTTTGCGTCTGTTTGGCAGGACCTTGCCTCTGTAATGGGCTTAGTAAAGGACTGTTCAGACTCTGCAGTCCCTTCTCTAAATGAGCAGCCGATCGAGGCACAGGAAGGAGAAACTCCTGGGAACCTCAGGAGAAATATAGTATTAACCCTTTCGGGACACAGCAAGGTGACCAAAATGGCATATTGCACGTTTTTATTTTTCCGTTACATTGTACACCGCTCAGGGAAAAAATATTTTTCTATTGTAATAGTTAGGACAGTTTGGACTTACCTGTATTTTTCGCCCTATAAGACGCCCTAAAGGTTTTGGAAAATATTTCTTGTAAATGACCCCCATGCTCAGATCAGGAAAAAAAAATTCTCTGGCTGACTTTTCTCACATTTAGCACTTTTTTTTTTTCTTCTTGCCACGTGATGTTACCCAATGTACAGATCAGTGCGCCGCCACAACGAGTGGCCAAGGACCGGGACTGCATTCACCACCTCCTGATCCTCCTTGACTAATGGACTAATTGGTATTTGCCTATAAGTGCGTCTTATAGGGTGAAAAATATGGTATGCTTTTTTATTTTTTTATTATATATGTAAAATTGGGGAAAGGGGGTAGTTGAAATTTTTTATTCTGTGTTTTAAGCCCTTTTACTGTAAATTTTGTATTTATTTATTTATTTTTTTAGTCCCCCTTAGGGAACTTAAACATGCAAGCTTGTGATTGCTTGTCCCATAGACTGTGATAGAATACGATTGAAGTCTATGGGATTCTGACACTTCCTAAGAAGCTGTGCCTCATGCAGGGCTCTTCAGATGGTTAGCCATGGCTGGGGGCTGTCATGACAACCGATCGGGGCACTGGTTTTGCCACAGGAGCTCTGATTGGAAGGCAGAGGGAACCTGTCTGTACCTTACCTCATATATGCAATAATCGCTATTGATCTTGACATCCAAGGGGTTAAGTCATTGCCAATCCCAGTCCTTGTAGCTGGCACTTGCTGTTTAAGGAGCAGGATCAGTGCGTGAGCGCTTCCTTACACTGTACCACGACCTAAAGGTACGTCATCATGTGTGTAAGGTTCAAATGGTAACACTTCACAGGAATGGGAAACCGTGTAATGCATGGTCATGTCCTTCATAGCAGAAGCTACAACAGCAATTCTCCACTGTCTGATAGAGGAAGATCTGCAAAGGGAGAGGGTGCACTCCTATAACTACCTATGTGTCCCCGTGACAGCATACTGCAGGAACAGATCTGCTCCAAAGAATACAGACGCATGGTCACTGCTGACGGGGGATGGGCCACTTCCCTCATCACTATGATACTGGTCTATTTTTTGTAATGAATTTACATTATCAGGACCTGGTGGCTACATGGCGACTGGATTGTAGGACATGTCACCTGACCAAAGATTGCCCTGTAGTGATGCATACATTGTAAATAGCAACTAATGGAAGTGAATGCAACATAAAGGTTAAAGGGGTTGTCTCGCTTCAGTAAGTGGCATTTAGAGGAAGTTAATACAAGGCACTTACTAATGTATTGTGATTGTCCATATTGTCTCCTCTGCTGGCTGGGTTCATCATACACTGCTTGTTTCCATGGTTACAGACCACCTAGCAATCCAGCAGTGGTTGTCGTGCTTACACACTATAGGAAAAAAGCATCATCCTCTCTGGTGGCTGGGACCACGGGAGCACACATAGGCTCGTGCTTTTTCCTATAGTGTGCAAGCACGACCACCACTGCTGGATGCCAGGGTGGTCTGTAACCATGGAAATGGGCCGTGTATAATGAAGCCAGCCAGCCAGAAAAGGAGCCAATATGGATAATAACAATACATTAGTAAGTGCCTTGTATTCACTTCTATAGTCATGGCCAATAGTTTTGAGAATGATACAAATATACATTTTTACAAAGTCTACTGCTTCAGTTTTTATAATGGCAATTTGCATATACTCCAGCATGTTATAAAGAGTGATCAGCTTAACAGCAATTACTTGCAAAGTCAATATTTGCCTAGAAAATGAGCTTTATCACCCAAAACACATTTCAACATCATTGCAGCCCTGCCTTAAAAGGACCAGCTAACATCGTTTCAGTGATTGCTCCATTAACACAGGTGTGGGTGTTGAGGAGGACAGGGCTGGAGATCAATCCGTCATGATTAAGTAAGAATGACACCACTGGACACTTTAAAAGGAGGCTGGTGCTTGGCATCATTGTTTCTCTTCTGTTAACCATGGTTATCTCTAAAGAAACACGTGCAGTCATCATTGCACTGCACAAAAATGGCCTAACAGGGAAGAGTATCACAGCTAGAAAGATTGCACCTCAGTCAACAATTTATCGCATCATCAAGAACTTCAAGGAGAGAGGTTCCATTGTTGCCAAAAAGGCTCCAGGGCGCCTAAGAAAGACCAGCAAGCGCCAGGACCGTCTCTTAAAAGTGTTTCAGCTGTGGGATCGGGCTACCAGCAGTGCAGAGCTTGCTCAGGAATGGCAGCAGGCAGGTGTGAGTGCATCTGCACGCACTGTGAGGCGGAGACTCTTGGAGCAAGGCCTGGTCTCAAGGAGGGCAGCAAAGAAGCCACTTCTCTCCAGAAAAGACATCAGGGACAGACTGATATTCTGCAAAAGGTACAGGGAGTGGACTGCTGAGGACTGGGGTAAAGTCATTTTTTCTGATGAATCCCCTTTTCGATTGTTTGGGACATCTGGAAAACAGCTTATTCGGAGAAGACGAGGTGAGCGCTACCACCAGTCTTGTCTCATGCCAACTGTACAGCATCCTGAAACCATTCAGGGTCAACACTGCAAATATTGACTTGCTGCATTAACTCATTCTAACTGTCAATATAAGCTTTTGTTACTCATAATATGATTGCAATTATATTTCTGTATGTGATAAAAACATCTGACAAACACACATAAAAACCAGAGGGCAGCAGATCATGTGAAAATAGAAGATTTGTGTCATTCTCAAAACTTTTGGCCATGACTGTACATAAAAAAAGCTGCTTACTGAAGTGAGACAACCCCTTTAAGGCTGATGCACACAACCGTAGTTTTGGTCTGCATCCAATCCACAGAATGCACATGGCCAGGATATGCAATTTACAGACCGCAAAAAAAACATCTTCGGCGGTTTGCATGAGACCTTTATTAGGACTGAATGGTCAGGCTGTGGCGGGTTGCATTGCAAGCCTATTTGCCTTCATTACTATTTGAACTTTGGTTGTTTTGTGCTTCACCAAAAAAAAGCCTCCAGCCTTAATGAAATACTCCTTGTGTGTATTAATTTCAGCCACCGGCAATCTGACGAGCCAGTAAGGATATATTTGTCCACATAGAAGACCTGGCCAATCCCGCCAGCAGATGGCAGCATCACTTCTACAAAGGGGCATGTAGAATGTCTGGCCCTGGAAGAATAGTACAAAATGCGTCACTTATGTCTTTCCCTTCTGCTAAAATGTTATGCTATATGGTCTGTAATAGGTGCACACAACATCTAAGGAAAGCTTCAAAAGGGCTGTGTCCAGGTGTGACACATTGAATGCAGTATTCCATGTTCTACCATCTGTTAATAACCAGGTATGACTGAGGTTACATTTACATGGTTCCTTCCTGTGGCATCTCATTATTCTCCTCTCTGCACTGCACATAGACCTCTGCCATGTAGTCCTATTGGAGTTAAAGAGAACCTCTCCCCTCTCCTGACATGCCTATTTTAATAGCTTCATGCATTCCCTATGTAATAACAATTCTGGAACATCTATTCCTATGTCTGTATGTTGTGCCGTTCCTGTATTTTTTTCTACTAGAAGTTATGAATGAATTGCTAGCAGTCTGCAGTAAGGGTACAGAGGGGTGGTAACAATTTGGGGTGTGTACCTGCACAGTGTGACTTTATCCAATCAGTGCTGCCATTTTCAAACTATGCAGGTACACACCCCCAAATGGTCACCTCTCCTCTGTACCCTTACTGCAGACTGCTAGCAATTCATTCATAACTTCTAGTAGAAATAATAAAGGAATGACACAACATACAGACATAAGAATAGATGCTCCATAATTGTTATTACATGGGGAATGCATGAAGCTATTAAAACAGGAATGTCAGGAGCGGTGAAAGGTCCTCTTTAAAGAGGACCTGTCACCTCTCCTGACATGCCTATTTTAATAGCTACATGTATCCCCCATGCACTAACAATTCTGGAGCATCTGTTCTTATAGCTCTATGTTGTACCATTCCTTTATTATTTGCACTAGAAGTTAGGAATAAATTGCTATTAGCCTTCAGTAAGGGTACAGAGGGGAGGTGACCAGTTGGGGGTGTGTCCCTGCACAGTCTGAAAATGGCAGCACTGATTGGCTAGAGTCACACTATGCAGGGACACACCCCCAACTGGTCACCTCCCCTCTGTTCCCTTACTGAAGGCTAATAGCAATTCATTCATAACTTCTAGCAGGCATAATATAGGAGCGGTACAACATACAGACATAAGAACAGATGTTCCAGAATTGTTATTAAATGGGGAATGCATGAAGGTATTAAGACAGACATGTCAGGAGTGGTGACAGGTCCTCTTTAAGGCAGCCCTCTCTCTCTGGACAGTGGGTTTTAGAGGGGTGCTGTGCTGCTGCCCCTTCATTATAGCCATCCTTGTGGAGATATGGTGTACAGACAAAAGTCTTGGGACTCCTGCAGGAGCTTTTAGGACATCCCTTTCTAAATCCATAGGCATTAATATGGACTTGGTTCCTCCTTGGCAACTAAAACACCTTCCTTCCGGGAAGCCTTTCTTTAGCAGTTGGGGGGGGGGGGGGGGGGGGTAATTTTTGCCCATTTGTCTAGAAGAGAATTTGTAAGGTCAGATATGGATCTTGGATGGGAGGGCCTGGCTAACACTCTCCATTCTAGTTCATCCCATTGGTGTTAGATGGGGCTGACTGGTACCTCGGAACCCAAGCAGAATTCGGTTTCAAGTCACGTGCCACTTTGTGAATAGTTTCAGCTCATGGGAGCCCATACATTATAATACTGTGCAGAGACTAATCTCCATACAGTATTAATCCAAGGTACCGGTATTGAACTAAGCGACTTAGGATGTAACAGAAGCTCACCTCACACATCACTAGTCTGGACTCTCTGTGGCCACGCAAGTTCTTCCACACCAAACTCGCCCAACCATGTCTTTATGGGCCTTGTGTTCTGCACCGGAGCAGTCCTGCTGGAACAGAAAAGGGCCTGTCCCAAACTTTCCACAAAGTTGGAAGCAACAATTCTCCAACATGTCTTGGTAGGCCGGAGCACTAAGATTTCCCTTTGCTTGAACTAAGGAGCTTAGGCCAACCCTTGAGAAACAACCTGTTGTGGTGGTAATCCGGTAGTCTGACCCAACAGAGGATTGGGCTACCAGAGCTCCCTGTATCCAACATTTCTCGAGACAACTGTGTACTGCCGGATCCTCATTGACTATAAGGGGATTTGGCCAAGCAAATACTACTGCACGCACCAGTTTTTTGTCAAGCTGATTAGCCTGCCAGATTCCCAATGCAACTGTGAAGGAAGCCTGATTGATCACTCTAAGGCCTCATTCACACGTCCATATTTGTGCACATCCTGGAAAACAGTCAGTTTTTTGCGGATCCGTTGTTCCGCAAAAAACTCAGTTTTTCCAGGACATCCATTCTGTTTTTCCGTAAAAAACGGAAAGGATGTATCCATATGTCATCCGATTTTTGCAGGTCCGCAAAAAACGGAAGGATGAATAACCTCTGTACCTTTTCTTTTTTTTTTTTTCTCCCCTCCTGGTAACGGAATCCGCAAATACGGATGACATGCGGATGCCTTTCCGCATGTCTTCCGCATTTTTTGCGGATCCATAGACTTTCATTGTGCTACGGACAGCAATTCGGGAGAAAAGTAGGACAGGAGGATTTCTTTATGCGGACACACGGATGCGGACACCACACGGTGTACTGTCCGCAATTTTTCGGGACCCATTGAAATGAGTGGATCCGCATCCTATCCGCATAATTGTCCGCAATTGCGGAAAAGGATGCGGACACATTATACGGACATGTGAATGAGGCCTAAAGAACATGTTTCCAGTGCTTGGGAGCCCAGTGACAGTGGACTTTACACCCCTCCATCCAATGCCTGACATTGTGTTTGGTGACGTTAAAGGGGTTTTCCGAGATTTTCATACTGATGACTTATCCTCTGAATATCTGTATCTGATCGGTGGGCATTTGACACCCAGGACACCCGCAGATCAGTTGTTTTTGATGGCGCCAGGGCTTTTCCTAGGCCAGTGATGGCTCGGAACAGTTCAGCCCCATTCGAGTGATAGGTCATAAGTATCTGATCGGTAGGGGTCCGACACCGGCACACCTGGCAATCAGGTATTTGACAAGGCACCGGCGATTGATTTAGTGCCACGGCCTTCTCTCAGCTTACCAAGCACAGCTCCACACATCCATCGTATAGTGGCTGTGCTTGGTATTGGACCACAGCCCCATTCACTTCAATGGGATTGAGCTTCTCCTAGGCCATGTGACCTATGAACGTGACATCATGTAGCTTAGGGAAATCTGTGAGATGGCTGCGGTGCTACTACGAGGGGTCCTGGGTGCCCAGAGGATAGGTTGTCAGTAGTAAGGTCTCCGAAAACCCCTTTAATGCCCAAAATAGGCTGGTCGATAAGGGGTTAAGGTAAATGTAGCGAGATAAGAAAACCTTGCGAACTGGAAAATTTAGCCAAACTGTTTAGAATGGTCCTGGATTGTCATCACAGATTGGATTGGGCCTCTTAAAAGAGTTGTCCCGAGGACAACTGTCTGATCGTCGTGGGTCTGACTGCTGGGGCCCCCACTGGTCACGAGAATGGAGGACCGCTCTCCCGCGTTTGAATGGAACGACGATCCTGCCTCTATGGGGTTGACTGAGATTGCTGATCGCTTGTACTTGGCTATCCTAGTCCCATAAAGAGTGGCGGACACGCCTGAGGGTCTGCCCATCCATTCAAATGGGGAGCACGGGCCACAGCAGTCAGACCCTGCCGATCAGACTTAAAGTGTAACTGTCTTAATGGCACAACCCTTTAGAGGGGTCATCTTCTCGTACCTTTTTTGCTCCAATAAAACTGAACGCCACGGACCCGGCTTATAAAATCCCCGGCGATCAGCAAGATTGTGCGGCTGAATAGCTTCAGATCCTGACAATCATTGGAGAAGCAGATGCTGATATATTCCATACGAATGCCCATAGTTTTGGAATGAGATGTTCAGATTTCAGCAATACGTTGTATAACCCCTGATGTTCCTGACTAGCCCAGCAGAGGGCAGCATTGGGCCACACAACTGAGCAGTGGAGATATTAATGTGAACAATGCTGCCCACAAATGAGGATTTCAGTAACCCGTGATACGTTTCAATTTGTAATAACATTTCATATGGCAGAGCAAGCTTCTGAGGCATCGTCTTTCTCTGTCTGGCCAAGTTCTCCTGAATAGCAGGAGAATCTATTTAACGCAGACGTATAAACTGAAATCCTCTGCGAGAATGATGATAAAAAGAGTGCAGACCTGAAAACCAGACCCCGTAATATTGTGTGGGCATTCTTTATGTACACCTGTACAATCCCCCCCGTGATAGCGCCACTGTTGTTCACAGGCCGTGTCAGGGATTACAGCTCAGCCCCATTCAAGTTAATGCAATATTGGTGGTAATTTATCATTTTAAAGCTACATTCACACGACAGTTGTGTTTTGCGGATAGGCATATTGGGGATCCGCAAAACACTGATACCTGCCCATGTGTGTTCCTCAATTTGTGGAGCGCACATGCCGCGGCTATCATAGAAATGCCTATCCTTGTCGGCAATTGTGGACAAGAATAGGACATGCTCTATTTATTTTGTGGGGCCACGGTATGGAGCAACCATGTGCTGTCCGCATCTTTTGCGGCCCCATAGAAATGAATGGGTCCGGATCTGAGCTGCAAAATATGCGGATCGGAGGCCGCAAAAACAACTGTTGTGTGAATGTAGCCTAATAGTCTCGCCTAATCTTTTAAAGTGGTTCTGCCATCTCAGACAATTATGGTATATATACATAGGATGCTGTAAGGACCTGTTCACGTGGCCTCTTTCAACAATGGAAATTGGCGCCTCCCATTGAGTTCACAGTTTATACCTGCCAACAAAGGACATGTCCTTTAAAACTATGGGAGGTGGAGTCTGCACGGCCACCGGTGGCTTTATGGTATGGAATCCATGCCAAACACCGCTATCAAACTGTTTCCGTCTGAACAAGGCCTTATACAGGTCCCACCTCTGGCTCCAGAATGGGCGTCCTGCCACAGCTTGGAATGGGAGAGGTGGCTGAGCAGAAGTATAAAGCTCACCTGTGGTAATTCTGGGAAGCACGGATAAGGCCTCTTTCACACTAGCGTTAGCACGGATCCGGCACCTAAAGGGTGCCAACGGATCCGTGCTAACGCTGATACATGTGTGGAGCCGGAGCAGCGCTCCGGCCCCACACATGTTGACAGACATTGAGACAGCAATACATACACACACAAACACATACATACTTACATACTCCAGCCCGGGACGCCGGCAGCACGTCTTCACACGTCTCCTGCGCGCAGTGATGACGATTCCCCACAGCGCCCTCTGCTGGGCACAGTGGGGAAACGTCATAGCTGCGCGCAGGAGACGTGTGAAGACGTGCTGCTGGCGTCCCGGGCTGGAGTATGTGAGTATGTATTTCTGTATGTATGTATTTCTGTGTAGCTGGATCCGGAATGACCCCCTCATTGCAAGTCAATGGAGGACAGATCCGGATTACTGGTGTGTCACACCAAACGGATCCGTCCCCATTGACTTGCATTGGCGGTCATTCCGGATCCGGCTTGGTGCGGATGCCTGGACCGGAGAGAAAACCGCAGCATGCTGTGGTTTGTTCTCCGGTCTGAAGACGGAACGGAATGCTTTCAGGAGCATTCCGTTGTCTTCAGTTCAGTTTTGTCCCCATTGACAATGAATGGGGACAAAACTGAAGCGTTTTTTTCCGGTATTGAGCCCCTATGACGGAACTCAATACCGGAATTTAAAAACGCTAGTGGGAAAGTAGCCTAACACCTGGATCGTGTGTACCAGTCTTAACACAACAATATGGAGAAATCCAGTTTCCATAAAAATCCATAGTTTATTTATGCAAAGAGATAAAAAAACATACACACAGACCACAGCATCTACGCATTTCAGGCTGTGCACATTCACTTCAATAGAGAATAGAGCTGAGCAGGACCGTTTATATGAGAACACGAAGCCTTGTATAATCTATCTCCATTGAGTCACCAAATATTTGTTATGTTCCTAAAAAGTGCACAGACTGATTAGTGAAGTGAAGTTATGAAAAATTCAATTTTGCTGCTTTGCTGAAATTCGCCAAGAAATTACAAATTACTGCATCACGAAGCGCATTGTATGTAGTGGGTGCAATGACTGGGAACAGCAATTGCCCCACCCCCCATCATTGAACCCCTCAGATGCCGCGTTCATCGCTGATCACGGCATCTGATGCTACAATTACAAACAAATACTCACCTTATCCATTTGCTCGTGGAGAGCCCGTCGCGGCCATCTTGTTTGAAGACACTGCTTGAAATCTCACGTGGTGACGTGATGACATCACCCTGGCCTGGTGCAGTGACATCATCACTGAAAATGTTGCCGCACCCAGACAGTGCGCTGGACGAGATCACGCAGTATCTTCAAGCAAGATGGCCGCAACTGCCTCTCCAGAAGCGAATGGATGAGGTGAGTATGTGTTAGGGGTTTTTTTTTTTTTACCGCCATTTCAGGAAAAGTAGATTTGTTACCATGAAGCACGAGGAAATTCGACTTTGCAGTGAATCTAATTTTTTCTTGATTTTCAGATCGAAGTTAATTTATTTTGGCTTCAATTCGCTCACATAGGTATGACGTACATACTTGTCAAATGCCAATCATTCGGATGGACTTTATAATTTCTGCACTTATAATCATCTACATAAGAGTTTTAAAAGGGTTACCTGGGATCAGAACAAAGTGCCTGCTTTATCTTCCCCGGAATACAGCCACTGTCATACGTGGGTTGTATCTGGTATTCTTGCTGCAGTTCCTGACCTGTCCCATGGACAAGGGTGGCGCTGTTTCTGGAAAAAACACATCCTTTTTTATTTCTTTGCTACACAAGTTAATCTAAAGTACAAGCTAAAGTTCAGCAGTGAAGTATAAGTAATGAATCACATTCACATCTCGAATAAAATGCCATCCGCCACATTTGCATATCATCCTGCATTCCGACTTCTCCAGACATAAGGCAGAGGAGTCATCCATCACACTATTTCAGCTGACTGCTAGCAGGAATTTCACAGCTATGGCCTATACCCCAAGGATCCAAGTACCCCTTAAAGGGGTTCTCCGGGAATTAGGAAAATGAAAATACTTAAATATTACTTTATTATAAATATATTCCCAAATACTTTACATTAGTTATAATGGCTCATTTTGTCTGGGGAGCAATCATTAGGAGAAACAAAATGGCCGCCGTCCTATTAGTACACACAGAACCTGTCCTAATCACACAGGAGGACAAGTTACTTCACAACACTGAGGTAAAGAGCTGCCTCATCCTCCTCTCTGCTCTGCTTGTCAGGGATTATGATGCTGAATACAGATGATAAGCTCTTTAGCTGAATCTCTGTGATAATGAAGTTCATGACGAGACATGAAGTACAGAGAGGATGGACAGGACAGACTGTGGCAATGTGGGGCTGTGGTAATGGAGAATTCATACATGTCCTTCTGCTTATCAGCCACATCCCCACCTCCTCTCTGCACTTTCTGTCTCCTCATGAACCCCATTCCTACAGAGATTAATCTGAAGATCATATTAAACTGTATTCAGCATCATAATCTCTGACAAACAGAGAAAAGGATGAGGCAGCTCTTTAGCTCAGTGTTATGAAGTAACTTGTCCTGTTGTGCGATTAGGACAGGTTTTGTGTGTACTAATAGGACGGCGGCTATTTTATTTCCTCTAATGATTTCTCCCTAGACAAAACAAACCATTAAAACTAATGAAATGTATTTGGGAAATATATTTATAATAAAGCCATATTTAAGTATTTTCATTTTCTTAATTCCTGGAGAACCTCTTTAATAAGTCAGGCCCTGCACATACCACCATAAGACCCTGCTACTGACATCTTATATCGGGCGGGTATGAACCTCCATGTTTCCTACATAGCTGCTTTATTTCCAATTATCCTCTGTGTCACACAGACTAAGGCCCCATTCAGATGACCGTGTTTCACGGCCGTACACGGGCCGTGAAAGCCCGGCCTGTGCTGCCCTAGAGGACGGGAGCGCACGGCGTCATTGGTTGCTATGACGCCGTGTGCTTCCTGAGGCCGCCGCCGTACAGTGAAACACGGTCATCTGAATGGGGCCTAATGCAATTTTAGGATAATCACAGAAGATGAGGAGTCAAGATTGAATGCCAAGGTTTCACCATCTTCCCGCATTCAGTAGGTATTTTCTAGGACCAAAGGCATAGAGGTAAGTGTATTGGACATCTGTTCAAGTCCAGGTGGAACGCAATGGTCTCGTGGAAATGTACTGGTGCAGAGGATGGGAGTGGTAGTAGCCCTGATGAGATGATGTCACAGTGTACTTCCTCAGGCTATTTTTTTTCCACGGGATCAGTGCAGTGAAAGATTGTTTGAGGAACAAGGCCAGAAATAAAAGAATAAAAGTCTCTCTTTACTCAGTGCAAAAGATAAATTGTAGTTTGGACAAAGTGCAATTTCTATCCCCAGATGATGAGGTATAATGGTTGGTGAAATGGCAGTTATTAGCACCTCTGATATGCTATGTTGCTGATCACTCTCTTGAACTTCTGGCTAACAGCTATAAGCTGGCACTTGGGACTATGGATGTCCACAGTGTAAGGGTCCATTCACACGTTCTGTTTTTCTTTCCTAATCCGCAAATCATGTGGATAGGATGCGGACAGCACTCCGTAAAAAAATCTGGAAAATAAAAATACGGACGTGTGAATGGAGCCTAATGCAGTCTTTGAGTTGGTCTGGCCTGAATGTATTCTAGGTGATGGGTGTCTGAGCCGTAGTCCCTCACCTGCAGCAGGTTCTGCAAATCTATGGCTGCTGGTCACTCTGCTTACTGTATCACTGTAGCTTTGAAGATATATTTGGTTTCAGATCCTTCCATCTCTCTGAGGAAGTGGTCTCAACCATGAGCCAGTTGTGGAAGGCATTATGAGCAGGAACAATAGGACGTGCTTCCTCACTAGTCTAGCTAAGAACCCCATCTGGAATTAGGACCAGCCTACTCCTTCCAAGGGGGAAGGAATGGAATAAGTCCCATTCCTAATGCCAACCACTGCCAGTCATACCACATGTGCTGGTGTAATGTGCAACCATGGCATAACATTACAAAGCAAACCAAACTTTACAGATACCCTAGGTCTAGTGTACTGGACATACAAGATACTCAGCTAGACATAGAGGTGTGACCAAGCCAAAGGACATAGTTTCCCGTAAAAAAACAGATGTTCAAGAGGAAAGGGTTAACATGATGTGTTTACGTTGCAATGTTCCATGTACATTATTTAACCTTGGATGATTTTCAGCACTTCCTCCGACAGAAGTGATTGGAGCACTGGACCGACATTCACTGTACTGCTCCATTCAGACAGTTCTGGGGATTGCTGGGGACTCCAGTGGTGAGAACCCTAATAATCCAGCTTTTATCACCTATCTTGTGGAGTTCGCTGGTTCTCTTCTGGCCTTTGTTTCCCTGGTTCTCTTTGTAGTAACAACAATCTCAAACCCCCCCCCCGCGCGCTCTGCAGAGGGAGTGAATAGCACGTTGTATGTGTAGAACTACAAGTCCCAGCTGTACAATGACACTGCTGATACACACAGGAACTTCCCCTTACCTTTTTTGTGCAGTGCTGTGCAGATCTCTTCCAGTGTCAGCTCTGTGTCTGTAGGATGAGGAGAGCAGATCCTGTGTCTCTTCATTTTCTGCAGCTGCTTAGCAAGGCTTTGAGCCCTGAGTCTGTGCTGGCTGAAGAGGTTAATGTTTTATCTGAAAGAATCCAGGGAGAGAGCAGACAGCAGCTCAGCCAATGCAGGGGGCGTGGCCTGCACAGTGACGTCTCCTGTACAGAATTGTATCTGCTTGTGCACAAAACATCAGCAGAGCAGGGAGAGAAGCTGACATCACAGGTCATGTGACCCTCAGTGAAATCTGAGAAAGGAGCAACTACAGATAAAGTAAGTTCATTGAAAAAACATTATATTTGCCTAGTTAGAAACATGCAAAGGACAAAAAAAATAACTTAGACAACCCCTTTAAGTGCCATAAAATGAATTTTCGGACTTATAGGGGCACTATGAGAAAGGAAATCGATGTCCCTATTCGTCCCCATCGTATAGGCCCTGCCTAAAAATGGAATAGCCGCCCTGATAGAGACATAATTTATTAATATATGAATTAATTATGTGATTTTTCATTGATATATGAATTGATTTGATTATGTGACTGTACATCATAGAGATTTGTATTTTACATAATACCTTGTGTATCTTATACATATGAGGAATCATATGTATTTATTATCATGACTAATTGACTGACATCTTGGTGGTGGTACTTTTTTTTTCTGTGTTAGGGAAAATGTAGGGTGACTAGGAGGTTCCTGACATTCCCTCCCGGCAATGCTTGCTAACTATCTGAAGAGAAGGCATGGGGAGGAGGGATCGCTATGCCATCGCTCATCTCCATCCTGTCTAATGGTTTGCCGGCAGCAGATCGCTATTAGCACGATCTGCTGCCCGCAAGCACTGATTAAAAATCAGAATTGCCCAATGAATGAGCGTTTGCTCGTTTATCAGACAATCAGCAGCAGTATTACAGTGCAAGATGATCGCTAATGAGCATTCATGTGAACCCTCGTTAGCGATGATCGGCCAGTGTAATACAGCCTTAAAGGGGTTGTCTCACTTCAGTAAGTTGCATTTATCATGTAGAGGAAGTGAATACAAGGCACTTACTAATGTATTGTTTTTATCCATATTGCCTCCTTTGCTGGCTGGATTCATTTTTCCATCACATTATACACTGCTCGTTTCCATGGTTACAGACCACCCTGCAATCCATCAGCGGTGGTCGTGCTTGCACACTATCGAAAAAAGCACTGGCCTCTCTGGTGGCCGGGACCATGGGAATGCACATGGGCTAGTGTTTTTTCCTATATTGTGCAAGCACGACCACCACTGACGGATTGCAGGGTGGTTGTAACCATGGAAACGAGCAGTATATAACGTGATGGAAAAATGAATCCAGCCAGGAAAGGTGGCAATATGGACAATCACAATACATTAGTAAATGGCTTGCATTAACTTTCTCTACAAGATAAATGTAATTTGCTGAAGTGAGACAACCCCTTTAGAGGAGTTCTCCATGTTAAATGTAATTTATTGGGCAGTATTTTATTCTGTACTATGGTGTTTGCTAGACCGGCTACTTATGTTGGCCCTGCCTACTTGTGTTGGCCCTGCCTACTTGTGTTGTCCCATCTTCTGGCAGTTTGGACCCACCTATAACATGGGGTCACTTTAAGTTCCCATTCTGCTTCTGCCAGCTGCTGTAAAGTGGATTTCTGAATGACGTTAACAAAGCAGAACAACAAATCGGGCAAGATGGCTGCCCCCTTAATTGTGTGCCAAAAACAGAATAAAAATTCTACAACAGGGGTTCACCACCAATGAGACCAGGTGAGGTAATCGCCTCAGTCAGCACCAGGTAGGGGCAAGAGAGGGGCAGTGGAAGGGCCATGTGCAATGAGCGCTTTCATTGTGGCAAAGGGGTTAGGTTAAGAAATTGACATTGGAGGGGGAGCCATTTCAGTTTTCACCTCAGGCAGCAGAAAGGCTGGGTGCACCCCTGCTCTACAATCACAGATTAGCAAAAAGATTCAAATAAGAATATGTTGGTATCTGGTTTTAATTAGTAAAAAAAAATTAGATGATAAATTCTGTTTAAAGATGTTGCCCTCTAAAGGCAATGTTTTTGGATAATCCCATTGCTGACAGTAGGTTAGCCAGGTGTGGGGAGAGGACAGGAGAAGGCCTCAGTATCAGATGTTATCTATGGAAACCCCATTAAAATCAAGGGATGTCCACTCTCTCTGGTGGATTATCCAAGGTTCTCCAACTGATTGAAACCCAATTAGCCCGATCCTCAGCTTGTCTTTGACTAAGGTCATGTTCTCTACTCTAAAGTCACCTCTGATAACATATAACATGTTTGGATCATCGCACGTTATCTATAAACCTGAGCTGATCTTCCAGGTGAAGGTCCTGTTTCTGATAAAATGACGGTAGGACGTCAGTGAATTGATGGTGTATTTAAAGCCTTCTCTGTGGCAGTCATTCCTCCGGCTATGAGCGAGTACCTGTAAAAATTGCTGACATATGTCACTTTCTGTAAAGCATTCATTAGGGATGCCTGATTTGCTCAAGTGAGATATTAACATGAAAACTGATGGGTAAAAGCAATTAACATTAACGTTAATTATCTTCACGGACAGCAAAGGGGATCGTAAGCAAAAAAAAAAAAAGTGGTTCAGCGTGAAAACATCTTTTTTGAGAAATTTGTTATATCTTTGCATAATATTCAATGCTGGATTTTTAATGTATAGCATGGAACAATAATGAAAATGTATTGCCTTTTTTTTACTAATTAAAATCTATAAGGATTAATATTTTTTATTATCTGTTATTTATTTTCTATGGAGGCAGTCATTTTGCCTGAAATGGTTCTCTCAGTAGTTCGGAGATCTCCTGTAGAGCAGTCACGTGGACGGTAAGCAATTACAGTCTACACATGACTTCTATGGGAGAGTGTTGTGGTCATGCTCTGTGAACTGTGCAAAGGTCATCGTGCAGGGAGGGGGAGATGGTGAGCTGTGACCATCACCTACTTTTCAGAGCTGTGATCCTGAGTTATCTGCATCCAGAATAGGAATGCTGCCTTTCATTGTAATCTAGCCTGTGATGATAATGAGATGTCTGCTGAGAAGTGATCTGGACAGAGCAGCAAGTGTCAGGCTATTATGAAGCCCAGTGGCTAGCGTGAAAGCTGCAGCATTGTTGTTTTATATAGATTATGACATGGAAAATTAAAAAACAACAAAACATAAAAAAACTTTAAGAAAAAATAGGTATTTTTGCTATATTTTTATTGATGTATATAGATAGATGATTATATGCATAGGATAGATAGATAGATAGATAGATAGATAGATAGATAGATAGATAGATAGATATGAGATGGGATAAATAGATATTAGATAAAAAAATATATAAATAGATAAATAGGAGAGATAAATATGAGAGATAGATATGAGATAATAGATAGATATATAGATATGAGATGAGACCATGTGAGGAGGATTCAAGTATTTGCTTCCACCCTGACCCCATGCTGTTGATATATCCATTTCACGCTTCTTATGCATCTGTGAAAATTCTCCAAATACATATTACATCATGAGAATATAACGGAGATGTTTATCATCGTCCAACAGTTTTCACTATGGCTTTGCTATTACAACTATGAAATTCACTGGGCATATTGGACTTCCTCCACCAAAAACCCACAGAAATTTCAGCAGTAACGGAGGGTATGTACATTTTTGCAACCTATTTTTATATTTACAGTAATTTAAATGAATTAATTTTGTATATAATATTTAATTTCATGTACACAGCACCTACGAAGACCTGCATGTCTACTGACTATAAACCATGGCCCAGATTTACTAAAAAATATGTCTGTGTCAAAAATCCTGTAGGATAGATGATTAATATGAGATCGGTGGGGGTTTGACGCCCAGCACCACCATTGACAAGCTGTTAGCGGCAGACGCATTTTTTGACACCACAGCTCCAGACACTGTGTAGTGGCGGTTCTCGGGTACTGCAGCTGATGTTCCTATTCAAATGGATGGGAGCCGCGTTGCCATACTCGAAAACAGCCACTACAGTGTACAGAGCTATAGTGTTCCAACTGCACATTTATTTCCTGAATTTGTGACCAATCTGATTGGTAGGGGTGCCTGGTGTTAGACCCCCACCAATCTTATATCTTATGAATACATCATCAGTATTTTTAGTCTTGGAAAACAGTTTTAATATATTATTATAGTGGTCAAACAGGGGTGTAGCTAAAGGCTCATGGGCCCTGGTGCAAGAGTTCATCTTGGGGACACCCCCTTCCATCTGTGCTTTGTGTCCAGGGACAGGGAAGCACATAGCCTTCATGCTGCCTGAGGCAAAACGACACCCCCGAATGCTACATTCTAGACCTAACCCCTTCCCTCCAGCCAGAGGTGTAACATGCACTTTCTATAATATCAGTGTCTTCTTATATGGCACAAGGGTCTTTGGGGCCCCTCAGGCTCCCTGGCCCGGTAGCGACTGCTACCTCTGCACCCCCTATAGCTACGCCCATGTAGTCGAAGCTCTGTGTTTCTGATACAGAGGTCCAGGCAGTCTGTATCTAATCAGAGTTCTCCCATCTTGCCCGAAAGTTCTGATTGGATACAGATTTGAAAAAGAAGTATTCGCACTTCAAAACATGTTGTCATAGGGCATTTTATCAATAAAGAAGTTACCCCGACACAAATGTCTCGGTCGTGTTTGCTTCAGAAGATGGATTGAAAGTCCTTTTAACTACTTAACCATATTTACCTCAACTTTTTGAGGGTTAGTCCTCAATTCAGTGAGGAACTTGATGACATCAGCAGCACCGACCTCTGTTCATCACTTTAACGCCTATTCTTGGCCAACAAGAGAAGGTGAGTATCTTTCACTCACTGACAACTTACCTGAACATACTTACCCTATGAGCGCCTGCCTTGGCGTTTTCTCGTATGCCATTGTAAGCCGTTCACCTGAATGGTTAGGGGGCTGGGTGTCTGACCCTCACTGGGCTTATATGGATGACCTCTCCTGAGAATAGATCATCAATATAGTGAGGCTGGAAAACCCCTAGATTCCTATGGAACTGTGCCTGTAGAGTCTATAAAAAAGATAGCCATGGCAAAGTGCAGGGGTGGACTGAGGACCTAAAGTGGCGCTGGGAACCTAAAAGTGGCCCCATGTTGTAGGTGACTCCAAATAGACAGAAGGCAGGGTAACACCAATAAGCAAGGGCAACTCAATTAGGCAGGACCAACAATATTGTGTACAGCACAAAATACCACCCTAGAAGAACCAAATACCACCGTGCAGCACAACATACCACCACCCTCGCTGCAGCATTCAAGCAGGTCACTGACGGCGATGCAGTTGAATTCAGGAGGCCGTTGGCCAGGTGCATAAGAACCTAATGCTCCATGATTAATATTGAGAGCACCAGACCATTATACACCAAGCCAGCAGCCATGAGAAGGGCCCAGATGGCCCACCAGAAAATTTTTTGCAAAGCACTATGCAAGGTTTCAGTGACCCCAATGGTATGAAATAAAACCACAATCCTTATCAAAGATGGTATTGTTTTAAATAGTGAATTTCTGTTGTAGTCCATCATGGCCACCGGTCAATGTCACTAACCATGAAGTCAATGCTATCTTCCCACCAACCCTAGGTTAAAAAGTTTCTTCGCTGAGTCATGAAGAAATCAATTTTCTCTCTGATTAGTAAAAGTCTAATTGTTTTGTTCTCTTTTTACAATCTTTTAGCCGCAATGATCTGGGAGAAAATTCAACATTGATTAGCGCTGCTTGAGAATCGGTTTCCGTTTAGTTGTACGGACGTCAAGGTCTATGCAATTAGCATAAAGCCAATTTCTATTAGTGCTTAACTGTATTGAGCAGCTGCTTTTCCCGGTTGGATGTCAGGCTTCACATGACAAGGTAAATCAATATGGACTATTGTGTGTAAGTACTGTGCGGGCAGAAGGTATCCATTCGCTAAAGCCTGGGGATCGACCATGAGCTTTGAGTGGCTCAGTAGCTAGTACTGGTGTCTTAAAACTAGGAGCTTGGGTTTGAATCTCACCAGGGCAACGTTTGTATGGCATTGGTATGTTCTCACAATGTTGGGTTATTGTGTTGGTTAACTGGTCTACCGCCCATGGACTCCATTTCCAAGTGGGCCCAAAAGGATAAGTACCTCATGAGTGAAGGCACTATATCTGGCCATTATACGTCTTGTATCTGGCATATTTTAGCGGTTTTCATTTTGCATGCTACATCTCTAATTCATAGTTGTTTCTGAGTCGTTGGGTGGAGACTAGTGGCTCACCATAGAATATACAGAGACAGCATATTCTGCTTCTTAACTCTCACTAAGCATCACTCAGAAGTACCAAAGAAGTACTGAGCAGTATAGATGTGAATAAAGCATTTGAGGTGAGATATTACACTTACTATTTGTTGCTGAATCTGCTGAGTAATGTCAGTGTTTCCATTCCTCTGTCTGCTATTTTCTCTCTGTGCCTCCTTCCTCCTCTTTTTCTAAGGGATGATGTATCTCCTGTTTGTGTGACTCCCTGTACAGATGGTAATCTCGCCTCTCCACCTCCCTGGAGTACAGTATGTCATACATCACATATCCCCACTGCTCCAAGCTCTTCAGCTTCCTGTCCTTGGAAGTACTGTGTTTCACATGCTGGGCAGCAGAATTCACAGTCAGTAAGTAATAGAATTGTAAAGCAGACAAGAAGGAATAACATCACTACCCTACAAATTCACAGGGACATGCAGGCAGCTACAAATAGTGTAAATGTTTTTGTGAGGGGAGAGGAATCATAGGAAACGCAGTCATTCACATTGATAATCCTAACCACAGAAAGCCCTGTCAGCATCAAAACAAAGGTGCTGCACATGTACAAAATAACTAAAAGGAATAAACAATTACTTCTAAACTACAGGTCATCACATAGTAAGCATTCAAACACATACAGGTATTATCTTGGAAAGCCATTTTAAGATGCTTTGCTGCCTCACAGCCTGGGCAGTTTTGCCGTAACTATCAGAGGGTTCTAAAGAATGTCTAGTTATGGCTATGAGCTAAAGCTCAAGTGCAATTCATCATGTTTCAAGCTATTGACCCAAAACTTAAGAGCAACCACTTCCTAATGGCCTAGTTAAAACTCTAACGTGAACCTCATTGCCCTGTCTTCTTAGGACTTTAGAACAGCCCAACAAATTTTGGTCACATGATGGTACTTGGTCCGTTGTGTGATGGCAATCGAGTCTGTGGAGAAGAGGCACAAATAATATTACCATTATATTTTGCTCTGTTTCCCCTATTGCGTGGTGAGCCTATTGAGATTCAGTCCTGTGTACTGGATGAGCACTGTCTGATGGTATTATTGGAGCACTCTGAGCATATTATGTACACTGTGTAGTAGTATTATTTGAGCACGGTATGGCGATACGTTAGCATTGTATAAATATATTAAGAGATTTTTCTGATGGTGGTAGGGTGGAATTTCTCATCTCTATCTCAAGGAAGTCTCAAACTTTCTTAAATGGATTATTCTATAGTTACACACCTAAGGAAACGTGTCTATTCTGCTGGAGCTCTCTCCCTATCACAGCTCAGGAGGCAGTTGAAGGATGAAACTGAGCATGTGCGGCCTTTTCAGTGAGCAGGACAAAGAAATAAGAAAAAGAACAAACAGCAGGTGGCGCTATACAGATACATTTTATTGAATAACCCAGTGGCTATACAACATTTTTAATTACATGCAATTACAAAAGTATTCAGATGCTGGTGTGAAAACGGTAGAATATTTTTTTTCATAGGACAACCCCTTTAAATACTAGTGTACAGGTAAACCTACAGATTGAATAGATGTCACCTAATATATAATAGAATCTTGTACATCCTTGGTAGTTTGTATGTGCTGAGAGTCTGGCCATATGATTACAGGCTGGTTAGTGAGACTGATTGTGGAATTCATGTCTGCAGTGTGTGATCACTAATGTCAGTCTGGCAGTTGTGCACCAGCTGTCTGGATCTGGATTAAGCCTTGTTTCACAGTCTGCAAGTTTCCAGACTGTGCACTTCATATTTCTTTCAAGTCACTAAAGTTTAAAACAATGGTATCCTTTACACTGCCCCGGTAGACAGCCCTATCCAGCTGTGCGCCGATAAACAGGGCACTCCCACCACTGTCCTACATTTGCACTTTCCACCCGAACTTCTTAGGTTATGCTACAGCCAGAGCAAGGCTGCGGAAGGTATGGCTGTGGCACATAGCCTGCGCCTGCTGGCTGACCTGCACAGACCGGACCTACCAGTCTGGAGACTGAGATAAGCAGTATGCCCGATAAGAGATCTCTCTATTTAGTACCAATAAGGAAGCCACGGTCATCGGGGTTGACGCTGACTCCCATTGCATATGACATCTCTGAAGTTTTTATCTCGTAGCCTGCAAGCTTTTTAGATTTCTGCAAGATACGATCTGAAGACATATGGTTTTCATAAAATAGAAACCAAATGTAGAGTTAAACACATCACAGTTATTACATGTCAAATGCGTGCTCTCAAAGGTCGCCCCACTCAAACAACGAGACTGCCCTTTCCATTAGAGCCACTCTCTCAATCAGTCACATAGTGGAGAACACATATGATCTACACATGCCTATGGATGCATTGCTATGATGGAAACTTTCCGCACACTTGTGATTGTTGCAACAGATCCAGTGTATTTTTCCGTAATTCCGTTCTGTAACAGAATCAGAAAAATTAAAATAAATAAATAAAATGCAGTGCCGGATCTGTCATATGACACACACAACATCTAGTGGACCCCATTTACTATAATGGGATCTGTCGTTCTGCTGGACTAAATAGCGCAGCATGCTACAATTTTTGAGACAGATGCCCCTAATGGAACCATGGCTGCAGAGCTGAACCTAGTCTTACTTACAGAATATTGTGCTGATAGCCTGTATTACAATCTACAGCTGAAATCAAAATTCTGCTGGCTTCAGAGCAAAAATCTCACAGTATTTCTATCTGATGGACCAATGTCTTTTACAGTAAGATGATATAGGAACAACTCATTTTTGTGCTACATTATTCAGCTAAACTGTCAAGGCCACTTTACACAGACCGATACAGCAGGCTATTATCAGGGGAAAAACATTATTTCCCAATAATTGCCTGTTCGTTACAGAAGAACTGCACTTACAGTGCATGCTAAGTGATCACTTGTCGCCTTACACATTAATTGTTTCTGGTCAGCAGATCGCTGTTGATTCAATGCCATTGACCGTGAAGGAGCGTTCCTGTTTAAAGGTGCTGCCGATCACTGCTGCCGTTCATCGAGTGTAAGCATCACTGGGGTGGTCGCCATGATTGTTTCTGGTCAACGGATTGTGCTGTGTAAAGAGTAATCTTCTGCTCAGAAACAATAAATGTGTATAAGGACAAGCGATCACTCGTCCTATACATTTAAGGTGGTTGCTGCATGTGAATGCAGCTCTCACCTTCTGTAACAAGCAGCAGTGCCTGTTGTGTCAGCCTATGTAAAGGGGCCTTTAGGTGTCCCACCAGCGATGATTTCACCTGATGAATGAGTATCTGATGATTCATCAGGTGTTTGCCAGCACCTTTAGACAGGGCAATTATTGGGAAGGAGCATTCCTAGGAACACTACTTCCCGAAATATGCCCCGATCATTGGTTTTTGTAAAGAAGTCTTTAGGGTCGTGTCTGTCACCAAGTTTGTCAACAGTTTCTAGTAGCAACCATAAGAAATGTTACTGCAAAGATTACAATTCAGGGGTCCCTGGTATCACCAAATCCTCTGACCATTAGGCTAGGGTTGGTGACACCAGTGACTGCCAGGATTGCAGAGTAGAAGTGATCTCATAGAAATTAATGGGATTGCAGTAAGTCTTAAAAAATCCAACACTTTTTGGATTTTTTGCGACTCCTGATTCAATCCAATGTAGCCCTAGCCTTATTTTAATGATCAAACAGATCGCTCATAAAGGATTTCTCCCAATTATAGACAAAATTGTGCAGTTGTTTATAGCTGCTCAGTCCTTCTTTTCCCCGTCAGGCCTCCATGTATTCAAGGGAATCTGTCAGCTCCGAAACACCTTCTCTAAACTAGAGTAAGCTGTGTATAGTGTAAGGAACAATGAGTTCATTGTGTAAACTTGCACATATTCACTGATGCTGCATTCCCTCAAACAACAGTAGAATGCATTGAGAGGACTCCTATGCTCATGCACATAATAGAGAGGACTCAAAGAGGAGTCTTCTCAATGCATTATACTGCCAGAGTGTATGAAGATAAAAATTACTCTAGTTTGGGGGAGCTGACAGATTCCCTTTCAACCCTCTTTCTACCCTAAACCACTAAAGAAGTGGGTATTAACTGAGACTACCAGGTAATCAAATATTAGCCCCCACTACTACCCTACACAACCAAAGAAATTGTCATTACATTAGACCACCAGGGAATCAAATTATTAACACCTTTTCTACATTAGACCATCAAGTAAGGGGGCTTCACCCTAGACCATGAGGGAACAAAGTATTAACCCCACCAAGTATTAACCCCACCTACACAAGGCAACCAATCAAGGGAACGTTGGACTATCAGATGAAAAGATGCTAATCCCCTTTTCTACCCTAGATCATTCAATAATAGAGGTTTACTCTAAACCACCTGAGAATCAACAATTAACTTCCTCTTCTACCCTAGACCACTAAGAGACAAGTCAGTACCTTAAACCACCAAAGAATCAAATGTTAACCCTCTTTACTCTAGGCCTCCTTGGGAATCAAATATTAATCCCTCTTCTACACTAGACCACCAAGGAAAGGGCTTCATGCTAAACTACCAAGGAATCAAGTACTAACCCCTGTTCTACATTAGACCCCCAAGGGGGGCTTCATTCTAAACCACCAGTCAATCGAGTATTAATCCCACCTTACTACCTGGGGCAACCAATAAATGGGGCATTACTCTAGACGATCGGAGAAACAGATACTAATCCCTTTTTCTACCATAGATCGACCAGTAATAGGGGCTTCCTCTAAAACACCAAGGAATCAACTGTTAACCCCCTCTTTTACCTTAGATCACCAAGAGAGGGGGCAGTACCTTAAACCACCAAAGAATCAAATGTTAACCCTCTTTCTTACTTTAGGCCTCCAGGGAATCAAATATGAACCATATGTTCTGCCCTAGACCACCAAGAAGGGGGCATTAATCTAGGCCATCAGAGAATCAAATATTAACTCCCATTATACTGCCCTTCTTCTGCCCTAGACAACCAAAGAATCAAACGCCATCCCTTTCCTACCCTAGACCATCAGAGAATTAAAAGAGAATCCCATCTTCTTTTATAGACCACCAACGAAGAGGGTATTAACCTAGACGAGAAGGGGATCAAATACTATCCATTACTCTAGGCCACCAGAGCTGGTGACATTAACCAGTATCTTAGACCACCAGGGAGGTATCAATACGTCTAGGTGTGTCTTTGAGTGACTGATGGAAGTACTGAAGCTTAGAAAATATTGACTGATCATGTTTTTTTTTTAGGAGAAGAAAGGAAAGGAGGATTGGGGGTAGATATAGTTATGAGGGATCACTAGTAGACCACCTTCATGTTTGGTTCTACAGGTGTTTTTCTGGGTTCCCTCATACAGAACATCTTATAATTTCTCTTATATGCTCATCTATATTTCAACAAAAAATAAAAACATCCACCAAGAATACGCAGCATCCTGTAGCTCGAAAGTTCAAAGAGTCAAACCGGTAGCACAATAGCTGACAGCTTCACACAATGTACCGCCAAGTATGTGACTGCTTTATTGATGGCATGAATACCGGTTCAAGGCTGGTAGTTTTCATTCCCTCACAAAATAATTTGGCTTTATTCTGCTCTCGCCTTGACCTAAAATACAACATGCTCGCTCTCTCGGCTCGGAATCTAAGGAAAATGCAGGCAAATATAAATAACTTCTATAAAGCTGAATGACTATTCCCACTGTGTCCTACAGATAGCGTCCTGCAGAGGGGAAATTGTTCTATCAGCCGCTATGTTAGATTCATGACCCTACCATAACCTTGAATTGGCCTTTAGTTGTTGCTGATGGAAACTGAGGAACAGCCACTGTCGTCGTGATTGCTGCTCTCCAATGAATCAGAACTTGCAGGGCACAGAGCAGCACATTAAACTGGAAACAGGAATATATCACCGCTCTTTTATAGAGATGTATTGCTCTTGCCTGCACATATAAATGATTGGGCCATCCGTACTCGCGCTTTCTCTCTACTTTTTTTTTTTTTTTATCCAAGGTCTATAAATTAAAAATAAGCTAAGGGGTTTGAAATTATGCCGCCTTCCTTCCACCACTTAGATATATCATGGCTCGTGTAAAACATTTATAAGCAATTTTGCTTCTGCCCTTCTAGCTCTGACCAGAATACTTTTGTAATCATTAAATGTAATATCCGATGGCTTTAAGCCCCTTTGTTTTAGTTAACAATTTGATGTTGCCAGGAGGTTTTTACGGGTCACCGTTCCTGTTTCCGAGCAGTAAAGGAATCTGCGGTCTACCATCTGCTTGGTAAATGTAAGCCATTTTCTTGGGAACTAAAAGTGGCCCCATGTTGTAGGGAGGTCCAAACATAATTAGGCAGGGCCAACAGAAGTGGGCAGGGCCAGCAATACCATAGTGCAGAGCAATATACTGCCCCAGGTGAACCAAATACCACAGTGAAGCACAAAATACTGCCACCTGCTGAACAGTATTCAACTGTATCGTTGTCCTGAGGACATAGATACAGTTGAATTCAGAAGGACACCTGCGGCTGCTGGCCAGGTGCGTAAGAGGGAATCAAATCATTATGTACCTGGCTGACAGCCATTGGGAGGGCTTGGGTGGCCACCCTAGGGATTGGCCCATCGGGAAATTGCAAATGAGGCTCTAGGAACAACGGGGGCATTGCCGTTACACTTAGAGGCTCTGCTCTTTCTAGAACTTCTGCATCTTCTCCACTTTGATTGACAAGACCAGGCAGTGGAATTATCCTCATGCCTGGTCCTGTCAAAGTTCAGAGGGCGCGGCAGTTGCAGAAAGAGCAGAGCCTCTAGGTGTAATGGTAACGCCCCCGTTGCTCCTAGAGGATCATTTGCATATATTGTGAAGGCATCTGTGCTGGTCCCATGTTCATTGCTGAGAAAAGTGTTTTATTATATGCAAATGAGCCTCTAGGAGCAACGGGGGCGTTACCATTACACCTAGAGGCTCAGCTCTCTCTGCGACTGCTGCGCCCTCTGCACTTTAATTGACAAGGCCAGGCAGTGAAGACTTCATTAAGCTTGGCCCTGTCAATCAAAATGCAGAGGGTGCTGCAGTTGCAGAGAGAGCAGAGCCTCTAGGTGTAACAACAACGCCCCCGTTGCTCCTAGAGGCTCATTTGCATATAATAAAACATATTTCTCAGTAATGTGGACACATATGAACATGGGACCAACACAGATGCCTTCAGCCGCCAAGTGCACATGTAACAGGTTAGCCAGTCATAGGTACAAAACTGCTGACAGATGCCCTTTACAGATAGGACAGGACAGTCCAAATGTCCATGTTTTATGGTACCCACCTTGGTTAGGCAGCATTTCTCTGTACAGATCCGTGAACATTTTGCAGGTATCTTTGTGCCCTTGATTCATGATACAAAAGGTTGGTGTAAACTGTGTTCACATATCCTATCTAGGATGCCATAGAGAGCAGGGATGCTCAACCTGCGGCCCTCCAGCTGTTGCAAAACTACAACTCCTAGCATGCCCGGACAGTCTACAGCATTCAGCCTACAGCACGGCATGGTGGGAGTTGTAGTTTTACAACAGCTGGAGGTCTGCAGGTTGAGCATCCCTGCTAGACTCTGGCATTTCAGCTACTGTAGATCCAGGGTAGAGCTTGCTGCCAGAAGTGTCTCCTTATCCATTTTGCCTCCATTTACTTTTTGACAGTTCAACAGAGAAGAGGTGATTGTTCACACGGAGAGAAAATTGGACAAGCTTGGCCGCCCTCTTTTGTCATACGCTGTGGGAAGTTTGCCATGTGCGCTGAACCCGGACCTGTTCTAAGTGATCAATGAGGTCTATGTGCACATCTGTCTCTCCTCTGCTAAAGAACGCCAGTGAAAACGGAGGTAAAGAGCCCAAGACTTATGAAGGTATATGCTGTATTATAAAGCACAATAAACATGTATCATAGCATACATGGCCTATGACGAAGTGCGGTAGCACCCACCTACACCCTCCAGTTGGTCATGTTGGATGCCTAGAGAGAAGCAAGTCTATAGGGCAGGGAGGTACAGACACAGGGGCGTAACTACCATAGTGACAGACCAGGCGACTGCTATGGGGCCCAGGGCAAGAGGGGGCCCAGTCTTAGTTGGGATAATCTGAAAACTTGGTCTGGACGCTACCCTCTAAAGCAGTGGTTCTCAACTCCAGTCCTCGGGACCCACCTGCCAGTTAGGTTTTCAGGATTTCCTTAGTTTAGACCAGCTGATATAATTAGCGTCCATCCATCAGGACTTACCACAGGTAATCATTCTGTGGGATATTCCTAAATCCTGACTGGCAGGTGGGTCCCGAGGACTGGAGTTGAGAACCACTGCTCTAAAGGAACAACTTTTAGCAAATGAGGCAGTGGTAAAAATGGCCCAAGGGTCATTGAAAGGGATTTAGGAGGAATCCCTTCTGTCCTGTGTGGGGGGCCTGATTTGATCCTTGCTATGGGGCCCTTACTTCTCTATGTACGCCACTGCATAGACATGTGACTCCTCTCAGTGAGAATAGGCCTCTTAATTAGGATTGGAGGGTGCATGCCTGCGCACTAACATGCAGGGGCATAGCTAAAGGCCTTGGTGCAAGAGTTCAGCTTGGGCCCCCCTTCCCTCAGTGCTTGTGGCCATGGGCAGGGGAACACATTGTCATTGTGCTGCCTGAGGCAAAAATTGAAACGGCAATCCCCCATGCCAAATTCTTGACCTAACCCCTTTCCTCCAGCCAGAGGTGTAACTTGACCAGCATGCACTTTCTATAATACTGATGTTTTCTTATACGGCACAAGGGTCTTTGGGCCCCCTCAGGCTCCTGGGCCCTGTAGCGAATGCTACTTCTGCACCCTCTATAGTACGCCCCTGTCTTTTACCACATGTTATCTTTTTCCTGCTATCAACCTGAAGGACCTACAATATGGACAGCTACTCTATATCTCGTTCTCTTGTGCTCACTTTAGTGCACCGATTTGGTTGCCCAACGTTCCTTAGTTCTACATAGAAATGAATAGAATCTTTATCTTATCCAAAATCAAAGGGGCGTTCCAGCGCCCTCTGCTGTTCATCCTACATCCAAAATTTGGTTCGTCCTGCATTCAGTGGTGGACCAGCCATGCTCAGTTGCTCCCCTGCTTTCTTCCTCCTCGCAGTGCTGTCATAATCATCCGATAGTGAAGTGCCCCATACTCCTTTCCATTCATTCATTCCTACTTCAGATTTCTTAGAAATATATCTATCTATATCCCTCTCTCTGCATACTATAGCACTATTTATTAGTGGAATCGCTCCGTTCTTGTTTGATGGACTATTTTCTATGCAGGGGAAGAAGGGAGTAAAAAGAGCTGACTGACATGCACTCCTGAGAGATGCAGGTGCTGGTCACACTAGACGAGCTGCTTCCTGTCAATAGAAAGGGAAGAAACCAGAGCGGCAGAGGGGTGAGTAAATACACCAAAAAGGGTAAAAATTGCACTGGATAGCAGCATTTTTTGCATTGATATAGTTAAGATATTGGTGTGCTTTACTCCCGATCCTTTGTTTGTGGGATGACATCTTTAAAGGGAACGTGTCACCAACTTTTTTTTTTCTGTTAAAACCAGATAGCGACACGCATCCTTTTTTCTAATGTGTTTTTACTTTGTGATGGGTCCATCATCAAATAACCAGAAGACGAGGAAGAAAGGTAGAGTCCAGGAGTGCTGTCCGATCACCTACACTGCAGAAGATTTGAAGGATTTGATTTTGTTATGGGGTCTTATTGACTCTGTCAGACTGATATACCGTACTAGGGTGACTATTGTTCCTTCTAACTCTTGACACGTCATAAGTTTTGACAGTTGGGGGTATGGATGCTGAGACACCCGCTAATTGATGAAACAAAGGGGCAGGAGTTATCAGCTTTGTTCTCCTCCCGTGCTGCATGGTCTCATACACTTTGTATGGACCAATTGACCCCTTCACCCTGAGGAGAGCCGATCAAACCTTCTGACGTCACTACAGCTGGCCAGACGCTAGATTAGGGGTCAGCAACCTCCGGCACTCTAGCTGTTGTGAAACTACAACTCCCATTCATTTCTATGAGAGTTCCGAGAACAGCCAAGCAAGTGTGCATGCTGGGAGTTGTAGTTTCCCCATAGCTGGAGCGCCAGAGGTTGATCCCTGCACTAGATAGTTGTTCGCTCGTTTGCCCTGCAGCTTTCCCTCCCAACTCCATCCCCCATACATATACCAACAATGCTCGGCTGAGTAGGCAACTGTAATTTTTAGAAATATTCCTATAATTTTCAGAAACTCGTGTCAAATCACAATATACCTCCTGCAAGGGATTAGCGTCAAACCCAGCGATCAGCATTTTGGAAAAGGAGGACAGAGAAGCCTTTAAATCGCCTTTACAAAGATTCAACGTTCGCTTCTGAAAATGTGCAAATCCCGTGCTGTAAATGCGAAGCAATACTCTGCAGCTTCATCTTACTTATCCGTATTATTAAAACCCACATCAGGACATCCGAGGGTCAAGACTGGAATTATGCAGCTGGCAAACCTCCAGCCTCTGCTAAACATATAGCACTCCACTTGTAGGAACCAGGGTATGCAAACTCACCAACGTCGCCGTGAATTATTTAGTACTCGGCGATGTGCCGCTCCGTCCTGAACCAGATACATCAAAAACAGTCCTTCCCATTGACGGACCCGGTGGGGGCCTGAACATAAATAAATGCAAACAGGATCGGTTATGTAAGAAGAGCTTGTATAAATTATTAACCCCTTCACTTCTCTCGATTTTTAGTCTTGATACATGCACAATATCTTACAGCACAGGACGACAGCACCCAGTTAGGCTACTTTCACACTAGCGTTGTTGCTGGATCAGGGGTTCAGCAAAATTGCTTCTGTTATGAACGGATCCGGTTGTATTATCTTTAACATAGCCAAGACGGATCTGTCATGAACTCCATTGAAAGTCAATGGGGGACGGATCCGTTTTCTATTGTGTCAGACAAAACGGATCCGTCCCCATTGACTTGCATTGCGGGTCATGACGGATTCGTCTTGCTCCGGATCCCCAGGACGGAAAACAAAATACAACATGTTGCGGTTTTCTCTCAGGTCTGGGAACGTAACTAAACTGAACGGAATGCATTTTGGAGCACTCCGTTCTGTTCAGTTCAGTTTTGTCCGCATTGACAATGAATGGAGACAAAACTGAAGCGTTTTTTTTTTTTCAGTATTGAGCCCCTAGGACAGAATTCAATACTGGAAAACTCTAACGCTAGTGTGAAAGTAGCCTTAGGGACAATTCTATGAATGTCCTTGAGCCCTGACTTGAACCCAATCAAATATCTCTAGAGAGAACTGAAAATGGCTATCCACCGACGGCCCCCATCCAACCTGAGAGAGCTTGAGAGGATCTGCAGAGAATGGCAGAAAATCCCCAAATCAAGGTGCCAAACTTTGTGGCATCACTGCTGTGGGACTGCTCGTTGGTTCAGCGATTTTGCCAAAAAATTTCAGAATTTGCTTCCGGATAGTAGGAAACTCCTACATTTGATAGCCGCAGTGAGGGTCAAAACTATCTTACATATGTGGATACACCCAGGACCCCCTTCCTTTAAACTCTTTTTAGATAAATTAGCTTTCCTTATGAAAATGGACTAGGTGGAATAGCTTCCAAGAAGGAGAAAGTCACTGGGAAGTTATTTGAAGTTTGCAAAAATTTTATTGCCATCCTCCCCTCCCGCATACAGAATGTAAAGAATGCTTCCAACTCGCTGCCTGGTTTCTGGAACACCTTTTGCTAGGGGATCATCCACTTTCTTAATTTTCTTTCCAGTTATAAATTATGGGGGATGTGCAGTTTGGTGTGATCTGCGCACCAAGAAGAACGACTTAGGCTCCTCACCTGGGGCCTAACTACCATAGCGGCAGACCATGCGACTACTATGGGGCCCAGGGCAAGAGGGAGCCCAGTTGGGATCATCTCCTCTTCTACTGGAGGTGAAAACTTGGTCAGTTCTCTACCCTCTAAAGGAACAACTTTTAGCAAACGAGGCAGTGGAAAAATGCTCCAAGGGTCATTGAAATGGGTTTAGGCAGAAACCCTTCTGTCCTGTGTGGGGGGCCTGGTTTGACCCTTGCTATGGGGCCCTTACTTCTCTATGTATGCCACTGCCCCTCACCCATTTTTTCTATTTTCCATATGTTATACATTGTATACGACAACATAGGGGCTTTTTTCCCTTTCGTTCCTTTTTCTTTTTGTTATGATTGCTTTTTCATGTTTTTTCTTTCCTGGCACCTTCTATCTCTGAAGGCAGTGACTTTATCCTGAAAGATGTACCATGTCGGAGATTTGCTTCACCATTGTGTGAAGGTCGTATCAATGCGTAAAGACACTATAATATATCTATATTGTGACAGCCTGATCCGGGAATATCTATTCCGTTATGTATTTTAAAAAATTCAATAAAAAGATTGAAACCTAAAATACTGTCTCTGCAAATCCAAATACTACAGTGCAGCACAGAATACCGCCACCCGCGCCACAGTATGGAACTGCATCATCGTCCTGAGGAAGGTGATACAGCTGAATTCAGGGGGGGCACCTGTGGCAACTGGCCAGGTGTATAAGTACCTTATGCTCCTACATTCATCAATGCTGAGAGCATCAGATCTTTATGTACCTGGCTGGCAGCCATAAGAAGGGTTTTCGGCGGCCCCCCTGGCATTGGACCTCCGGGAAATTTCCATGTAGAGTCTAGGGCTGGTCCTCCCTCAGAATGCACTGTATTAGCACACATTGTGTGAAATAGTCATAAAATAATAATCATATAATGGGATTTTTAACAAATTTTTTATAAATAATATAAAAAAATAAATAACATAATTTCCACCTATTAAAAAAATTGCTATTACTTAGTGTAAAATACATTTTGTTGTACACACAGTAAATAAAAAATACACATATTAGGTATCCATACTACTAACACCAAAAAAAAGCATTTTTCCACATAAAACAAGGCCTCAGACAGCCACGTCAATGAACAAATAAAGTTATGGCTGACGAAATGCAGAGAGGAAAAAATTTGTGCTGCTCGTTAAACGCGTTTCAGGTCTGGTCATTAAAGTGGACCCGTCCCCTCTACTGACATGTCTGTTTTAGTAACTACTTGCATACCGCATGTAATAAGAATTCTGGAGCCTCTATTCATATGATTCTATGTTGTGCCGTTCCTTTATTATTCCTGCTGAATGAATTGCCAGCAGCTTGCAATAATGGTATAAATGGATATTACTAGTCGGGGGCGTGTCCCTTCGCAGTCTGACACCAACAGCACTGATTGGACAGAGTCAGACACACCCGCCACTGGAAACACCCAGCAGTACCTTTACAGCAGACTGCTGGCAATTTATTTGTAAACTTCTAGCAGGAATAATACAGGAATGACACAACATAGAGTCATACGATTAGAGGCTGCAGAATTATTGTTATATGGGGAGTGCAAGTAGTTACTAAAACTGATATGTCAGGAGAGGGGACGACAGATCGTCTTTAACCACATAACTGTTTTACCCGAGGCCAGCTCGGGGATGGGGGAAAAGTACCTAACTGGAGGGGGAAGGGCTGCTTTAGATGGTAATATCTCCTCAATGGTAGCAGCTAGAAACGGTCTTGTCTGAATGCTGACAGTGACAATGACAGCTAAAGTCCAAGAAACAGAGGAGAAATCACTGTTAGAAATCAAGTCGGGAATAATCGCGAGTATATTTTTACTTTCACTTTCAGCTGCATTCACAGCATCCCGATTTTTATCAGTGCTATCTTTCTCTGTCCTGAACATATTGCTGTCATTGTGGTATTGGCTGAAAGCTTGGAATGTCTGCTTTCAAACAAGATCAGTTGCATGTTTCTAGCTGCTACTGTTCAGGAGGTATCAGCATCTAAAACAGCCCTCCCCCCTCCAGTTAGCTACTTTTCCCACTGCTGGAGCTCCACTCCGGCAAAACAGTGGTTCATTAATAGAAACTTGAAGAATTTGACATCATCAACTCTCAAACCTAACTGGCAAAGGTCCCCTGTGTAAGAAAAGCGGACCGCCCTAGAGCCAGACCCGAACTGACGGTAAATACTCCGACCGTGCACCTGCGCCTTTGTTGCCGTCAGCCCAGGATTCTCAGGATGAGGACGAGATTTTTTTTTTTTTTATCCTTGCTTTAGATTGAAAAGTTAAACTTCCCGTCTCCATGGACAGAGGAGTCATTTATCAGAGGAAAGTATGTTTAGATGTGTGAAAGAAGGCCTCCTGCCAGGTCTCCGAACTCCCATTCTCCTGCTCCCGCGGCAGCTGAGGGTGCATTTTCTGGCACTCATCAGAAGCATTAAGTCATAAAAGAGATGAATCTTACAAAGATGAGAGGGCAGGGGAGAAGTGGAGCAAAATCAGTCTCTGTGAAAGACAAACTCAGTACAAAGGGCTCATTAAGAATACAAAGAAAGTCACGGGTTGTAATGGATAGGCTTCTGATGGAGAGGAAACATAGTACTGCGGACATTACAAGCACAGAAGAGCAATTCAGCGGACTGGTCCCGAACAAATGAAATCTACAGACTTACATTATTATTTAGGCCTCTTTCACACGTCAGTGAATCACGGTATCCATCGACTTTAAAGGGGTTTTCCCATCTCAGACAATAGGGGCCTATGATTAGGATATGCCCCCATTGTCTGATAGGTGCAGGTCCCACCTCTGGGACCCGCACCCACAACGAGAACGGAGCGGGGAAATGAACGGAGGGCGTACGGTGCATGCGCAGCCACCCTCCATTCATTTCAATGGGGCAGCTGAAAATAGCCAAACTCTGGCTCGGCTATTTCCGTCTGCCCCATAGAAATAAATGGGAGCAGGGGCCACGTGTGCTTGGTGCTCTCCCATTCACTTGTATGGGAGCAGCGCTTGGTGGTGGATGGACCGCGGGAAACCCCGCTCCGTTCTCCTTGTAGGTACAGGTCCCAGAGGTGGAACCCGCACCAATCAGACAATGGGGGCATATCCTAGCGATATGCCCCCATTGTCTGAGATGGGAATACCCCTTTAATGTATGTTCACACATAAGTGATATTCCATGGAGCGAGGATCTGTGTTGACACCGTGGAAGCACGCCCTATTTTTGTCCGTGATTACAAATCCCTTTAAAAACCAGGGATTCAACACGGATGTCATCCGTGTTTGGTTCGTGGTTTTCACGGATCGTGCCTAGAATATGTTCTGGACATTTATCATAAAGGGGTTGTGCAAGAATGGGGAGGTTAGCAACCCATCCCTGCACCCCCAACTTGCCTGGACTTACCTGTTTCCTGGCGCCAACTCCCTGCTCCTTCTCCTCCAGGCCTGCGATGCTCTGCAGGGCTCCCTTAACCTAAACATCCCATCTGACATTGCAGACGCCAATCATTGGCAGCGGCGGTAAATGGCTGCCCTTACATTATAACAAATGGTCACATGACGCAAGGGGATATGGCCTCCCCCCATTTTCGGCTGCTCTGACAGCTTCATATATTACATTCATCTGTAATAGCTCCTAAACACTCAGAGCTATTTTTTTATCAGTTTGATAAGAATTTAGCTATAACGAGTGTTTAGGAGCTGTCAGGAGTTCAGAGATAAGGGCTACAGATCGAGCTGGCAGAGAAGGGGGAAGCAATGGCCTGCAGATACATTGAAAATGAAAGCCGTAGAGAAAAAACTGTTGAAATTTTCTTTCAAAATGAATGCATTTTACCCCAAAATGAGTAGAATGCAGTGATAAAAAAGGTGTCCATAGTAAATAATCTAAAAGTGTTTGTCTCATCTGAGACAATTGGGGCATTTTTGCTAGGATATGCCCCCATTGTCTGATAGGTGCGGGTTCCACCACTGGGACCCCCGAAAGTGGTGGAGAGCAAACTCTCCTCCATTCATTTCTATGGGCCGCCAAAAATATCCACGCACAGGGGTCGGGCCCATAGAAGTGAATGGGAGCGGTGGCCGGTCATGCGCGGTGCGCTCCCATTCACTTCTATGGGGAGAGCGCTTGGCGGTGGCCGGACCAGAGTTCCCCAGCCGCCACCTTGTGGGGCTCCGTTCTCGATATAGGTGCGGGTCCCAGCAGTATGCCCCCATAAGACAATGCTACAAATAGGAATTGCTGAAACTTCTAGTTCCACACAGGTTACAAGATCTACAAGTGACAGATCTCTAATATACGGTAAAGCCTAAAATTTGCGAAGCCAAGGACATGACGTTATAATTTGTTATATTCAATACGGAGCGCGGTTTTAATTTCACGTGAATCATTAATGTAATTAGGAGTCCGGTCGTCACCACTAATTTTTATCAGGTAGTGAAAACAAAGGATTATGCTGCAAAAATATTATTGCGCCATAGGCGTAGGCGGCCGGCGAAGGGATTACCGGCCTATTGCTCCGAGATGAGGACTTCGCGATGTCAAAGAATGCAGGAGATATGACGGGCTCAGCTGGCAACTGAGTACCATTTGATGTAACCAGCTGGAGACAGTTACTATCTGAAGCACAATTCCCGTTCAAGATGGTTCCCCCGTCCACTTGACGCCCCCCAATAGTCAGGAGCAGACACATTATGGAGAGGGGACGATAGAGTCTCATAAAGCAGCTGGTCTCTTAAGAAGCTCGGCTTTGCAGGGGCTCACACAATAACCCAGAATCCTCCTAATCCCAAACTTTCTTTCTCCGTATAATGGGCTTTGGCAGGAACAGCGGAGAGATGAATATGGAACAACTCCGTCAAGCACCTGCCATGTCACTCAGCGAGAAAGCCCGGCGAGAAGGGAAGAAAAGGATTTGATCTTGAGGTTCTTCAAAGGTGTAGAACATTAAAGTGACGCCTGAAATCTTGACTTCAGTAGAAGTAATGTTGGTCTACAGCATACATCACAGAACCTGACAATTATACAGAGATAAGCGTCGCTGCATAGGCTCCGCTTATCTCGGGTCACTTTTGCAAGAAGTTCCTTCTATTGTTCCAGCCACAAGCAGGTAGTGCTCACTTTTTCTTTAAAAGAAGAGGTTCTTCAGCAGCTGACGTGTGTATTAGGCAGTTCTGGGGCCTGGATGCTGCAGGACATCATAATGCACACCACGGATGCTGCAGATCTTCTTCTCGAAAAGGATGTTGTTGTTTTTTTTAATATATCAATCAACGGTTGACTGGTATCTTTCCTTACTCTTAGGGCTCATGCACACGGCCGTTGCCGGGCCGTGGCAACGGGTCCGCAATACATGGGCACCGGCCGTGTGCACCCCGCATCATGGATTGCGGACCCATTCACTTGAATGGGTCCGCAATCCGGAGATGCCGAACGGAGGCACGAATCGGAACACCACGGAAGCACTACAGAGTGCTTCCGTGGTGTTTCTGGCCGTGCCCCCGCACCGGAAATGCGGACCAACGGATGCAGATCGCGTACCCCATTCACGTTCGTGTGCATGAGCCCTAAAAAGAGGTTCTGCAGCAGCTGATGTGTGCATCATTGTAGATAATGTAACCCTTGCTATCAATTGCAGACGTCAAATATTCTTATCTCATATAAGCACCCTGTGTTGAAACAGCTCAACACAGAGCAGTGAGTGAAGCTCGGCCCTGACCACTTGCAGGAACAGAATCTAGCAGAATAAAACATCATGTTCACGCTACTCCTGATAAAAGCAATGGAAAAGGCAGTTGTGTACTGTTCTCCACAGATCCTACCTAGTATTATCATTAGTTTAACATGGTCAAAACTGCTGACAGATGACTGCCTTTAAGTTGCTGTGCCCAGGTATGGCTTTTCACTAGGTTCCAGGATCTTCAAGGTCTTCCTTTATTTGTAGTTTAGCTGTCCTTCGTGGTATAACTAGTCATATATTGCCAAATATCAGAGGCAATTTTAACATCGCCACCTAAGGCTGAAATTGTATATCTGAAATGAAAAAAAAAATACTAATTAGTCATAAAGAATATTATATTACTGAATATTACTGTGAATATTATTATTACTATTTTTTTTTTTTTTAGAAAAAGTGAAACGATTATTATGTAAAAAGTTGGTTTTTGCAGCCTGAAAATTCATCAATGATGAAATATTTCTCAGCCATAGATACAATTCTATCATAGAACTGGATGTTACCATTTCACTTATTAATAGGTGGTGCCCCAATACATTCTGACACTGTGAGCACCCATTGACTGTGTGGGGACACACCACTTTGACAAGTGAACACTCAGTTGTCAATTTAGCCTTACATTTCCAGGAGGAATAATGGAGGAATGGCATCACATACAGTTCTAAGAAAAGATTCCCCAGAATTCTTATTTCATGGGAAATACAAGTGCTTACTGAAAACAGACATGCCACGAGAGCTGACAGGTCCTCTGTAATAGAATGTATTTTTCGCCCTATTATACATATCTGTTAGTTTATTCCCTATAAAGCTGAAGGCATTGATTTTCTGTCATGTGGTTTGAGCACAAGTCGTGTCTTCTTGCCTCTTGGAAATGCTTTCCCTGTGTCTTCCTACTGTATTTAGGCTGGGCTCTGACTTACATTAGTAGTAATAGGGACTGGCGGCAGCGCTTATAGCTTATGTCTAGGGGCCCAACATAGGAGAGGAAATATGGCAGGGCTGTGGTATGATGGCATACTGTGTAATCAATGATTGTATGATATTAGGAAGAAAGTGTCATATCTCCAGAAATAACACCAGTGCTGTCCATGGGCTGTACCTGGTATTATACCACTCAGCTCCATTCAAAGGGCTTATGCCATGAATGATATGGAAAATGAAAATCAGACATCATATAGTACATGACAATCTCTTTCTAACAAAGCTAGAACCAGCCCTGTACCTCACATGGATCCAGAGATCTCCCCATGCATTGTTCAGGCAGGCAGCTCAGGGTGTGTCCTTCCTGCTGCAGCTCCAGGGTATTTGTCCTTTCTGCTGCAGCTCTCTTCCTATCACAGCTCAGGGGTGAGTGTCCTTCCTGCTGCAGCTCTCTCCCTATCACAGCTCTAGGGTATTTGTCCTTTCTGCTGCAGCTCTTCCTATCATAGTTCAGGAGTATGTGTCCTTTCTGCTGCAGCTCTTTCAATATCACACCTCCGAGATGTGTCCTTTTTGCTGCTGCCCCCTCCTTATCACAGCTCCAAGGTATTTGTCCTTTCTGCTGCAGCTCTTCCTATCACAACTCAGGGGTGAGTGTCCTTTCTGCTGCAGCTCTCCCTATCACAGCTCACGGTTAAGTGTCCTTTCTGCTGCAGCTCTCTGTCTATCACAGCTTCGGGATGTGTTCTTCTGCTGCAGCTCTCTCCGTATCACAGCTCCAAAGGTATTTGTCCTTTTTTTTCTGCAGCTCTTCCTATTACAGCTCAGTGCTGTGTGTCCTTTCTGCTGCAGCTCTCTCCCTATCACATCTCAGGGATGTGTCCTTTCTGCTGCAGCCCTCTTTCTATCACAGCTCCAGGGTATTTGTCCTTTCTGGTGCAGCTCTTCCTATCAGAGGTGAATGTCCTTTCTGCTGCAGCTTTCTCCCTATAACAGCTCCGGGATTTGTGTCCTTTCTGCTGAAGCTCTCCCTATCACAGCTCAGGGGTATATGTCCTTTCTGCTGCAGCCTCATCCTATCACAGCTACAGCTCTTCCTAACAGAGGTGAATGTCCTTTCCGCTGCAGCTTTCTCCCTATAACAGCTCCGGGATTTGTGTCCTTTCTGCTGAAGCTCTCCCTATCACAGCTAAGGGGTGAGTGTCCTTTCTGCTGCAGCTCTCTCCCTATCACAGCTTCTACCAGAAGATATGTATTGCTGAAGGCAGTTGAAGGATGGAACTGAGCATGTGCGACCACCTAAGTAGTGCACATTTGTTTACAGATTAAACACCAGGGACTAGCATTCTAATAAAGAAAAGAGAATATCTCACAACTCGGGTATTTTTGTAACAAAAGTTACAGAAGCAACTAGCATTTCTTGCAGAATTATTTTAAAATACCCTTTAATGGTGGCACAATCCATTTAACTCAGTGAGTGAGACCTGATAACTTATAATGGAGCATGAAACAGGATGTTTTACTGCTTAAAGGGCATCTGTCAGCAGATTTGTACCTATGACACTGGCTGACCTGTTACATGCGCACTGGGCAGCTGAAGACATCTGTGTTGGTCCCATGTTCATATGTGCCCGCATTACTGAGAAAGATGATGTTTTAATATATGCAAATGAGCCTCTAGGAGCAAAGGGGGCGTTACCGTTACACCTAGATGCCCTGTTCTCTCTGCAACTTCATGTTGATTGATAGGGCAAGATAGTGAAAACATGATCATGCCTGGTCCTGTCAAAGTGAAGAGAGCCTTTAGGTGTAATGGTAACGCCCCTGTTGCTTCTAAAGTCTCATTTGCATAAAATAAAACATCATTTTTCTCAGCAATGCGGGCACATATGAACATGGGACCAACACAGATGTCTTCAGCTGCCAAAAAGCACATGTAACAGGTCAGCCAGTGTCATAGGTACAAATCTACTGACTGATGTCGTTTAAGGGGAACCTGCCTACTTGGAGGCGGGGCATTCTATAAACACTAACAGTAAGTAGGACCGCCCACTGGACTCCTAACCTCAGAATTAGCAGCGCCGTCAGTGGATAGATTACAAGTTACATAGTTTTGTGGGAGAAGATCCAGCCTATTAGTCTACTCTGCTCCTCTGGCTCTGTACTGTGATAGGAGGCTCCATTTGATAGATCCCCTTTAAAACAAAAAAAGCAAATAGTTTTTGTTTTTTATTTTTTTTCCGGTATTTTTAGTCATAATAACTAGCAAATGATTAATCTCTTCTAATTGTGGCCTGCTGATGTCAGATCCTGGATTTCTCCCCCACGTGGTGACAGATGGCCCCTCGGTACAGGGTTGGTTCTGTGACACGGTTAAATAGTCCCCAAGAAATCCCGTGCTCTTTTGCTGAGCCTCGTCTGCACGCTACGATCACACGTGATGTATGTGGGAGCACAAAACACAGAGATCTCTGACAACTGGGAGCTAATTGTGGAGCAGCGATATGTGTACGAGTTTTTTTTTCTACCCAATTGTTACATCCCATTAAAATGTCATAGTGACTAGTGGTTTCAGCAGAACAAACTGGGCGATTGCTTCAAAATTAACCCTTGTGTGTCCCATTTGCAAAAAAAAAATAATAAAAAATTGTATTATATAATCTATAATGAAATATAGTCTGCTTAGAGCAGGGGTCAGCGACCTTCGGCACTCCAGCTGCCGTAAAACTACAACTCCCAGCATGCACACTTGCTTAGCTGTTCTAACAACTCCAGTAGACGGGAATGGAGGATTCTGGGAGTTATAGTTTCAGAACAGCCGGAGTGCCGGAGGTTGCTGATCCCTGGTCTAGAGGTTCATTGCTACCAAAATTCTTACCCCTTCTCTGTCCTTGACTCAGTTCCTACATGGCCTTCAGCTCTAAGAATTTGGGGCCTCCATTTCTTTAAATCCCTTGTGGTAGCATGATGGTATTTAACAAGTGCAAGAGAGACACAGATTGTGTATCCTGCCATCACATGTGTGAGGAGGAACGTTCTGGTTGCCCTAGCAGACTCTAGGGACAGAGTTGCACAGTTTACCGAGGATGAATAATAGGAACTTAATAGGGACTTTACAGCAGCTAGGGCCTCTGAAGGCGTGTGGTTGCCATAGCGACCATATGGTTCCCTTGATCTTTTTTTACAGGTCTTTTAGTGCAGCCTGCTCTCAGTAAATGACCACCCATGTTATGGTCACAATTTCCCAGTGATCAGAGTTGTCTCCAATCACTGCTACTGCTGGCACCCACCAGCTACGGCTACTTCTTTTTATTGTTTATTTTTAAAATGGGAAAAGGAGGGAGGTTTGAATTTTTAAATTTTAATTATTTTTAGACTTTTTCCAAACTTAGTTTAAGCCCCCCAGGGGGGCAATTGATCATCTGATCCCTTCTCCCATAGTCTGCAATGATTTAACATTGCAGCCTATGGGAGATTCACTATGTTGCTATGCCTGTGGCACAGCTCCATAGGTATTTTGCTATGACAGGCCTTGGAACCCTTTAGAAGGCCCGAGGCTGTCATAGCAGCCTAATGGCTTCCTCGATCTCGTTTGGTCTACTGGAGCATTACGCTCCGCTTAGATGCCGTGGTCCCAGGGGTTAAATGTCCATGATCGGTGAAAGCCTCCAGGTATCTGCTATGTAAAACAGCAGGCACCTGGTGATTACAACTTAGCTTATTAGTAGGGATGAGTGAACTTCTGTTTTAGAAGTTCAGGTTACTGCAGAATTGTGTTATGGATCCCATGACCACGGACCATAACTTATGGTTTGTGATCAGGGGATCTATAACGCAATTCTGCGGACCCATTGACTTCAATGGTCTAAAGAAGCGCTCCAGAGAAAACGGATACTGTGTTAGGACTCATGCACAAAACTGTATTATTTTGCAGGCCGCGTTGCATCCAGGTCAGTAGCCAATCATAGAAAATGTTCTATCTTTTTTTCGGAACGGACATATGGATGTGGAAAGTACACAGATGCCTTCCATGTGTTTTCCGCTTCCGTACATACATTCAATGGGTCTGCAAAAAAAAAAAAACGGCTGCAACACGGACGCCATCCGTATTTTGCGAATCCGCAAAATACATACGGTTGTGTGCATGAGCCCTTATGCAGAGTGCAGGGCTTGCGGAGGCAGTGCATGAAACAGGAATTCAAGAAGCAGCAGTGCAAGACTTCCAGTATCATGAACCCCCCCCCCCCCCATCATACCCTTCGCCAGGTACAGCACAGGCTATCCAGTTTGCTTGGACTGCTCCTTTAAATTAATAGAAAAAGGCAGGCACCTCGTACGCCAGGAGTTTAGGGATGTATTTGACATTGTAATTGAATAAGCTTAGACAAGCCAAGAACAAAAAAAAAAAATACAACAAAAAATAAAAGCCAATGAAAAAAATCTATTTAAAAAAAACAAAAAACCTATACAGCTGTTTTATCTCAGAGTTCTGGCATGGGGATAAGATAATTTTATGCAGAACAACAAATTAATTATTTTTTATTCCTCCCTGCGTAGGCACAACAATTCAGTCATCTGTGATAATGGAAGCCCAATGCTAACGAGCTCCGACACAAATACACATATTTATACAGGATACTGCTGATTCCACACTTGTTAGCGGAGCCTTGCTTTTATGCCAGGGTGAGTCATACGGTATGTTTCATTTCCCTGCCCTCGTGTAGTCATAACATGGTTCAGAGCTTATTACTCAAGTGCCCCTGAGCAGATAATGACAGCCCGAAACCAACTGGAATCGGCGTGACAGTCACATCCAGCACAATATATCAAAGCCTCACATGCACAGGCATCAAAACCGTAATAGATTAGCAGTGCCGTACCTTCTATGGAGGCAGATCTCGTGACTGCTGTGGGGCCTGGCGCTTAACTCGTTCTTCTGTTCCAGACATGAAAGCACTGCATTTTTATGCCTGACACTAGGGGGAGTTCAGCGCAAGGAGATTTATTTATTTTTTTTACAGCTTCTGTTGCAGTCATCAGTAATTGTCTACATTCTTAGACACTGAGCTCCCCCTACTGGTGGATTCAGGCGGGCAGTCTTAGAATACTCTGAGGGAAGCGGCAGACAGAGAGCTGTATGGAGGCTGCCGACTGTATAGTGTTCAGAACGAGCAGCATATTTATTAAGCATTTTTTCGGATAACGTATCGCAATTTAAATTAAATTTAAAAATTCTTCCACTTCATAAAAAAGGGTAAAACCGCCAGAAATCTTTGTGTTCCACATTGCCTGGGAGTATTGGTAGTGTACCGGGAAGCTTGGTGGGGCAGGGGAGACCCGGTATTGCGATGGGGCACCGTAAGATGTCCTAGCAGATTAGGCTTAATAGTGGGAATTAGGTAAATGGTGCTCCGTGTTCAGTCAACCGAACTATGGAGAAGAGTGGCACGTTTTCGTTTGTTTTTTTGGAGGGAAAGAACAGAGAAACTTTTTTTGTAATCTTGTACAATACCATAGGGTGACCCCAGACTTGAGCCATGATAGGTCTTTTGGAGGTCATGGTGTTGAGAGCCACTGCAAAGGTTCTGAAGGACCCTGTGTAACCATGTATTACATGGTGGCCTATTCGTCTGATCTGACACCAAATTTCTCCAGCAGGTTTCAGCTCCTAGGCTCACGGTGATCAGCTGATCACTAGCAGGTTCTTGTATACAGAAGGACTTATCCAGGCGGAAGAGTCCCTTTAAGGCCTGTTTCACACTGACATTAGGGCTTTCTGGTTTTGAGATCCGGCAGTGGATCTCAAAACCGGGCCAAAACGGATCATTTTGTCCCCATTCATCGTCAATAGAGGACAAAACTGATCAGGATGCAATCCGTTCCGTTTTGTTGCATTGTTTACCGGACACAAAACCGCTGCAAGCTGTCTGTGCAACGGAACAAATCGTATCCGGCATGAAAATCAATGATGCCATTTTTTTGGTTGCCGATTTGTTCGGTATAGATTTAATACAACCAGATCCGGATGCATCCGGATGTATTAAATGGCACAGATCTATTTAATTCCGGTTTTGAGATCCTCTGCCAGATTTGGAAACCGGAAAGCCTCAATGTAATTAGGAAACAGGCCGAAGACATTATAATATGAAGCCTACAGCGTTCAGATTTTTCCAACCTTAGCTCATCCATTTCATTTTCAGAAGACACACTAAAATTGCCATTATTTGATGGAGGTCTCCAGACTATAACATTAATAGCCTGTCCTTAGGGTAGACCATCAATTCTTGAATGATGGCGGTCTAGCCTTCCGGTAGAGCCACAGAATGAAAGGGTTGCGGTCTGGTTTTAGGAATTTTTACTGTAATTAAAAAAGTTATGATGGGAAACAGTAATAACAATGTATCCATGCAAAACAGCCATCACCTAGTGCACTTGCATCCGCCTGCTGATCTTAAAGGGGTATTCCAATCTTAGACAATGGGGGCATATCGCTAGGATACGCCCCCATTGTCTATATTGAGAACGGAGCGGGGAGCTCTGCGCCTGGAGGGCCCCAGATTTCCTGGGGTCCGGCCACTACCAGGTGCAGCTCCCCACTGCTCCTATAGAAATGAATGGGAGTGCACAGCGCATGCGCAGCCACCGCTCCCATTCATTTCTATGTAGCCGATGGAAATAGCCCAGCCAACTTTTGGAATCGAGGCAATTTTTAAGGATCGGTTTGGGCCAAAATTTTCAGTCTTACTGTGCTGCATGATCATTGTCAAATAACGCTATGAAAAGCCAAACCCTGTATTTAAAAATCTTGCAATTTTATTTGCATATAAAGGCGCTAAATATATATCACAATAAATGTAAAAGAAACAAATGGTTTTCTAAAGTCCATTAACAAGGTTGCAAAAAAAAAAAAAAGAAAAACAGGACACGCCCTGGAAAAAGCATTTACAGAGGTCAACAGAAAAGAGCCATTTGCGACGATATTTTTGTGCTAGCAAGATTGCATTTACACACAGTGCAAAATAAGAAAGGAAACGGTTTAAAGGGAGTGTGTCACCAGAAAATTCACTGACAGACCAGGCACACTGCCTTGTAGGGCCAGCTCAGTGGACTGTAATGATCCCTTACATTTAGTGATCCATTTCTTTATTCTAGGGAAGAAGTCTTTTTAATCCACTTAAGACATTCGGTGCACCCTTGCTCCTCCTTCTTCCTCTGCTAGCCCCTCCTTTTCCTTGATTGACAGGGCCAGATTCCTGCATAGTCATCTTGACTGTCCCTGCCGATCAAGAAGCAAGGGAGGGGCTGGCAGAGGAAGTAGGAGGAACAAGGGTACATAGAGTGGCTTAGCCCCACTGTCAGTGCACTTAATTGCAAATTTTGCATATGGAGTAAAAGTAATTTTCTCCGGACAGAAGCAAGAAATGGCTTAGTGAAAGGTATCATTACATTTAGCTGCGCTAGCCCTACAAGGCATTGTTTAAGCGGGAATATCCTGGCGATAGACTCCCTTTAACCCCCTAACTGTTTTGCCAGAGTGGAGCTCCAGTAGTGGAAAAAGTAGCTAACTGGAGGGGGAGTGCTGCTTTGGATGCTGCTACCTCCTGAGTGGTAGCAGCTAGAAGCATGCAACTGATCTTGTTTGAAAGCAGACATTCCAAGCTTTCAGACAAAATGACAGCAATATGTTCAGGACAGAGAAATATATCACTGATATGAATGAAATCGGGATGCTGTGAATACAGCTGAAAACGAAAGTAAAAACAGGTTTTACTCACGATTATTCCTGACTTGATTTTTAACAGTGATTTCTCCTCTGTTGCTTGGACTTTAGCTGTTATTTTGGTCAACCGGTCTATGAAAGCCTGGACTGTCAGCTTTCATACAAGACTTAGCTACATGTTTCTAGCTGCTACCATTGATGAGATATCACCATCTAAAGCAGCCCTCCCCCCTCCAGTTATTTACTTTTCACATTGCCCAAGCTGGACTCTGGCAAAACAGTTAGGTGGTTAAAGGGGGTTCAAGAATGCTTAAAAAAAGAGCGACACAGCCCTTCTCATCGATTGTATTCATTTAAGTCAACACATGCCTAAAAATGCACACAAATACCCAGAAGAAAAGGACGCTTGCATACGCGCCCCATTCTTCATCATTCAGGTTAGCCGTGTGCAACATTTAGTTGTTTTTTTTTGTTTCGCAGATGCCTATACTGCCAATAATAAATCCAACATTTTGTTATAACACAGAAAAAAAAAATACTCATATATATAAATCCATATTTAAAAGGAGTCTTGCATTTACATGTTTTAATGTATGGCATACAATTTTTTTACAGCTGTTTCAGCCCCATACATAATAAAGATAAAAAATAATTTAATAAAAAAAAAAACAGAAGCGCAAAAGGTAATGTATTAATAATAACAATAACAATAGGTGTACAAAGGTTTTCATGAACTAAAAATGGAGGAAAAAAAAAGCCAGGGAAAATGCATCTTGAAGTGATAGAAAAAGCACACAAATTCAATAACAGTAAAAAAAAAAATTACAATACACACAATACAAATAATATTAGGTTGTGCAAATCCCGGTGGTTTAAAAAAAATAGCTTAATTTTTTTTTTTTACTTATTTTTTGTTTTTTTTATTAATGTAATGTATAGTTTGGGGACCCTCCTGGGATATGTACAATTTACAACAGCGGTCTGAGGATACAATAAAAACGGATAAATTAAAAGTAGAAAAAAAAAATTGTACCAAAACCCAACAAAAGATGAGAAAAGCAACTTTAAATAGTTACAAAGACCAACAGAGGGGTGGATATTATTAAAAAGGGGGGGAAATTCAGTTTATCAGTTTATAGACCCATTTTTTTTCCCGATGTGCAAAAGGGTCTTTATGATCCTTGGGGATTGGGAAGGTCAAAAATAATAGGAGGGTTGGTTGGTTGAAAGCTGACTGTACACGTTGAGGCATTGACGTACGTTGTGTAACCATCAGTCATAATCCCGTAACCTGCGAGAAGAAGTTGATACAGTTATACAGACAAGTCATATGGAACAATTGCACAAGCCCTAAGCCCAAATGCTATAAGCTACGGCATGGAAATAAATTTGAGCCTTAATCCTCTTTACACAGAGTAAGGAGCTTTCATTTTCAGGTTCTCGCAAACACGACATGCTGCCTTGAGAGGCAGAAAAATAATCGTGAACTGTTTTCTCCTCCTGAGCTCTTGTCAAGTCATTGATGGTGTAATGTTCTCCTACCTAGTAAACCGGCAAACGGTGGCCCCATGTTTGAAGACCCCTACAGAGTCTTAAGAAAATTTACCAATTCTTAAGTCAATTCCTCAGGGGTCAAAGCATATGTGGTAACAGAAGGTCAGGTGGATTTGATAGATAAATGAATTTCTGGAAGACTTGTAGGCCACCTCCACCATGGAGAAGACCATATGACCACCGAGAAGAATAGATAGACCATCCAGTCAATTATCATATGGTCATAAAATGCCTTCTAGATCCATGGTAACTATAGCATATACATGGAAGGATGTTGTGAGCAGATATCCCTGTATTAGACAACTTACGGCCCTAAGAGACATTAACATATGGACCACTGCTATTTATCTTTGTCATGAGCTGATGGTGACAACATGCACAGAGGGATAGAACATGCCAGAAGAAATTTGCTAGCTAAATTAATAGGAATAAGGTTCTGTTCTCACTGGTGCTCCATTTTATTCCAGCTGCCATCAAAAACATCGGACCCTGATGGAGACCATTATACTGTAAGTCAGTGGCGTACATAGAGAAGTAAGGGCCCCATAGCAAGGATACAACCAGGGCCCCCACACAGGACAGAAGGGTGTCCGCCTAAACCCTTTTCAATGACCCTTGGGACATTTTTCCACTGCTTCATTTGCTAAAAGTTGTTCCTTTAGAGGGTAGAGTCCTGACCAAGTAGAAGAGGAGATAATCCCAACTAAGACTGGGCCCCCTCTTGCCCTGGGCCCCATAGCAGTCACATGGTCTGCCGCCATGGTAGTTACGCCCCTGCTGTAAGTCAATGGGATCTGTCAGGATTCATTGAGAGGGATCTAGCATAGTTGTCATGGTTTAGTGAAGGCCAGAAGCTCAGATGTTAGTATGAGCAAGGTCTATTTCATCAAGTCCAGTCATCCGACCAATATAAAAAATATGTATTTCAGCTTTAAAAGGGTCTTCTTTGAAAACTTTTGTTTTTACACTTTAAGTGTATTAAGGCAATGATTTTAGCCAGGAAACCCCTTTAAAGGGGTTGTCCATCTTCATAACCCCTGTTAAAGGGTTTCTGTCACCAGTTTTGGGCATATAAAACAGGATGACATTTGCAATGTGCAAATGTCACCTGATGCCCAAACTGGTGATCATTTTTTTACTGGTGCCCCCGTTTTTGAAATAAATCAACTTTTGTCGTATGCAAATGAAGCTTACTAGGTGCAAGGGGCGGTAACCCTGCACCTAGTAAGCGCCGTTTCCCTACCTTTATTCACGCCCCCTTTGTTGTGATAGACAGGGCCAGGCAGCTCGCTCTAGCTGCTCCTGGCCCTGTCCGTGCTGAAAATCCCGCGCCTGCGCCGTTCGGACTTCATTCGGCGCAGGCGCAGTGAGTGCCGATTGCTGCCGGGCTCCCGGCTTCCTCACTGCGCCTGCGCCGATGACGTCACAGAACACCCAGAAGAGAAGGCGGCGCAGGCGCAGTGAGGAAGCCGGGAGCCGGCAGCAATCGGCACTCACTGCGCCTGCGCCGAATGAAGTCCGAACGGCCAGGCGCGGATTTTCAGCACGGACAGGGCCAGGAGCAGATAGAGCGAGCTGCCTGGCCCTGTCCATCACAACAAAGGGGGCGTGAATAAAGGTAGGGAAACGGCGCTTACTAGGTGCAGGGTTACCGCCCCTTGCACCTAGTAAGCTTCATTTGCATACGACAAAAGTTGATTTATTTCAAAAACGGGGGCACCAGTAAAAAAATGATCACCAGTTTGGGCATCAGGTGACATTTGCACATTGCAAATGTCATCCTGTTTTATATGCCCAAAACTGGTGACAGAAACCCTTTAAATTTGACTAGTACTGTGCTGTAACAAAACCAACAAAAATACACTCACCTGCTCCTGGCCATTTCATTCCAGCATGATGGGCCCAACCCACACTCCTTCCGGTCCCAGGCCTGTATACTTGCAGATGGGGTCACATTCGCCTCTGAGGCCAATCACTACCCTTGGTAGCACATCACTGGTGGGTCAAGTGCCGCTTGGGGACGCATCACCACTAAGGCCAGTGATTGGTATATGGAAATTTATAGGCCGGTGACAAGGAGAAGAATCGAATAAGCCCTCAGTGCTCAAGTGGAGTGGTGGGAGCAGGTGAATGCATTTTTTAGTTTTGTTACATCACAAAACTTACATCCTCTGGATCAACTTATAGGAAAACAGGCCGAACTGGATGGACAGATGTCTTTTTTCGGCCTTGTAAACTATGTTACTATGTTACAGTGCTAGACAAATTTTAAAGGGGTTATGAAGATGGACAACCCCTTTAAAGTCTATGTACACCTTTGGGGGGATTTTGTTTATTATTGCATTATACTTATTTTGACCTAAAAATCACTTTTTTCAATTGGTCTTTATGAACAATATGGAATCCTTTTTGTGTACAGAGCTGAGATTCTCTACTAGCTGCCTGTGGATTTTTTGTTATTTCCGTCATCTGAGGAGCAGACGGACTCCTTATCTCTTCTCTCTAACCTTATAAACATTCATTAAAGCTCAATCCTTACCTTACTGATAAGAATGTGACTTAAATAAGTGTTTATGACCTCTTAGTAGTTTACAGATAAGGGTAATTAGATGACCAGCACAAAGTGAAAGTGAAAGTACCAGTCACACTGTTAGCAAAACAGTTAACCGTTTTGTGACTGAACAGCTCAATATTTTTAATAAAGACCAATTGAAAATATTATTTTTAGCCAAAATGCAATCATATAAGTTAAATGCAATCATACAAAAAATTGACTCCAAAAGGTGTGCATAGCCTTTAAGTATTTCTCATTATTGTGAAAAACTTGACAGGTCTTTTTAAAACAGGGCATGGGGACATCATAACGAGAGGACCGCTCTTGAGATTTCCATCTATTAGTCAGAGAGTAAAGCCACCCTTTGGAGGTCTCAACCTGACCATGTATTACATGCAGTCTCCAGAGCAGATCCTCCTTTAGTAAAAGGGTTGTCCAGGTGGGACAACCCTTTAAAATGTTAAATTCAGGTCTGCTACATCTACCAGGAAATAACTTAGTTATTCTTGGATTGGCATCTTACCTTCATGGATTCCACCAAATACATGCAACTTAGGCCTGACCCTCCTCTGCACGGTGTTGAGAAGCTCTACACACCCGACCCTCTGTAACTCCTTAGGGACCCAGTCCCGGAAACCTGATGAATATAAGAGGTGAGAGAAGAAGAGTCATCAGTGTACTTAGTATTCCAGAAGAAAAGGTGGTTCCTCCTTCTAGTAGTCTTTGCTGGAAACCATAATTCACGTAAAGGTTTATTACAATATCTGTAATAGGACACCGGCCATTAAACGCCAGCAGAATGCTTTTAAGAAGCCTTCGCTTTATCTCTGTCACAACGTTCCCATTTTTGGGGTCTCTCTAAGATAATGAACATTTTCTTTTTCCCACCAGTTTGATTTATAAAAGCGAGGGTGATAGAATTAACTTTATTCCTCGGAGTTCCTCTCCGGTTTTTCCCGGCAGTAACCTAATTATTTAGCCGTTCCCTTATCCTCTTCTCTCATTTCATTTCTTACTTAATTGCATTTTTTTTGCTCTCATGTAGCCGGGAAAACACTGGAAAGGGTTTTTAATATCTGAGCTTTATCATCTGCCCAATGATCTGCTGCTTTTATCTGTTCTCACAAGTCACAGGTGGACGGCCGCTCTCTGCTGCAGACCATCGCTCCATAAGACGTAGCCGTTCTGCACAGTGGAAATGCTGGGAATGGAAATGGTGTCATAGAATGAAACATTGTCCTACATCACTGATGTGACAAGATCTGAACAAGTTATCACAAGGATGTCACCCACGCTCATTAAAGGGCTAAAAGCTTCTAATAGTCGGTATAATTGGTAATGGTCATTGACTGCCTGACACCGACAGCTAGACACCATTATACAGTCCCCGGAGAAGAGAGATGTTCAATTACTGATTAGGTAAAATATGTTATACTGTATCTAGAGATATATAGAAGCTTAAGGATAGATAGATAGATAGATAGATAGATAAATAAGAGATAAATATTAGATATAGATATGATGTATATGATAGATAGATAGATAGATAGATAGATAGATAAACAAAGGCCTCATTGTGCTGGGCTGAAACGTTGCCTTGGGAATAAACGGGTCCTCACCCTTTCACATATTTTGGAGTGCTGCCTCAATTTTTGTGTTTTTTAGATAGTTAGATAGATAGGAGATAGATAGATGATTAGATAGATAAATAATAGGTAGATAAATAGATAGATAGATAAAAGATATAATTGATAGATACACTAGATATGAAATAAGATAGATAGAAAGTTGGCCCTCTGTGGTGATCATCAATAGCTACCATTTTCTGTCCTCCTCTAGTTGTCTATGGAGCAGAGGTTTAGGAGGTTAGGGGTGGGCAACAGCAGTTGAATTCAGGAGGACATGTGCGGTCACTGACCAGATCTATGAGTACCTGATTCTCACAGCATTAAGTATTGTTGAGAGCTCATTACCCGGTCAGCGGCAGAGAGGAGAACTTAGGGTCTATGGCCAATCTGCCCCTGGTTCTGTATGATCTTCTGCTCAGATCCTTGGGATCGCTCATAGTCTACGGAAGTGTTAAATGCACAGTAAATGCCTAGTGTTCTGAAGAGCATGGCAGCACAAAGGTTAAAATCGCAGACTTTCGGAAACTTAAATGAATCCCTAGCAATGAAGTCACTGCTAATTGATGGCTCTTCGAGTTTAAGAGCCACTTAGTTCTACAGTTAATGTAGAGAATCCATAAAACTGAACATCAATTACCGCACGAGCAGAAGTGAGAAGAAGCATTTCAGACGGGGCAGGTGAGGCGCCTACATATATGTAGAAGACCACTCAGCACAATGTCACTTATAGTGGCCACAATCCCATCAAAGCTGCTCATAGTCACCTGTGCTATTGATTAACGCAAAGTGTGGAAGGAGGTTAGCGGCCATTTAAATGTTACCTCATGACTAGGGATAATGACTAGGTTCTGGTGGGTTAGGAATTCTGTTATGGATTCCATTATAACGGAATATAACGGAATTCATAGACGGAATGCAAAACAAGCCTTTAAGAGTAGAGATGAGCGAGCATGCTCACTCATCTCTATTTAAGAGTCATTCCGTTTTGATCCGTCATAATAGCCAAGCGTAACGGATCCGTCCCGCATAAAGGAACCCGAAGGATCTGTTATGTTTGGCCATAGACTTCTATTATGATGTAGCAAAACGGAATGACTCTTAAAGGCTTCCGTTTTGCATTCCATCTACGAATTCCGTTATAACGGAATTCCTACATCATCCCTAGTCATGAAAAATTACACTTTGCGGGAGATTTACTAATCAAAATGACCAAAATCCTGCAGCAATTAACACAACAAATTGGCCGGTGTGCTTTGCACTACACTTATTAAGTGTTGTAGACACATCTTTCGACTCTCCCACTGAGGAGGTGTGGCTTAGCAGACGGGCGTGGCTTTAAGGTAGGTTCATACCTCCATTGAACTAATCCGGCAGGCTGTTCTAGCAGACGACAGCCTGCTCGGTGCCCACCAGTTCTGACCCAATCAGATACTGCCGTTCACTACTGGGATCTGGGAGGGACCCAGACATTTTCCAGCAAAATGCGGGCTTTCAGCTGGATAAAAGTTGTTCCATGCAACCGTTTTTGTCCAGCCGAAACACAGCACTTTTCACCACTTACTGACAGTTAGCGCTTCAGATGCTGTGGGCAATTGCGACCACGGCATCTGAGCGGTGAAACCGAGGGAACTGTTTGGTTGCTGTGGCAGCCGTGGTCCTTCTGAAGGAGCAGAGGCTTACCTGTGACCGAACATGGCAAATTTCCCATAGACGGCAATGGTAACTTATTGCCGTCTATGGGAGAAGCGATCAGGCATCGCATGTTCAAGTCCCTTAGGGGGGCTTAAAAAAATGTGAAAAAAAGTTTTTAAAAATAATAAAACAATCTAAAAATGTAAATCATATTAAAAAATAAACAATAAAAAACATTGCTGGCATCACCGCATCTCAAAAAGCCCAAACTGTTAGGGTGAATGCTGCAATGGAATAAAAAAAGTGGCCAATTTGGCCTTTTCTCGTCACTTTACCTCCCACAAAAAATTTAATGAAAGGTCATCAAAAAGTCACACATACTCCAACATGACATGCCTGGCAAAAAAAGGAGTCCTCACTCAACTCGGAAAATATATAAATATAAAAAAGTTATAGGGGTCAGAATATGGCAATGCAAAGAAGAAATTTTTTTTTTTTAAGTTTTTTTTTTTTTTTTAGGTAGTAAAACACAAGGAAAACTATATAAATGTGGTATCGCTGTAGTCATACTGCCGCATAGAATGAAGGCAACAGGTCAGTTTTACTGCAGAGGGAACGCAGTAAAAACAAAACCCATAAAGCTATTTTTTTTTCCATTTCCACCCCATGTGGAATTTTTTTTCTAGCTCACTATGCGTAACATTAAAAGACTCCGTTAGCATTAGGAAGTGCTACAAGCCCTCTTACATCTATGTGGAGGGAAGGCAAGGAGTAAAAACAAAAAAGAAACCGTAAAATCAGAAAATCGCTCTCTGGACCTCCTGGACTCTTTAGAGTCACTTTCTCTGGCTAATAGATGGCTGAAAGACTGGACAATCCCTTTAAATGGCAGGAAGCAACTCATGGTGCACCTTGGCTAACTTAGCTCTGCTACATCTCACTGTGATGGGGGGAAGAGAGATTTTGTTCCAGAAAAATCCCATCGTCCTATTTTATATAATGGAGGTGACCTCCGCTCTACGGATAAAGCTTCATTTTAATTCAATCTGCGCTAAAACAACCAAAGACGTTCCTTCGTTAAAATATAAAAAAAAAAACATCAGCCGCTCTTAACCCTTTCACTACCCGGCACCCGCATCGTCCTGACTCTACACCACAAGCATCCAACGTGAATTTCTACAGAAACCTGCAAATATGATTTGTGACATGAAGCTGGACCACCCTTGGCCAAGTCTTATTAACCCGTTCCAGGCTGACACAAGACTGCTAATCCTAGACCGGCCCAAAAGAGGTTAACGAAACTCAGCCGTGCAGTTTGTCGCAACCTCGCAAAATCTCAATTTACACAGCAGGGATTCTTCAATAAAAGGTAATTAAGAGAGATTGGGCTTTTAAAGCCCCACAAGAAAAACTTGTTACACTACATTGCTTAATGCAGATTTTTTTTTTTTTTTTTAGAGATAGAAATGGAATCTGGCAATAAAAGCAACCTCCTCGTTATAGGGGGCCCAGGAGGAAGACAAAACCCTGCAAGATCCGGGGACCACGGGATTATGTACATGTGTACACAGCATATCTAAGTGCTCAACATTACCATGGAGATCGGGCTCCTGGAGCCAAAAACAGCTTCCCACTCGTCTGACGTGAGCTCACATGTGGGTCTGTTCACTCCTGTGTCATCTATATAGCGACTGGCGCCAGTGGCTGCTCCCAGGCCCCGGCTAAAGCGCTGAACATTTGGATTTCAGGCTGATGTAAGTGCTGACATCTGTCCCTGTACTTTTATTGTGCCCTAAATTAAGGCATTCAAACCTCATGCGGTGCATAAAAAAATTTAAGAGAAAAACAAAAAACAAAATGATAAAATATTTATAAAAAGTTGATACAATGTTTCCAAACAAATGGTTGGACACTAGATCCATATTCTTCGTCTTAGGGCTCATGTACACGAATGAATACTCTTTCCGTGTCCGTTCCGTTTTTTTTTTTTCGGACCGTATGCGGAACCATTCATTTTAATGGGTCCGCAAAAAAAAAAGGAATGTACTCCTTGTGCATTCCGTTTCCGTATGTCTGCTCCGCAAAAGAAATAGAACATGTCCTGTTATTGTCCGCATTACAGACAAGGATAGGACTGTTCTATTAGGGGCCAGCTGTTCCATTCCGCAGAATACGGAATGCACACGGACGTCATCCGTATTTTTTTGTGGATCCGTTTTTTTGCAGACATCAAAATACATGCAGTCGTGTGCATGAGCCCTTAACCCCACTCCCCAGTATCTCAGGTTTAAAGGGGCTCTGCAGTTGTTTAAAACTGATGATCTATCCTCTGGATAGATCATCAGCATCTGATCGGTGGGTGTCCGACACCCGGGACCCCCTGCCAATCAGCTGTTTGAGAAGGCAGTGGCGCTGCAGGAGCGCCGTGGCCTTCTCTGTGTTTTCCTCAGGCCCAGTGACGTCACTACTAGTATCACTGGCCTGGGCGGGGCTAAGCTCTGTTCACATGAATGGAGCTTAGCCCCGCCCAGGCCAGTGATACTAGTTGTGATGTCACTGGGCCTAAGGAAAACACAGAGAAGGCCGCGGCGCTCCTGGAGCGCCGCTGTCTTCTCAAACAGCTGATCGTCAGGGGTCCCGGGTGTTGGACCCCCGCCGATCAGATGCTGATGATCTATCCAGAGGATAGATCATTAGTTTTAAACAACTGCAGAACCCCTTTAACTTTGTGACCCCAGAATGAGCTGTGGGGTTTAAAGGGCATCTGTCAGCAGATTTAGTACTTAAAGGGCATCTGTCAGCAGATTTGTACCTATGACACTGGCTGACCTGTTACATGTGCACTTGGCAGCTGAAGACACCTGTGTTGGTCCCATGTTCATATGTACCCACATTGCTGAGAAAAATTGTGTTTTAATATATGCAAATGAGCCTCTAGGAGCAACGGGGGCGTTACCATTACACCTAGAGGCTCTGCTCTCTCTGCAACTGCCGCACCCTCTGCACTTTGATATGGCCAATAGGGTGCCTTCACACATTGCATTAAATTCTGCCAGAAAATCCACAGGATTGGTGCAGATTTTGGCACAGATTTCCTATATGAGAATCTCTCTATTCAATTGAATGACAAACTGATTCTGCAGCAGAAAATGTTGTGTAACAATCTGCATGGCTTTTGTTACAGATTTCCCTGCAACTTCTTCCACTGCAGAATCAGTTTGCCATAGGATAACCTTGTGGAAGTCTTGATGTTGCAGATTTTCTGGCAGAATTTTCTGCAACATGTAAAGACACCGTTACACTGCCAATTATGTTTGTGTAGTTTCTGGCGCTGGAATACTGCAGCTCAGCCTTTCACTTGAACGAGAACTGAGCTGCAGTACCTGGGCACGGCCACTACACAGTGTATGGCGCTGTCTGCTTCCAGCTCCACACACTCTATGGTTTCCTGCATCGGAGGCTGACAAGAATAGCTGATTGGTGGGGTTTGGGGGGTGTCGGACCACCACCGATCTGATATTGATGGCCTATCCTGAATCCAGACCGCCAATATCCAAGTATTTTGTTTTACCTGCAAAACCTCACAGGTATTCAAAAGCTACTGCCACATGCGCCAGAGGCTCTGTATGTTCATACCATGATGTAAATCAAATATTACGAGTGCCAGGCTTAGTCCCCATGCACACCCTGGTACTACAGCTCTTATAGGTGTATTATAAAGCTGGTGCATGGCGCTCATAAATTTCTATGGCTCCTTACTTTACCTCTGTAGGAAGAGTCATGCTCCATCGGACACTGTATTACAGAGTGCCATATGGCGGCACAGAGTGTCTACGAATCCATCTTTTGAAGCTGCAGGGACTCATTGTGCCTCTGTGCAGTCTCCCTTCACACAGCTCTGCCATGTACATGAAACCTTAGCTTCTTTATGCTCTTAGAAGTGCAAATTCATTTAAAGTGTAACCATCATTCTTTTTTTATTTTTGTAATGTATAGGGGCAGTGATACTGACCATTTTTGTAATATACTTTAATTACTGAAATCGTACATTTCTGTTAGAAAAATAGCTGTAAAGTGGCCCATTTTGAGCCTTAGCAACGCTCCTCTGTCTTCTGTTTACATGACACTGGAGACTTGCTGAAACTGACTGTGTTATGGAAACAGAAGACAGAGGAGCGTTGCTAAGGCTCAAAATGGGCCACTTTTCAGCTATTTTTCTAACAGAAATGTACGATTTCAGTAATTAAAGTATATTACAAAAATGGTCAGTATCGCTCCCCCTATACATTACAAAAATAAAAAAAAAGAATGATGGGTACACTTTAACCCCCCAGTAAAAGAGTCCATGAGCTTTTCCATTTCCAGTCCTGCCTTACTGGTAAGGACGACATGAATGCAGGGTGCAGCACATGGGCAGCAGATGGAGCTAGTGCCAGTCTTAAAAGAAGCTCTTTGATTTCAGCCCATCCACTAAACCCATAAAACCTTAGAATTGGGAGCTGTTACCTGTCAGATAAATACAGTTAATAAAACAAATGACCGAGCTGGAAGAGCTGCAGAACTGCTGTGGATATCCATTTAATTCTCCCCGGCTCCAGTAAATCAGAAAATTTAATTTAAACAACACCTAGGAACTCTCCAGATCTGCTGGGTTTAATTATCATGCCGGGCTCCTGTAAAGGCATCAATTTTTTTTTTTTTATTCATTGCTTTGTGTGCAGAGGAGAAGCCGGTGCCCGGGATGGGAAGATTCATGCGGCTTCCATTAAAGGGCGCTCCTGTGTGTGTGTGTAAGGTGACGGCGGGTCTGTAACTTACCGAGGGGAGGTCCATGAGTCATGAGGATGTCGATGCCCTCCGGGATAAGGTTCCACTTGTCAAGTAGAGACTGGCCTCGAGGAAGATTAAATCCCCATCCATTAAACCATGGGGTCCTGTTGGAGAGAAGGCTCTTATCAGTTACAGGTTGGAAAATGATGATTTGTCACCAGAACATCAAGATTTTCAGTGGGTTTTGTTCCAGACACTTCGAGAGGAGGCAATTATAACATAGAGGTGACTGTGAACGGTGACATAAAATAGATAGATAGATAAATATGAGGTAGATAGATAGATAAACGATAAATATTAGATAGGTAAGATAGATAGATAGATAGATAGATATGACATGGATGGATAGATAGATAGATAGATAGATAGATAGATATGACATGGATGAATAGATAGATAGATAGATAGATAGATAGATAGATAGATAGATATGACATGGATAGATAGATAGATAGATAGATAGATCGATATGACATGGATGGATAGATAGATAGATAGATATGACATGGATGGATAGATAGATAGATATGACATGGATGGATAGATAGATAGATAGATATGACATGGATAGATAGATAGATATGACATGGATGAATAGATAGATAGATAGATAGATAGATAGATAGATAGATAGATATGACATGGATGAATAGATAGATAGATAGATAGATAGATATGACATGGATAGATAGATAGATAGATCGATATGACATGGATGAATAGATAGATAGATAGATAATCATCCTTCAGATTCAGTTCTTTCTGCTGTACCTCTATGGTGACAAGGTATCAATATGGTATCACACGTCTATAACAGGACAGATTCAGTACATAAAATGGTCACACAGCAATGCAACAAATTGTCGCCAAAAGCGGATCTGGGTTGCAGATGGGGGTCTACAACATATGTACATCAGTAATCCCTCCCCAGGCTATTGGTGGAAATTTTCTAAATCTGTCATGTATTCCACCTGCACAGTATGAATATGTCCTGAAGGAGGGGACTCTCCCTTATTTGTGAACCGTATTTGCAATAAAGTTCAGTCAGCAGCACGGGCCCAGCCGGTCGTGTACATGAGCCCTAACAGTGGTTGTGGCTGATCACAACTAGGGTTGAGCAAACTGAACCTGACGAAGTGGAGTTCGATCCAAATTTCCGGAAAAATAGCGAATCAAATTTTTCTCGCTCATCACAACAATATCAGATGCACCTTTAAATTCTTGGTTCCATATAATATTCCCCTACGTGGCGCTCTGCCTTTTCCTTGCCTTAAACTATAACAGTACGTTCACACTAATCCGCTGGTGCGCGGTTAAGGCCTCATTCACACGACCGTTGTTTTGGTCCGCATCTGAGCCGCATTTTTTGCGTCTCTGATGTGGACTCATTCACTTCATTTTTCCCAATGTGGTTTTAACCACTATGTGTGAACATACCCTAATTCTGACCACAGGGGACCCGCCGATATACTGCACCGCGCTCAGTCACCTATGTCTCATTGCGCAGAAAATGAGCTGCAGATGGTCCAGAGTGGGATGATGCAAATTAAAAAAAAGAGAGGTTTCAGACGACAGCCGGGTGCTAGGTCAGAGCAAAGCGCGGGGATTTGTCACGGCTGCTCAAACATGGGTGCAGTGGGTAATCTGACGAGGGTGGAAGAATGTGTGAGGAGGACAATTCCTTGACTCATCCATAACATGCATGGCTGAGAAGGTTTTCAAGAGCTGTCTGACCCCCGCTGCGGGCCGCAGAGCCAAAGGAAAACCGATGCTGAGATAATACAATCTATAACCCATCGCATAAAGGACGCGGGAGGGACGATGCAAATTTACTTCTACACAAACGTCAGTCTCCAACATGTGGCACAAATCATTAGAACATGAGCAGGTTACATGCAGGCCAGCGCCCTCTGGGTGAAGTATTGCCTGCAGGAGCAGTAGTATGGCGGCACGGCACTGCTGATTATTAGTTTGATCCCAAAAACTGGCCCTCCAGAGTTTGCATGAGTTTTACATTCTCCTGCTCCATAAATTAAAGGGTTATTCCCATCTCGGACAATGTGGGAATCTCGTTAGGATATGCCCCCATTGTCTGATAGGGGCGGGTCCCACCCAGGGTGCACCACCCCACCCAGGGTGCACCACCAACGAGGCCAGGTGAGGCAATCACCTCAGGCGGCACCAAGAAGGGGCAAGAGGGGGCAGCGGAAGGGCCATGGGCAATGAGTGCTTTCATTGTGGCAAAGGGGTTAGGTTGAAATTAGCATTAGGGTGGTGGGTGGGCGCCGTTTTAGTTTTTGCCTCAGGCAGCAGAACGGCTAGGTGCACCCCTGGTCCCACCTCTGGGTGCTGCACCTGTGCCGACAACGGAGTGGGGAAAGTAGTGGTTGGAGGACCCCTTCTTCACCTTCTCACTCTGTTCTCGGTGTAGGTGTTGGCCCCTTTAAGGGCTCACGACGCGGTCGTGATCAGCGCAGGAAGCGCAGTCTGTGTGTCAGCCGCATCTCCCAGGCCGACCGCGGCTTCCCTTGCCTGAACGGACTGTATTACAGTAATTTATGATGCAGTCAATTTGTATCTGATTGCAGGACGCAAGATGATGTGAGTGCGCTGCAATAGCCTCCCGATCAGATAGAGAATGGCTGTATAATAAATCACCACAATGCCTTCAGTTCATATCCGGGAGCCACAGTCGGCCCGGGAGATGCAGCAGACACACGGACCGATCACAGTCATGTGATTGAGCCCAAAACTTTTTTCCTTTTGCTGAACCATACAAGTACAATAATGGGGAGGGAACTGGACAACCTAAACTTTTTTAAGACAAAAATTCTTTTGTCCATAACCATCCACCTTTTGATATATAATAAAATTGTTAAAAACAAGTTCCGACAAGTTAATCTGAACAATTCCTTTTTCATCCCTTCACACAGTTTTCGTACACGACCTTCGATAGAGCACAAGTAAAATTATTTCAAAATGTATTCAAAACCAGCCAGAAAATAAAAGCACGCCATACAAGATGCAGGCCAACATGGCAAGACGGAGTAAGCTGAGCACAGAGGGGGGAGATTAAAGAGGACCTTTCACTGTTCCTGACATTCCTGTTTTAATAGCTTCATGCATTCCCCATGTAATAACAATTCTGGAGCCTCTATTCTTATGTCTCTATGTTGTGCCATTATTATTTGCACTAGAAGTTATATGTGAATTGCTATTAGCCTTCAGTAAGGGTACAGAGGGGAGGTAACCAGTTGGGGGTGTGTCCCTGCACAGTCTGAACATGGCAGCACTGATTGGATACCGTGAGTCTGTGCAGGTACACACCCCCAACTGGTTACCTCCTCTCTGTTCCTTTACTGAAGGCAAATAGCAATTCACTCATAACTTCTAGTGCAAATAATAAAGGAATGACACAACATACAGACATAAGAATAGATGTTCCAGAATTGTTATTACACGGGGAATGCATGAAGCTATTAAAATAGGCATGTCAGGAGCGGTGAAAGGTCCTCTTTAAGGGCACATGCACCTGGCAGTGTGGTTTATGCTGATTTTCCATGTGAATTTTTGTGTATTTTTTTCTGCATTTCCGCCCCAAAATCCACATGTATTAGTTGTTGATTTTTGTTGCGGATTATGACACAGATTTGCATTGCAAAGGGTACAATCTGGTCTGGAAATGCACCCAAACAACATGTTGCAGATTTCAATATTTCGGTACTGTGTAGATGAGATCGAGTGTCCATATTGTGGTCCGCAAAATACAGACACCTTCCGTGTGCAATCCCCAATACAGAGAAGAATAAGACATGTTCTATAATTTGGGGAAAGGACATACGGAGGCAGACAGCACACAGCTAACATTCATGTGCTGTACGTTTCTTTTTTATTTTATTTACTTTTTTGGATCGATAGAAATGGTTGGATCTGTGTAGAATCTGTAAAAAATGCAGATTGGACATGGATGCAAAATATTGTCCCATGCATGATCCCTAATGCTGCAGATTTTCTGCAAGGGAAATAATGCACCAAAAATTTGCCACTACCCTTAGTATTGCTGCCTTAAATTTAGGGGGCATAGAGTGCTCCACGTTGACTAATGTCAGTGTACCCAGACACTATTGTAAACTGTGCCACAATCTGAGACATTAGCTTCACAAGGGGCTTGGGTTCACTGGAATGGTCGGGGCCACACATGCAACATTTAGCGCCAAAATTGCACCACATTTCTGTCTCAAACTAAGCCAACCAATAGCATTTACACAGTGATGTACTAGGTCTATCCTCCAGCCTGAGCCCCTGCGATACTGTATATTTGGCGCAGGTCTACGTTTATGCCACCTATAGGATCAGTGAATCTGCCCCAGTGGCTCTGTGATAGATTTGGTGACTCTTGCTAGACATTTTGGCACAATTTGGGGCACTCATGCCTCCTTTACTAGACAAATAGTTTTGATCATTGTGTTTATTATTCAGGATAAAGTATCATTTATTATTTATTTTTTAACAATAATATTTATTTAATTATAAAATACGCAGCCTTGACCTGAAGAGCATTATGGCAATAACCCTGCAAGTCTGTGAAGAATTTCCCACCCATTGTCTTGCAGGGGGAATTGTATTCCTTCAAGACACTCAGGCTGTTACAGTATACTAATGGCCATTGTGTTGCGGGACAATGCTGAGAATATCACATACTATGCGGCTCACACACTCTTATTATTATACATATTATTTTATATCATAATACATTAGTATGTGCCTTGTATTCACTTTCTCTACATGATAAATGTCATTTCCTGAAGTGAGACAAACCCTTTAAGTAATCTGATGACACATTCCCTTTAAGGAGCAGAATATGATTTAGGCTACTTTCACACTGGATCCGGCAGGGATCAGCAAAAACACATCCGTTACTGATAATACAACCGTCTGCATCCGTTATGAACGGATCCTGTTGTATTATCAGTAACATAGCCAAGACGGATCCGTCATGAACTTCATTGAAAGTCAATGGGGGACGGATCTGTTTTCTATTGTGTCAGAGTATAGGGGTCTTATATGCCCCATTTTGAACAGAGCGGCCACTGATCATGTCCACTGCTGCTCCCTTCATTGTCTGAGGCTCTGCAAGTCATACTCGAGGGACACAGGACCCTGTTCTCGTGACTGATGGAAGTTGGACCCCCGACAATCCACCCCTATCTCTTATCCTTGGGAAAGCTGCCTTGCTGTGTTGTTTTTCTTCTCCAAAAGCAGAATTTTTGCACTTCTAGAAATCAACTTTTTGCTTTCTGAATAATGTCGGCTTGGTCAGACAGCTCTTGGTAGCGTAGTAGCTACTGTAAATTACAGCACTGCCATTCAAGTATCACAGAGCTGTCATGATCGTCCTCCATCCCCCAAACGCCTCGGACAGCTCAATCTCAGCGCAGTACCATCATTAGAGGAAGAAGCCCCAGCGCCGCGCGGATGTCGCCCTCAATACTCTAAGAAGCATGACACGTGGCCATTTTCCTTCACCGCTACTTGACGTCTCCTCGTAGATCAGAGCTATCACCAGTCCCACAGGGACCCGTCTGACAAATCATGTCAAACGGCCTTGACTTATACAAATATATGTCTCATTCCTTGCTTAGAAGGTGACCATGAGAGGTCAATGCGGTGTCTTCCCTGCATATCCGTCGAGGGATAATACGGAAAGATTGATAGAAACTGCAGAATAGAAGAAGCGGAATCCTCCACCTAGAAGGAAGGAATGGAATGGCTACAATGGGTGATATGCTGTCAGTAAATATGGTTCTCAGTGTAAAAAAAAATTCTGTACAGGCCGCTGTTCTTGGAGTAGCAGAATCACTTTAGCACCATGGACGGGGACAGTATGAATGCGGTTTTTTGACCGGTAAGATGCGGTACATGTGTCAGGAGTCATTCTGGAGTTTCATGGTTTAATGTGCTACATATGATGTTTTATGTCTCCCCCATGCGATTGTTCTACTGAAGCAAACACCGGTCCTCTTAAAAGGGTCGTCTTGCCTCAAAAATTGGTGGCATATCTCTAGGATATGCCATCAACGTCAGATGGGTGTGGGACCTGCACCTATCTTTAGATCTGAGCACCCAAAGTGAAGGAGAGCGCATGCGCGGCTGCCCTCCGTTCATTTCTATGGGAGTGCCTGAATTAGACAGCGCTTAGCTATTTTCGGTACTCCCGTAGAAATGAATGGAGGTCGGCCGCCCGTGTGCAGTACATTCTTCATTTTGGGTGCTCCGTTCTAGAGATAGGTGCGGGTCCCACACCTGACAAGTGGTTGTCTCACACCAGCAGATGGCATTTATCATGTAGAGAAAGTTAATACAAGGCACTTACTAATGTATTGTGATTCTCCATATTGCTTCCTTTGCTGGCTGGATTCATTTTTCCATCACATTATACACTGCTCGTATCCAGGAGTTATGACCCCCCCCTGCAGCGGTGGTCGTGCTTGCACACTGTAGGCTTTTTCCTATAGTATGCAAGCACGACCACCGCTGCTGGATTGCAGGGTGGTCGTAACCATGGAAACGAGAAGTGTTTAGGCAGCAAAGGAGACCATATGGACAATCACAATACATGAGTAAGTGCCTCGTGTATTAACTTTCTCTACATGATAAATGACATTTGCTGAAGTGAGACAACCCTTTAAGGATCCTAATCGTTAGATATGTATTGTAGATGTTCACACCACTGAACACCACTGTGTTACATGACGAGCCCAGCTCTGCTACATCTGCATATAATTTTGGAGCAATGCAATTTACAATGGCAAAAAAAGTAGTATTCTGTTCAGAGCGAGAATTCCCTTCTTTACACACAGTGAAGCCATAACATTAGGGTTACATCTCTAATAAAGACCATATTCCCTTTACAGTGTACATACGTTATTCTATGCGCACTCGAAACCGTAGTGTTTATTTACAGGACGCAACACTCATTATAATGAATGGGGATTCGATACATACATGCCAATTGTTCTGGAATGTCCGTAAGGCTCCCAAAAAAAAAAAAAGGACGTCTGAAATAGCTCTTGGACGCCTCATAGAAACCTTTTCTCTAATGTCATGCAAAACAATTAAATTAGGTTTTCCAAAATCAGCAAAAATTGTGGTCAAGGGGGTTAAATGTCATAAAATAATAAATGACCCATTACCCTGATATAACACATTTATCAAAAAATAAAACATTAAGAATCCCTTTAGGCTAGGGCTACATGGCAACACCTGTCGCGGCCTGGATCGCTGAGTAGCGGTGATCCCATCGAAACGAATGGGATCACCGCGGCAGTCACAAGAAATCCAACACGGCTGCATTTCATGCGACTGCGGTGATCCTATTAATTTCTATGGGTTCATCGCTGCTCACCGATCCAGGCCGTGACAGGTGTCGCGCGTCCAGTGTCGCCGTGTAGCCCTAGCCTTAGGAGCTGCCACCGCTCCTGACATGCCTGTTTTAGTAATTCCCCATGTAATGACAATTCTGGAGCATCTATTCTTATGACTCTATGTTGTCTCATTCCTCTATTATTCCTCCTAGAAGTTATAAGGAAACTGCTAGCAGTTTGCAATGAGAGCCCAGATAACTGTCACCAGTTGGGAGTGTGTTTCTGCACAGTCTGACACTGGCAGCACTGACTGGATAGTGTCAGACTGTGCAGGGACACGCCCTCAACTGGTAGCGCCCATATGGATCTTCATTGGATACTGCTGGCAAATCATTCATAACGTCTAGCAGGAATACTAAAGGAATGGCGCAACATAGAGTCATAAGAATAGAGGCTCCAAAATTGTTATTACATGGGGGACGCAAGTAGTTACTAAAACAAATGTCAGGAGAGGGGACGGGTGTTGCTGAAAATAAAAGGGTGTGCTTTTTTCACAGCGTGCCCTCTTGTTGTCTACAGGGTGTCTGAAGTTTCAGCTCAGCCCTAAGGCCTCTTTCACATGGGCGTCACGGATTCAGTCCGGATGCGTTCCGGAAAATCGGCACGCATCCGCACCAATCCGCACGCAATGGCAGTCAGTTTTGACTGCGTTTGCGTACGTTCGTTCAGATTTTTCCGCGCGGGTGCGAAGCGTTTTAATGCGTTTTTCACGCGCGTGATAAAAAAACGGAATGTTTACAAACAACATCTCTTAGCAACCATCAGTGAATCACGCATTGCGATGCAATGCGTTATTCACGCAGCCCCATTCACTTCAATGGGGCCAGGGCTGCATGAAAAACGCAGAATATAGAACATGCTGCCATTTGCACGCAACAGCGAACTGATGCATGAAAAACATCGCTCATGTGAAAAGCCCCATTGAAATGAATGGGTCAGGATTCAGTGTGGGTGCAATGCGTGATGCGCGGAAATCTCGCCCGTGTGAAAGGGGCCTAAAGGAGAAGGAGCTGCAATACCAATCTCAGTCTATGGGCGAGGGGGGGGAGCTGTTTCTGGGGAGAAAAAACAAAAATCAGACCCTTATTTCTTACTTTTTAATTTTCTTAATTGACACAGAAATTGAAGAAGAAACGGGGTGAGCGGGAGCATTTTTTAAATCTGTTTTTAATGTAATGTCATTTAGTATTTTTCCTGGATGCTCCGTAAATTGATGCGGAACGTAGATAACGTGTTTCATTTGTGAGCCCCCATAGGGAACAGCCCAATGCTAATGTCTGTAAAGCGCTGCGGAATATAGTAGCGCTATATAAGTGCACAACATAAATAAATACATTTGTGCTACCCAATTTTACGTCCTCCTGAAGGTGACAACATTTAATCAATAATGACCCTCTATAAAGGACGCCGAAGACCGCGCAGCGCAGAAATCATTGTCCTACGCTGTATAATTGTGCCGCCATCTCATCCCATCATATCGGCTTATTGGATACAAATGGGTAAAAGGCTGCATGGAAAGGAACAGCTTGCCTCCTGCCTGATATCCATCGAGAGGAGAGGCAGTAAACATTTATTGCCGGCCGTAAAATTCATTATCACCTTTTCTAAAGAGCCATTTCTATTCAGGACCTCTCCTGTATGCTGCACATGGAGGGGGCCGTAAAACAACGCAATCTTCCAGCCTCTCCTGACACCAGAAAACTGCGCAGGGACTGCACGCTGTCTGGAAGGCGTCACTGTCTACACGGCTGCTTGTTAGTCCCCATGGCCCAAATGGTAGAGCAGGACAAGAGAAAAACTGTCTGAATAAGAAATGGGGCAGGGATATTTGGTTCTGCATATCCTGGCCTCTTGTTCTTCCATCACCTTAAGACATTGTTCACAGCAAGGCCAGAAAGCTGGAAAGGGTTAAAGGCTATGGACACCTTCAATCCATTTTTTATGTTTGCATTTTACTCATTTTGGGCTAAGAATATTTTTTTATTGGTCTTTATTAAAAATGTTCAGCCCTTTTTGAGTTACAAGGGTTAAAAATCAGTCTGTTTGTGGAATATCCCTTTTCAGTTCTGTCAACTAAGGGCTCATGTGAAGCCTTATCTTTGATCTCCTGACCTCATAAACACTCATTTAAGGCTACATGCGCACGACCATGTTGCGTATTGCGGATCTGAAAAACACGGATGCAATTTGCAGAATGGAACGGGCGGCTCATTATAGAAATGCCTGTTCTTGTCCCCAAATGGATAAGAATAGGACGTGTTCTACTTTTTTTTATGGGGCCATGGAACGGAGCAACGGAGTGCTGTCCGCATCTTTTGCGGCCCGTTGAAGTGTATGGGTCCGCATCTCAGCCGCAAAAAATGTGGCTCGGATGCGGAGCCAAACAACGTTCGTGTGCAATAGGCCTAAGCCATATTTTTATCAGTTTGCTAAGAATTTAGCTATAATGAATGTTTATGAGGTCAGGAGATCAGACATAAGGCTTCACATGAGCCCTCAGCTGATGGCACTGAAAAGTGATATTCTGCAAATAGACTGATTTTTAACTCCCGTAGCTCAAAAACAGCTGAACATTTTTTAATGAAGGTCAAGTGAAACAAATGTTTTTTAGCCCATAATGAGTGCCATCCTGATGGCATATTGCTGGGACATACAATAACTGGTTGGAGACTGACTCCTAGGACGTCTATCAATCAGTATAACAAATGGCCTCAAGCCCCTTTGGCATTTTCTGCTGCTGGCAGCCAATGAACCAAGAGTGGCGCTATGCACGACTAATGCTGCAGCCCATTTGTTCCATGGGTCCTTGAGGTTTCCAGCATTCAGACCACCTGCAATCTATAAATGAGTGTGCAGCCTTTCAATATACAATACCTTACTATAGTGGAATAAGCTCTTTAACCCCTTCCCGACATTTGCTGTACATGTACGGCGCAGCGAGAAAGGAGTTCCCGCATTCGCTCCATACATGCATGATGCAGTGACAGGACTGAGATATGAGTTGAGCTTGCTAGATCGGGCCGGGGCCTGACTGTGACTGACAGCCAGGCCCCTGCTATACTGCCACTCCAATGCCAGCTGTTTAACCCCGTAGATGCAGTGGTAATAAGGTTCTCTGCATACACCTGTCATATCCACCACTTCTTTCTCCACATTGTCTACCCTCACTACTTGTTAGCGACCTAAGATTAACATCCTCCATAATTCGCACCTCTCACTCCCGTCTCCAAGACTTTTCTCGAGCTGCACCTACTCTCTGGAATGCTCTGCCCCTGAATATTAGGTCAATGCACAACTTCCCTACCTTCAAACGTGCCCTAAAAAGACATCTTTTCAGGCAGGCGTATCAAGCTTCCTAAAATGACCTTTCCCCAACTAAAACGATCCCCCACCAACTCCTCTGGCCTGAACTCGATCCTCTAATAGTCCCAAATCCAAAGCAGATTGGCCAGCACCACACCTTTCACTACAATTTATGGCTCGAATCCTACCTATCACAATCAACCACCTTATGTGTCACCCCCTATTCCTCATAGATTGTAAGCTCTTGCGAGCAGGGCCCTCACTCCTAGTGTTTCAGTTGTATATTAGCTAGTCATGTTTGTATTGTACAAGAACCCCATGACTTTGTAAAGCGCTGCGGAATATGGTGGCGCTATTTAAATAAATATTATTATTATTATTATATTATTCCCATATAGGAAAAGAATAGCAGGGAGATACAACAATGAAAAGGGCTTCACAGGCTACATAGTCTGCTCCCAGCTCAATGAAAATGAAAACGAAAATGAAAACTAAATAGAAGAAACAACCTTATCATTATAAAATATTATCCTCGATTGACAGCCAGGCCCCTGCTGTAACAGCCACTCCAATGCCAGCTGTTTAACCCCGTAGATGACATAGTCAGCGCTTTCATACACCAGAAAAACAGTGTACTGCCAAACCTGGCCCAATGGAAGCCATTCTTCTGGCCTCCATGTGATGAGTGAGAACCTACAGATATATTTGGCACATGCACTGGTTTCCTCATACCTCTCAACCGTCCTGGATCCAGCAGGACAGTCCCGTAGTGCAGTGGCTATCCCGATACAGGGGAGGAATGTGCCGCTTTCTGGCTTCGGCTCTCTGCTTCATCAACCCTCCCCCTAACAGCTCTCCATACCTCTGGTCTGGGCGGGGGGCAGGGCCGGCCGGCAGTCAGCCTTGGCCCGCCCCCTCCACAGACCAGAGCAACCAATGTCCTTCAGCGGATGCTGCTAGGAAGAAGGTAAGTATATGGTGTTTATTTTTTTTTTTACTTTCTGCGAGGGGCACAATGTGTGCATATTACTGGGGGGGCGCAATGTGGGCATATTACTAGGGGGTACAATGTGGGCATATTACTGGGGGGCGCAATGTGGGCATATTACTGGGGGGCACAATGTGGGCATATTACTGGGGGGCGCAATGTGGGCATATTACTGGGGGGCGCAATGTGGGCATATTACTGGGGGGCACAATGTGGGCATATTACTGGGGGGCGCAATGTGGGCATATTACTAGGGGGTACAATGTGGGCATATTACTGGGGGGCACAATGTGGGCATATTACTGGGGGGCACAATGTGGGCATATTACTGGGGGGCGCAATGTGGGCATATTACTGGGGGGCACAATGTGGGCATATTACTGGGGGGCGCAATGTGGGCATATTACTGGGGGGCGCAATGTGGGCATATTACTGGGCGGCACAATGTGGACATATTACTGGGGGGTGCAATGTGGGTATATTACTGGGGGCACAATGTCGGCATATTACTGGGGGGCACAATGTGGACATATTACTGGGGGGTGCAATGTGGGTATATTACTGGGGGCACAATGTCGGCATATTACTGGGGGGCACAATGTGGACATATTACTGGGGAGCACAATGTGGACACATTACTGGGGGTTGCAATGTGGGTATATTACTGGGGGGTGCAATGTGGGTATATTACTGGGGGCACAATGTCGGCATATTACTGGGGGGCACAATGTGGACACATTACTGGGGGTTGCAATGTGGGTATATTACTGGGGGCACAATGTCGGCATATTACTGGGCGGCACAATGTGGACATATTACTGGGGGGTGCAATGTGGGTATATTACTGGGGGCACAATGGGGGCATATTACTGGGGAGCACAATGTGGGTATATTACTGGGGGGCACAATGTGGGTATATTACTGGGGGGCACAATGTGGGTATATTACTGAGGGCACAATGTGGGCATATTACTGGGGGGCGCAATGTGGGCATAATTCTGTGAACACACAATGTGGGCATAAATACTGTGCGGTGGTATGAAGGGGGAATAATTAGTATATGGGGGGCATTAAGGGGACTGGGTGGGATTAGGTGTATAGTTAGGTTTTGGGCAGAGTTAGAGGTGTGGCCTAGTGCGGAAAAAATTTGGCCGCAGCACATTGTGTCCCTCTTGGGTGATTTGCAAAGTTGGGAGGTATGGGTTTTCTTCTTGCTTCATATGACTAACGTACGGTAAGAGCCGATTTAGGTGAATTAATCCTCTAAATCTGCTTGCATTGTTGCACAAAGCCTTTACGGGTGACATTTCTGTCAATGGAGGTACAGTTACTTCTAAGGCTTGTCTTCTAAGGACACAGAGATAGTCCATTAAAAACCAGTATGCAGGAAACCAGGTGGACAGAGGTGTCAGGTCGGCTTAGTCACGAGCACTGGAAAGACTTCCATATTGTTGCAGTCCATGACAAACCCTTTGTTGCCCCGAGAGTACAATAGAAGCAGATTCCAACCAGCGGCAGCTTCTTCCTTTTACTGTGCGCTCCACTCCTCTACTATTATAAAGGAGCATACCGGCTAATCCCTCTGCTGCGTCCCCTCACTGCAGGGGGTGACAGCCAGGGGAAACCATGGCATTCACGGGGCCGTGTATTATCGGATAGGAACCCTTTGATTCGTAGTGTGCAGATTCTAAAACGCGATTATTGCACGCGGTATCACAGCTCAGTACGCCATGAGATTTCTCTTTCTTTCCTCGGTAAGTGAGGATGAGCACAAAATCCTAGAAAGCGAGATAATACGGCTCTCTGCATACACCTGCCGTGTCCAACACTTCTTTCTCCACCTTGTCTACCCTCACTACTTCCCATATAGAAAAAGAATGTCAGGGAGATACAAGGGGAAGACAAAAGTGCAATGCAGAGGGCTTCACAGGCTGCATAGTCTGCTCCCAGCTCAATGAAAATAGTAAACGTAATACTTGCAATGTAAATACATGCTATGTACATGTGCACAGATCAGACATATGCATATCAAGACATTGTTACAGTATACATGTACACCTGTACAATGTCATATGTACAGACATACGGCCGGGTTCAGATCAACGTTTCTAATCTGTCAGAAGAACAGAAAACACAAAAAAATCCATTATTTTGGGCATACGTTATGCTCATTTTGGCTCCATTTTAGCCATTTCCATCTAAAGGACTTTTCTTCTGTCTAAAATAATGGATCTCAGATGGAAATGGCTAAAATGGAGGCAAAGTGAGCATAACGGATGCTCAAAATAAAGTATTTTTTTTGTGTTTTCTGTTCTTCTGATGGATCAGAAATTGTGATGTGAACCCAGCCTTAGACTTTCAATAAACATTCATCCTCACAAATTACTTGCATACTTTCCACATACATAATTTAAAGAGGACCTTTCACCGCTCCTGACATGTCTGTTTTAATAGCTTCATGCATCCCCATGTAATAACAATTCTGGAACATCTATTCTTATGTCTGTATGTTGTGCCATTCCTTTATTATTTCTACTAGAAGTTATGAATGAATTGCTAGCAGTCTGCAGTAAGGGTACAGAGGGGAGGTAACCAGTTGGGGGGGTGTACCTGCACAGACTCACTCTATCCAATCAGTGCTGTCATTTTCAGACTGTGCAGGGACACCCCCCCAACTGGTTACCTCCCCTCTGTACTCTTACTGCAGACTGCTAGCAATTCATTCATAACTTCTAGCAGGAATAATTAAGGAATGGCACAACATAGAGTCATAAGAAGAGATGCTCCAGAATTGTTATTACATGGTGAATGCATGAAGCTATTAAAACAGACATGTCAGGCGTGGTGAAAGCTCCTCTGCACATGTTGCAGAATGCACCCAGTGTTTCTGTGCAGATTTCCATGTGGAAAAAAAAACGCAGCATATTACAGTACCAGTAAAGTGTATGAGATTACACAAATCTCTAGTAGACTTTAGAGATTTTTTTCTGTGTGGAAATCTCTAAATCATATTAAATCAGCATATTAATTATGTTTGCAGTTTTAGCTGCGGATTTCACCCTTTTCAGTGGAAGGCTGAGATCTGCAGCAAAACCGCATCTAATCTGCACCGAAATCCTCATTTAGAAATTGGGAATTTTGGTGAGGGTATGCTGCAGAAGCGCACATAAATCGGCATGGAAATTTGAGCGGATCTTTTGTGTGTTCACTCGTACCCGTCACCTCTCTTGACATGTCTGCTTTAGTAACTATTGCATCTCCCATGAACATCTGTTTTTATGACTCTATACTGCGTCATTCCTCCGTTATTCCTACTAGATGTAATGAATGTACTAATGGCAGTTTGCAATGAAGGTACAGCTGGGTGTTACCAGTTGGGAGTGTGACACTATCAGTATTGCCAGTGTCAAACTGTGCAGGGATAGAGAAGAAACAGTATATGGTCAGCTGCCAGAGAGGGAAGGAGACTGATTCTGTCCAGAGCCTGTCCCCAGCAGCACCAAGGAGGCTGGAGGCAAAAACTGATGTAAAAGGTATTTTTGATGATGGAAAAAGTGTGAATTAGTGTAGGGCTACATAAAAATCTTGGTTGCAGAACAAGTATTGCAACTCCAGAATCTGCAAAAATCCAGCAGGGTTGGATTTTTTTGCAATTCTGGGGTGGTGTAAAATGTGTGAGACCCCATTCATGTCTATGGCTATCCTCAGTGACATACATAGAGAAGTAAGGGCCCCATAGCAAGGAACAAACCAGGTCCCACACACAGGACAGAAGGGTTTCTGCCTAAACCCCTTTCAATGACCCTTGGGCCATTTTTCCACTGCTTCATTTTCTAAAAGTTGTTCCTTTAGAGGGTAGAGTCCTGACCAAGTTTTCACCTCCAGTAGAAGAGGAGATGATCCCAACTAAGACCGGGCCCCTTCTTGTCCTGGGCCCCATAGCAGTCACATGGTCTGCCACTATGGTAGTTACGCCCCTGGCTACTTTGCGATACTTGGGAGTGACATATGCCGCTCAACCAAGATCGCCATTTAACCCTACGCTAATTTATGAGTCTGGATAAAAATTCACTGTACCTTTAAGAACGTCTAGCTATTGCTGTAAATAATAAAAAAGACCTCAATTCGGTGCATACACAACATTATATTATCACCCATTGCAGTCTTTTTGTCATCTACTGTGCAGTAAAAAAGACGGCAGAGTCCTGTCATTGTGTGATGTTTGCCATCAGATCTTAACAAAACCCGAGCTTTACATATTTGCTCAAGGTTATGAAAATCTGCTTTTCCAAACAGCACAATATAAGGGGGCGACGCGTGTGTGGTGGGGGGGATCACCAAGACGCCGGCAGAAGCATAATTAAATCACTTCTAAACAATGGCCCCCGACGTACATTTCTATAAAGTGCAAGCCTTTCAATCACGTTCTTTGTATATTGATCTGCAATTATTTACATATGAATTCTGCTCGTCTTCGCTCAAAACCATCTTCAATCTGTCAATAACTATGGGCTGAAAACCACTCATTGTCTGGAGGCATGCCAGCGCTAAATGACTTTTTTATTACAAAATTTCAATTTAGCTATTCCATTTTTTTTTTTTTAACTGATAGCAAGGATGTGATGGAAACAGACTTCAGCTGTGAGGACTCAATTGCCACTCCGTTGTGGTAAACATGTCCGACAAAACAGGAATTACGTTAAGTAGACGCCTGACGCTTGGCTTAGACTGTATGGTCAGGCTACACATTTTAGTAGTGCAACCAAATATGTACCCCGGACAGGGGTGGACTAAGGTGGCCCTGTAAAAAAAAATTACAAAAAGTGGCCCCCATGTTGTAGGTGGGTCTAAAATATCGCCCCAGCAGAACCAAATACCACTGTGCAGCACAATATACTGCCCCAGTAAAACCAAATACCACAGTGCAGCACAATATACTGCCCCAGCAGAACCAAATACCACAGTGCAGAACAATATACTGCCCCAGCAGAACCAAATACCACTGTGCAGCACAATATACTGCCCCAGCAGAACCAGAAACCACAGTGCAGCACAATATACTGCCCCAGCAGAACCAAATACCACAGGGCAGCACAATATACTGCCCCAGTAAAACCAAATACCACAGTGCAGAACAATATACTGCCCCAGCAGAACAAGAAACCACAGTGCAGTACAATATACTGACCCAGCAAAACCAAACACCACAGTGCAGCACAATATGCTGCCCCAGCAGAACCAGAAACCACAGTGCAGCACAATATACTACCCCAGCAGAACCAAACACCACAGTGCAGCACAATATACCGCCTCCGCAGAACCAGATACCACAGTGTAGTACAATATACTTTCTCAGCAGAACCAAATACCATAGGGCAGCACAATATACTGGACGTCCTTTGGCCACATCCCACACCGATGACTGCTTCATTGTGAAAAAAGCCCTGCTGAACTGGATGATGAATGCCACACAACTCCAGGCACATTTAAGGGAGGTGAGAAGCACCCAATTGTCATGTCAGACCATTCAAAACCATTTACATCAGCATGGTCTGTGGGCTAGACGACCTGCAACGGTACCTGAGCACACCACCAGGTACAGGTGGCATCATCTTGCATGGGCCAGGGAGCTTCTATGTTGGACGAGGTGCCAGTGGGCCTCAGTGCTGTTCACTGATGAAAGTCGATTCACGCTGAGCAGAAATGATGGCCGCCAACGATGTTAGAGACGTCAAGGAGAGAGCTATGCATCAGTCACTGTTGTCACCAGACGAGCCTTTGGTGGTGGCGGTGTTACAGTGTGGGCCGGTGTGTCTAGTCAATACAGAACTGTCCTACACTGTGTGAATGGTACAGCGACAAGCCCATACTACTTGAATAAAATCATTAATGACTTGACTTGTGAACAGCATGAGACATTGTTGTCAAGCTGTGATTGATGCTCAAGGCCACATGACAAGTTTTTGAGACACTGACATATTTGTGGAGATATACCCACCACTGATGTTTGCTTTTGTTTCAATAAATTGTTTGAGATCAGGAAATCACCATTGCAAGCTTCTACTTAAAGGGGTTGTCCGAGTTACTTTTTTGTTTTTTGTATGTTTTTAACTAATCAAATGTAAAAGCTTTACAATGCACTTACTGCATCTACAGTTGCTGCTTTCTCAGATTTCACTGAGGGTCACATGACCTGTGATGTCAGCTTCTCTCCCTGCTCTGATGATGTTTCGTGCACAAGCCTGAGGGAGCAGGTCTGTGTCTGTACACGAGACGTCAATGTGCTGGCCACGAACCCTGCACTGGCTGAGCTCCGTCTGCTCTCTACCTGGATACTTCAGGAAAAACTTTAACCCCTTCAGTAGCACAGACTCAGGGCTGAAGGCTTCACTGAGTAGCTGCAGGCAGTGAGGAGACAAATGCTGGGCACCAGAGCTGACAGACTAGAGGAGTTCTGCATAGCATTGCACAAGAAGGGTAGGGAGAAGATCCTGTGGTTATCAGCAGTGTCAGTGTATAGCTGGGACTTGTAGTCCTACACATATAACATGCTGCTGAGTTATCCTAGCAGTCAGACATATCACTCAGGGCAGCACTTGTAGTCACCCCTTTTGCAGAGCAGGGGGAGGGGCAGAGATTGTTGTTACTGCATGTAAACAAAGGGCCAGAAGGGAACTGGGGAAATGAGGAAATAGAATTTTTTTTTTGCTTAAAACTTGCTTAGCTTAGTTATATATTGCTGCCCATGAGATTTACTATATATATATATATATATATATATATATATATATATATTTTTTTTTTTTTTTTTTTTTCATAACCCGGACAACCCCTTTAAATACCCTACTTTCATGATATAATATCACTGTAGCGGGAACGTTTTACATTTTCCATAAATTTCACCCAAAAGCCAAATATCCATAATTTTGTGTGAGTAGTGTATGTTGTGTGTATATATATATATATATATATATATATATATATATAGTACTTATACAAACTAAATCTATTTATATATACTTTTAAAACTTTTTTATTACTCATATAAACTAAAGTTTGTTTTTTTTCTTTTGCCTGCACAGTATGAACAAGTCCTGGAATATGATCAGAACTTGGATATTTGACATTCCCTCTGACATGTGAATTGGTCTGAATTTTCAATGTCAGCGGTTGACTTCAGGCTCGGGTTTCAGGAAACCTTTTCACCTTGGTAATTATAAAGGAGTCTCGCCCCTTTTTCTTCAGACGTCCCGGGTTCTTAATTCCTACAATTTTCCACCAGGCTGTTTTTCTGAGAGAAAGGTAACATACGGTCTTTCATTTTCTACAGCCCAGGACCCGCTGGAAGGTGTTTATTGACACCGCGGCGGCGACAGCGACCATTGTTGTGCAAGGTTGTGCTGCTATTTATCACAACACGTCAGTAAGTCCATTGTACAAACGTCCTACTAGTTAAATGAGGCTTGGATTTAATGAGGCTGTAAGGACTCAAAAAAATCATAAAGAAAGTTTCTATGGCAATGTCATGGGGAATGGGCTGGCGGCAAAAATTTTCTTTGTAATTAATTTTTCCAGGTTGCTAGAGACGTGGATATTATTTGACTATTTTTATTTTTTCAGATTATTTGTACTTTTTCTAGGTATGGGTTTTGTGTCTTCGGTTTTATATCCAATAACAAAGTTTACAAAATTATAGCTATGTAATCAAAATAAAATCAAAATAAAAAAGAAATAATAAAAAAGTGATTTTCTTTCAAAAGAAAGTGTTGTAGTAAATACTTGTGTTACCATTAAATCTGCATAAAAAGAAAAATGTCTGTTAGGACTCTGCACTGTCCTGTTTTTCTACTATTCCTCCTTACATTTAGACCAGTGCTGGAAGTGCGGAAGTTATGTAGAGGCCGACACCTCTTCATAACTTCGGCTAATCCACTGCCAGTGCAAGGAGTTATTAAGAACGGGGTCTAAAATGACGGTCTTAATAAATGACCCCAAATGTGATGACTCTGTCCCAGTCTACACAGTTAGAAGGCAATTAGAAATGTCAGCCAATTGTAACCACTCCAGTAGCTAGTTCAAAAACTGAACTGTTTCAAATTGTTTTATGTGGATAGTAAAAAAATAAAATACACTAACATTTTAAAAATAAATAAAATAAAACACACCAACATTTTAAGAAAACGTTTGTGCATGAACACCCCGTTAAATCTTCCTCTATAAAGATAATGTGATGACTCTGCTAACCGTGTCCCAGTCTACACAGCAAAGCAGACAAGTGGAAATGTCAGGCTTTTGTGACTGTTCTCGTAGCTGTTGCAAAAACTGAACTATTTCGTTATTGTCTTATGTGGATAGTAAAAAAAATAAACCACTAACATAATATATACATATAAAACAACACAACATTTTAAAAAATGCTTGTGCATAAACACCCCTTTAAATTAAACATAAATGAGATGACTCTGCTAATCGTGTCCTAGCCTATTGTGACTGCTCTAGTAGCCAGTCCAAAAACGGAACTATTTCAATGTTTTATGTGAATAGTAAAAAAAATAAAAATTAAAAATAAAACACACTAACATTTTTTTAAACGAAATGATTAAATTAAAAACCTCATTTAAATAATGGATCATTCTCCGATATAGTCCTTTTAACATTGCAACTGAGCATTAATCATAATCATCCAGACATGACATGTATGCAGCAACGTGAGCATAATTGACTCTAATGGGGCGCTGATCGTGGACAGATCACGGATACTTTTTACGTTAGTTTGTTTCTTCTTTGGAACATTCAGTTCACTTGGGGAAAAAAAACATACAAAAAGAAAAAAAAAGCGCCACAACAACTGGAGAGGTTTTACAGTCCTGCAGAGTAAAATAAGGGTAAAAGGAGAAGACGGTAATTTAACTGGCTGGATATGTGGGGAGAATATTAAGTTTCATACCCCAGTCTGTGTTTGGTCTGCAAAACAGGAAATGAAATATTTTAAACTAATTTAGGGACCTGTAATTGAATCTGCCTATTTCAATTTAGACACCTAAGGAACAAAAAAGAAAACATTTTCTCCGCTGTCAATTTACTTGCAAACACGAGGCCGCTGCCTTACAGATGCTATGCATTATAGATGTCTGGATATATCTATGCATTATAGATGGGCTTAAACATTAAGCGGGCACATAGCAGGTACATTTTTTACATGGAGGTTGCGATTCCTGCGCTCTTCAGATTGCCTTAATTTGCCTGCATGTTCTGAATTTTATGAACTTGTCCACCTGAATTAGGACAAGCCTGCTAATGGATGCCAGGTATATTGTGTGCTACAAACACCGGCAAATAGACCTACAAGTTTTATTCTATTTCCTGAACATGATTATCGGCCATCTTGCCTGAGCCTTGAGAAAATTACTTTACAGCAGCCACCATGGTGCCATAGATATAATGGACAAGAGGTGACCTTGTTGACTTCTATGAGGAGAGTTTTCTAGGCGTGCTCTGTGACCTATGCAGAGGTCATTGTACAGGGAGGGAGTAGACAAGCTCTCATTGTCCCTTATTGTGAATTTGTTACCTATATAATGGTGATAGCTGTCTTTCTAATCCTGCCTGTGATGATAATGAGATGACTGCTGACAAGAGATCTGTACAGTCCAAGAAGTGGCTCAGTGGCCAGTGGGAAAACCGCAGGGTATTGGGAATTTGTTTAAAAAATACACAGTGACATGGAAAATTAAAAATAATGTCATCACAAATATGTCTAACATAAAAATGTGGTTTAAAAAGGTTTTCTGGGGGTTTAATATTGATGACCTATTCTCAGGATAGGTCATTAATATCTGTTCGTGAGTGCCCCTGCCGATTAGCTGTTTGAAGTGGCTGCAGATCACTTCCTAGGCCATTGACGTCACGTTCATCGGTCACATGGTATAGGTGCAGCCAGCGTCTAGCTAAAGTTCCTTGGGCTCACCCTTTGTGTATTTAGGACCTTATAGGCCCTGTTTTATTAGGGTTCTACTATTTTCAAGGCTTGGACCCACCAGAGGAACTGATTCTAAGGGCCCACCCTTTGTGTATTTAGGACCTTATAGGCCCTGTTTTATTAGGGTTCCACTATTGTCAAGGCTTGGGCCCACTCTCTGTGTAGTTAGGACTTTATAGGCCCCGTTTTACGGGTTCCACTATTGTCAAGGCTTGGGCCCACCAGAGGAACTGATCGGCGTGTCCCAGACCCATACCGATTATGTTGAGGATAGGTCATAAACATTAAACTCGCCGAATACATAATTTTCTGATTACAAACTATTTTCTTCCTCAGCTAACATTTCGATTGCACAAGCCATTACATAATTCATTCTTAGAAGCTCCTAAGTACCTGAAGGAGGCGGCTCCATTAATACTACACAATTTGGGGTGGAAGAAGATGAAAATGATTGCGACAAGTGTCTGGAAATCTAAGGATATGCTGAAGGCACTCTAGGTTTACTCCTATACCGATAAGATGTTTTACTGCTGCCAGTCCTTTCAACGTGTGGTCCTAGCCGGAGAGCTGGCCATCATTCAGCGCGTGCCCTCACCTAGGCTCTTGTTTATCTGCTCAGGAAGGACCAGTCTTCCTCTGGTTACTGATATCTCTGGGAACCAAACCCATTAAGATATTTCTGACCCCTGCCAGTGCTATTTTAACTGTCTGCTGTACAGGAAGGAACCATTAAAAATAGGACAACAATGGCCTTACACACATGAGCCGGGGCCTGATTGTGATTGATGCTTGAGAAAATATACAATGGCGGAGCCTGCATTTCAACACGGCTTGTCACAGCACCGAAAGAAGAAGGAGGGTTTCATTACAAAGAGGGCACTGAACTTTTATCAATATAATCACAGAGAAAAGGCAAGATCTGAAGCCAAATCTACTGCACTTCATAGAACAGGCTAACTAAGGCACCTGCAAAAAATAAAAAGTAAAAAAAGAAAATACCTGGGGTTGGTAAAAAATAAAGTATAAAATAACAATGCAAACTGAGCTCCCCTATTACACCACGCAAAATACAAGACTGCAAAATGAGGTTGGGTTTGGTGCAATTTGTGTTTTTTTTTAAATACAAAATTTGGGTACTTTATGCAAAAGTTTGCAATATTGATTTTTTTTCTTTTCTCTGTGAGTACTGAGTGGCAGAGCACTGCCCTGAAAACTGGAACACGCAAGGGTACTGGCAAAAGCTAGGGTAGAGACTAATATTTCTTTTGATTTGGGAACCAGGTGTTGGTAAGTACGGAACAATTATACATCCAAAATCCAAAAATATAACTTCAAAATGGCCTAATATTAAAGAGGGTTTCCGAGTGTTTAATACTGAGGAGAGGTCATCAATATCTGATTGGTGGGGGTCCGACACCCGGGACCTCCAGTGATCAGTTGCTGGAGAAGGCTCCGGCACCTGTGAGCGCTATGGTCTTCTTGCAGCTTTCTCTAGGCCAAGTGATGACACTTCCATCGATCACGTGGCCAAGGAGCTGCTCAGCCTCATTCAAGTGAATGGGACTGAACGCAATACCAAGCACATCCGCTATACAATGTACGGCGCTGTGCTTGGTAAGCTGAGAGAAGGCCGTGGCACTCACAGCAGAGCCGATGCCTTGTCAAATAGCTGGTCAGCGGGGGTTCAGAGCGTCGGACCCCCACCGATCAGATACTGATGACCTATCCTGAGAGTATTAAAATCCTGGAAAACCTCTTCAAATGTTTCCACTCACTTCTACTCAATCTGGTTTGCATCTGCAGTTCCCATTTCGCTATTACATGCCATTTGCCCATTTTTTTATTTTTACCACTGTAAATGCTAAAAATATATACAAATAAAAACAATAAAAAATTGTCATTTAGATTAGACTATGAGGGAATCATGAGGGAATAAGAAGATCCTCCTGATTGCCATTATCCAATCACTTTTTTTATGGATATGAGCATTTTCCTTTTTATTGCACAGTAAATGCAGCCCATTTCTACCAAGTAGGGAGCATCTGTACAGTTACTGACATCATTTACTTCTGTTCTTGTGCATGGAAAATGCATTCATGAAACTGAAAATTATTATAAAAGCGAACCGGTACTCCACTGAGCACGACGTCATTGTTTTCCAGACACAGCTTCTGACTTGGAGCTTGGTTCCGGTTCAGACCAAAGACATTGGTGACCTATCGCTAAGATACGTCATCAATGTCACATAGGTACGGGTCCCATCTCTGGGACCAACTCCTATCTCCAGAGTGGGAGGAGAGTGCACTGCGCAAGCGCAGCCATCCTCCATTGACTGCAGTGGGAGTTACCTCGCTCTGGGGGGTCCCATTCGAGCGCCATTTCCAGGCAGTCCCACAGCGGTGAATGGAGAGGTGGCCATGCATGTGCGTTGTGCTCTCCATTCACTTCTGTGGGACAGCCGAGCGGAGCTGCATTTGGCTATTATAGAAAATCCCTAAGAAGTGAATAGAGAGCACGCACACATGCGCTGTGTGCTCGCCTTCACACTGTGGGCCCCGTTTTGGAGATAGGAGCAGGTCCCAGAGGTGGAACTCACACCTATCTGACATTGGTGGCCGATCCTATAGCGAGGCTTCCAATTTCTGAGATGGGCATAACCCATCAAAGGGCATCTGTCAGCAGACTTGCGATGCTGAGAAAAATGAAGTTTTAATATATGCAAATGAAGCTCTATGAACAACGGGGGCATAGCTGTTACTCCTAGAGGCTATGCTTTCGCTGCAACTGGCCCGCCCTCTGCACTTGACAGGACCAGACAGTGAAAATATCATCACGCCTGGGCCTGACTTCTCCTAAAGTCAATCAAAGTGCAGTTGCAGAGAGAGCAGAGCCACTAGGAGTAACGACAAGCGCCCCCGTTGCTCCGAGAGGCTCATTTGCATATATTAAAACATAATTTTTCTCAGCAATGTGGGCACATATGAACATGGGACCAACACAGATGTCTTCAGCTGCCAAGTGCACATGTAACAGGTCAGCCAGTGTCATAGGTACAAAACTGCTGACAGATGCCCTTTTAGCATAGACCATCAATTATGCAGTATAAGACAGTATAGCTCCTCTCGTCCCATCCGCACTTTCACTTCTCTCTTCACTGCTCCTGTGCTGTGCTTTGTACGTTAAATTTATAGCCTGGAATACACAGTGCGGGAGCAGAATAAGCAGTATTCTGCCTTTCCTTACCATATTGTGCACCCTCATCCATGCAGTATATATATATATATATATATATATATATATATATATATATTAAACCGCTACATGATGATGTGTTTATGATGTCTTTATGCACTGAAGCTGGCACGTTCCCTGAGTTTTTCCAGCAAGATGGTGCACCACCACATTATGGGTGCCAGGTCCGAGCATTCCTAGATTAACAGTTTCCTGGAAAGTGGATTGGTCATCATGGGCCAGTTGAATTGCCCCCAAGGTCTCCCGATCTGACCCCCTTAGACTTTTTTCTTTGGGGTCATCTGAAGGCAATGGTCTATGCTGTGAAGATACGAGATGTGCAGCACCTGAAACTACGGATACTGGAAGCCTGTGCTAGCATTTCTGAGGTGTTGCTATCAGTGTGTGAAAAGTGGGAGAAGAGGATTGCATTGACAATCCAACACAATGGGCAGCACTTTGAACACATTTTATAAGTGGTCAGAAACTTGTAAATAACTCATGAAAGAATAAAGTTACGTTAAAACCAAGCACCCCATTGTTTTTCTAGTGAAATTCTGAATAAGTTTGATGTGTCACATGACCCTCTTCCCATTGAAAAAATTAAAGTTGGATCCAAAATGGGCGACTTCAAAATGGCCACCATGGTCACCACCCATCTTGAAAAGTTTCCCCCCTCCCATATACTAATGTGCCACAAACAGGAAGTTAATATCACCAACCATTCCCATTTTATTCAGGTGTATCCATATAAATGGCCCACCCTGTACATATATATATATATATATATATATATATATATATGCATTACTGTTGCACTGGTGCTAAATACTGCAAATGTCTTCATCACCAAGAATTGCAAATTCTGGATTATTAGATGCAAGATTAAAGGAGCCCACACTATAAATACTGGCTATATCTACAGTCTCTAAACCACCTTGTGATTTTTGAAGATCCAATTGGCAAAAATTCACATCTCTTTCTCATTCAGACAATCACAAGGAAAGCAAAGACGAACCAGGAAGGAAAAGTCTCCCCATTCTGTCCACTTTTGTGCAAATCGCTTCTATGAAGAGCACTACTTATCACAGATAACCTCACAGGTCTGCTGCTAAGTAGCCCAAGCCTTGCATCACGGCATAGACAGTAACCAGAACACCCGGTGAGGGTGACGTCGGCCCAGGAAAGGTTTCTCCTTCAGCTGCTTTCAGAGATAACAAACCAGGTCTATATTGGAGATCAAATGCAATAAATAATAAAAAAAAAAAGATAAAGTGACTAAAAGATCCCAAAGGAAAAATAATCTCATGGACAAGTGTGAAAATTATGAAATTTATATATGAAAACTTTTGCAAAAACACCCTTTACTGATATATATTTGTGTGCTTTTTATATGGTGAATATTTTTCTACCGATGTCTTTTATTCACTACTTTTTGCTTGGATACAGGTGTGTAAAACATCCCAGGTGCAGCAAAATGGGAATGTGTGTCGGTGCGGCATAAACAGACAGACTTGACATTGGACAGTCTGGGAGAACTGGCTGACAACCTCTTCAAAGGAGCAGTAATAGGTGAATATATTGTTTTTTTATCTCACTTTCCAAAAACAGAAATGACTTTGGAAAGGTTCAACAGAATTTTTGACAATCGGTCAATTGAAACAGCAATTCGACCAGGGGTACCTGGACTTTCGCAAAAAAATATGAACTCAAATCCGTATGTGCATAATTTTAGGTTCATCAGGACTTTGGTGCAAATTTCAGCAGGTCATGATTTTCTATTGAAGTCGATAAAGAAAATGAGCTTCCTAAAATCTGCAATACATCACATTTTCTGCAGCACAACACGGACAGATTTTTTTTGAGTAGACTCCATAGAAAAACATGGGGAATAGTGATGACCAAATCGAGTCTATACAGTCTAAATTCGACCCAAATGTTTCCATAATTTTGGATACCATAGAATCAGAATCCTAGGTGAATCCATTCGAGGGAAACAAGAAAGAGAGGGAGAAGAGAAAGGGAACAGGGAGTAAAGAGAAGAGACATAGAAGAGAAAAGAGAAAGGAAAGAAGAGAGAAAATAAGGGGAAAAGAAGAGGGGGGAGAAGAGAGAGGGAAATGGAATGGAAAGAGAAGATGGGAAATTAGAGCGAGAGGAGGGAGTAAAGAGGAGAGAGAGGAGAAAAGATGGGAAATAAGAGAGGAGAGAAGAGAGAGAGAGGTGAGAGCAAGGGAGAAGGGAAAGAGAAGAGGGGGAATTAGAGAAAGAGAGGAGAAAGAGAAGAGAGTAAAGAGAAGAGAGAGGAGAGCAGAGAGAAAGAAGAGAAAAAGAAGAGAGAAGGAAAGAAGAGAGAGATCAGAAAAAAACAAAAATAGAGAAGAGCGAAAGAAAAGAAGACAGAAAGAAAGAAAGAAGAGAGAGGAGAGAGAAAAGAGAAAGAAAAGAGACAGTACAGAAGAGAGAGAGAAGAAAATGCAGCCATTCCATCAGGTAGGTATGGGTTTCAGACAGGGGCAGACTGGGAACATAAAGTCACCCTGGAAAAAAAATACTAAACGTTGCCCCATTTTGTAGTTGGGTCCAAATTGATGGAAGGCAGGGCCAGCAATACCATATTGTGGCACATTATATCACCCCAACAGAGCCAGAAGGGAGAGAAGAGAGAGAGAGGTGAGAGCAAGGGAGAAAGGAAAGAGAAGAGGGGAAATTAGAGAAAGAGAGGAGAAAGAGAAGAGAGTAAAGAGAAGAGAGAGGAGAGCAGAGAGAAAGAAGAGAAAAAGAAGAGAGAAGGAAAGAAGAGAGAAGAAAGTGGAGAGAAGAGAGAGATCAGAAAAAACAAAAATAGAGAAGAGCGAAAGAAAAGAAGACAGAAAGAAAGAAGAGAGAGGAGAGAGAAAAGAGAAAGAAAAGAGACAGTAGAGAAGAGAGAGAGAAGAAAATGAGAAGAGAGAGAGAGAGCTGGAAGGACATTCACAGCCTTTCATGACAATTGAAGCACTTTCGATTTTGGCTGAATCATTTTGGGTCTGAATCTAAGATGCTTGATTCAGTCGAATCAGACCCAAATTGAATTTCCAGAACTATTTATGACATGTATATTTCCACAAATGCATTCTGCCACGTGTGAAGGCACCCTTAAAAGGGTTTTCCAAGACTTTATTATTGATCACCTATCTTCAGGATAGGTCATCGGTATCTGATCGGTGGGGGTCCAACATTCAGGACTCCCGCCAATCAGCTTTTTGAGAAGGCACTGGCGCTCCTCTAAGCTTTGCGGCATTCTTACAGCTTACCAAGCACAGCGCCGTACATTCTATAGTGGCCTTACTTGGTATTGCAGTTCAGCCCCATTCAATCCTATCGGGCTGAGCTGCTCCTAGACCATGTGAACGTGTTGTCGCCTAGCCTAGGAAAAGCTGAGAGAAGGCCACAGCGCTACTGTGAGCCGATGACTTCTCGAACAGCTAATCGGCAGGGGTCCTGGTGTGTTGGACCCCCATGATCAGATACTAATGACCTGTGGTTTTTCTAAAAGCTAAAATGCTTTTTCCATTTAAGACTTACACATTATATAGACTGGATGCCATAAATGTCTAATTTGGTGCGTCACCAACCACTGGAATCCCCCCACTGATCTTAAGAACAGGGATGCCATTTACCTGATAGGAGAAGCAGCCAATTACTATTATAGTTTTATTTATTTATTTATTTTTACAAACAGTTTTTATTGAGGTTTTTGTTAACAATTCGTAACATGGTTACAATTATGAGTGACTGTTGCAAAAAATTAAGAAGGTTGATGCAAAAAGAATTAAAAAAGAAAAAACAGAAATCCCCATTATAGTTTGTAGGTGATACGGGAACAGTTCCACATCCAGGAGTCAGACCCTATAGGTATGCAATAAATGCCACCACTGGGGAAACTTCTGCAACACTTTTTTTTATAATTTTTTTAAAAATACAATCATATGGTCGACAACGTTAAATATCTCTGCTGAGTACATATATATCAGAGCGCTCGTTCTGGGCGGTATTTATTATTGCAATGAGCTCTGCAATGAGACAATGAGATTTCCAAGACTCCACCGAGCTTAGATGTTTCAGTAGCACAATCTGATAAGATGCAGCATGTGTCAGGACTGCCATGTCTGGCTTGTGTTATTCCCTGGGTGTTACCGCCTAATGATAATTATAAATCTCAAGTACAGAAAACCAGAAAAGGTCAGACAAAACAGGAGCCCTGTGTACCAGCTACTGTCAGCTGCCTGCAGAGATGTTAACCCTGACACTTCCCTGGAGCAGACGGAGCAAAAGCAAGCAGATAACTACAATCCATACATAAACACCTAGATATTAGATATTGAACACCAATAACCTACACTGAAGGGTGTAATCCATATATAGTCTATATATCAAGGGCCAAATGTAAAAGAGTATTTCCATCTCAGACTTTTATGGCATATCCATAAGGTATTCCACTGGCGCCAACTTTACCTATGCTGGCAGTAATTGATACTAGGTGGGAGTTACATCTATCCCAATTTCTCCTGCCTTATGTCTCTTAAAGAGGTTTTTGAGCCCCTGGAATTTGTTTTTGCCAAAAGCTTACAGGTGTGAACTAATCCCCTCACCCCACACTCGCCTGTGACAATACTTCTCAAAACCCCTGAGGCCTCTGGGTTCTAGTGATATTTCAACACAGATATGTAACTGCTGAAGCCAATCATTGGCTGCAGCAGACACCACCGAGGTCAGTGAATGTCCATGCTGAAATGTCAAGTCTGGCAGGGATATAGAGACCCGGGAAGTGGCAGCTCAGGAGTTGATAGGGATTGGTAAGGTGAGGATTACCCAGCTTATTATGGTACACTGTAAAGATTTGGAGAAATTTCAAGGGCCTAGACAACCCCTTTAATGCCACACGGATGTGCAGACACCACTCTCCATTCCATTTCTGCCTGCTAGCAGCCATTCCATCAGGTAGGTATGGGTTCCAGACAGGGGCAGACTGGGAACATAAAGTCGCCCTGGAAAAAATACTAAAAGTTGCCCCATTTTGTAGTTGGGTCCAAATTGATGGAAGGCAGGGCCAGCAATACCATATTGTGGCACATTATACCACCCCAACAGAGCCAAATACCACAGTCCATCATCAAATACTGCCGCCAGCACAAAATACATCCCCAAAAACTTCCACTGGCCGGCTGTGAGGAGGCCCAGGCGGCCTTTCTGGGCATTGGCCCACTGGGAAATTTCCCTGTAAAGTCTATGGCCAATCTGCCCCTGGTTCCAGAGGTAGCACCCGCTCTATTTAGAAATATATGGAATAAATGTCAGAGAAGACAAAACCCATCTAACTGTGTGGCTAGAATGCAAATTCACAGAACAGTCCCTGTGCAGACAGTAGGCCATTCAGAAATACATGGGAGATTTCAGTTCTGAAGTTAACAGAATTGTTAATGCAGCTGTGAGCTATATTAGCTTTAACTTTGAATTACTTATCCAGTATCCATTCAATGTACATACCAAGTTAAAATTGTGCTGAAATCTAGATGTGCCCTTTAAGTACAGTTTTGCTCAAACACACAATGAAAGAACAAAAACCGATTGAACCCGAAATTTATGTTTTGTCCCTTAAGTCATTTTCCTTTGGCCAGGTAGTACAGGAAGCTAATGCCTTAAATAAATGCACCGCTCTCCTATTCTAAAGAGCCTTTGAGACCTGAAATAATTCATGATAACTACGAGGTCCGCGTCTATGATCACAGCAGGGGCTTCTGGGAATAGTAGGTTCTCCTCTGCGTTGTTAGATGCACACCCCGCTGTGAGTCCCCATGACACAGGGGTGAGAGATCTTAAGCTTTCATCTTCTCAAACAGAGTATTTTGGGTACAGATTGAACAGATTTGGACCTAAATGGCCCGCCAAGACACCTAGGAGGGCTTTTTTGATTTTACCATCGTCTCCAACTGTGCAGCCGGCTATTCACCAGGCCACGTGAACCTATGAAGTCTAAATCCGTTCTGACCCGACCTCTGATTGTCCCTGGCTGAATTATTTACATATGTATTACAGTTACGGTAAAAGAAAGTCACTGCAGGTAGCCAAATAGGACACTTTTTTTAGGTAGAGTAATGGGTTATCTATCGACAAAGCTGTTTTATTAGAAGAGTCTCCTCATGTGTCTCCGTATGTCCCACTTCTGAGACTCTAGCTTTAGTTTGTGCAGGATCCCAGCAGCAAGTCTTAGATTTCCCTGCAGCGCCTCCACAGGGGAAATAAAGTATTACACCGTTCTTACTGTACTTAATGGTCTTTCTGTGTCATAAATGGAAATTGGTCCTCCAGAGTGAGAAACGTTCTCTCCTCTCTGGCCAAGATAAAAGTCCTAAATGGGAAAGCCCTCTCTATTCATTTATAGCTCTCTAAAAGAGAATATGAAAATACTGGAGGTTGGTGAAATGCAGATCTGTATTCAATTCAGTGCCCATGAAGGGCCTGATGACAACTCCTAGACCTAAGGGCGGTGTTAAAGCTGGCCATACACCTTCAAAAGCTGTCAACCCAACAATCGTTCGGCCAAAAGTCTTCTCTACCGTCTCCCTCTTGGCTTCCCCATACACATTCAGCTTGGTGGATCATGTCAGCCTATTGTATCCAAAAAGTGGAAAAAGCCGCTGACAGACATTTCTTATCTCCCCAGAGAATAAAAGGATAGGGCGAATATACTGATTTCACCTGATCCTTATTTGATGGTGTCAGGGGCAGTGTGGAAGTTCCTCACACATTAGTGGCCGACTTATTGATGGCCATTAATGACCACCTAGTATCTGCAATCTGTAGATCATGAGAACTTTCAGGACTCATGCACATGGCCATGTAGACAGCCATTCATGGGCACCCATAGCCTTTGATGGTGTCCTACTCTACTACCTACTATCTCTGTAAGGTTCCAATTTTATACTGGGGGCATACGTAATATTTGGGGACAGATTTCATATGTCTCCATCCATGGTGTGCCATATTACGAAGCTATTCTCCCCTAGAAATATTTCACAGAGCACCACATGGGGCCTATTCACAGACTCTACACGCGGCAGGGTCATACTACAAAGCTACAGTCAATGCCTCCACAATATACCAATCAATGGAAAATGCCCCAATTTTTAACGAAAACAGAAGGGCAGTAGATCCTAAAGGCTCCTACTACTCTGTATAATGCTGCCATGCAGCCGTATCTATGAAGCCTAGGAGAATTTATATTTACTGTAAAATTTTTGTATCCTAAATAGAAATATCCCGTAAGGCCAGGTTTCCAGATTCAGGTTTTTTGTGCAGTTTTTTTTTTAAGCCAAAGCCAGGAAAAAACGAGCCGACTTATCAAAGAGTCTTCTCCACTTTTGGAATCCATTCCTTTGGCTTAAAAAAAAAATGCACTGAAAAAGCCAAAATGTGGAAACCTAGTCTAAAGGTCCATGTCCATTTTTCAATATTAAACCCAACAATAGAGATCAATATACAATATTTTAAGCCACACTCAGGAAAATGCCAAAGCGAATGGCTTCCTTCAAGACGCATCTTATAAATGGTCGGCTACTCGTAATAGGATGTAAATATAAACTACTTTTTGATTAAGCACCACAATCAAGCGATCCATCAATTAGGATTTGGGAAGGGGGGGTCTGACAAACGGAGTGGAAAGTATGTCTGGAAGATCATTAATGCCAGATGTTGGTGACTTATCTAGAGTGATTTAGACTTGGGCTAATTTAAGCTGGTGCTGTGACATGTGTATCATTACGCTTCAAGGGTAGAATCATTCCCTCACAAAATGACATCTTTCAGGAAAGAAGGCATAAATGTGTCACTTAAATCAAAAATGGAAACCCTTCACTTACAAACTTAATTATGCTCCTCGCTTAAAAAAAAACTCCCTATTTTTTTTTTTTTTTAAAAAAACACTTTCTGATGACTGCTTTTAATTGTGACTTGCCGTCTAGGAAGCGACTGGCTGAATACATTAGAATACCAATGTGGATCTGAAGCCCTGACAACTGGAGCGTTCAGGAAGGAATATTTCTTTGGGGTAGACGTAAGGTGAGCAAGAGAGTAAATGATATATACTCTATACAGATGGAGCAGGGACGAAGGGGTTGTGATCATACATGAGCTGATTGCTGGGGGATCAGGTTACAGTTACAGTTTCCAGTTTGGATCGGCATTTTCCCTTAGAACTGCAGATGAAATAAAGTTTTGGAATTGCCCCAAACCTACCCAGGAAGGCCCACTTCTGGATGGGGCTTATATAAAACTCACTCCTTTTTGGCCTGGAACAGCCATTCTGTGCACCCTTGCTCCTCCTGCTTCCTCTCCCAGCCCGTCCCACTCCTTTATGATTGACAGACGAAGGTACTGGCATAGGGCAACACCGGCTATCTCTGGCACTCCCACCAGGGTGGATAAAAATCAATGTTTTTTTTTAAAAAATAAAAAAAATCGGATTTTTTTTATTTAAATCGGATTTTTTTGATTTAAATCGGATTTTTTTGATTTAAATCGGATTTTTTTCAATAAACTGCTTTTTGAGGAAAATATTTTACCATCCAAAGGTTCTTCCATCATGAGATAAAGCTGAGTTGTTTAACTCAGTAGAATAAAGGCTATATATGTGTAACATTCACAATGCCATGCTCTTCCAGAGGTTTCTGTAGGATTAGTGGGCAGTTTCTCTCCTATATTATCACAGACGCTCGCTTTACTTCAGTGCCAAGTCCAAGAAGTTAGACAATATGTTTCTGATTGTTTGGAGTGGAATAGATCTGCACAGCACAACACAAGAAGAATGTGAATCTAAGTGTGAGGAGGAGGAGGGGCAAGCAGACAAGAAAATGAAAGTGAAACTTTGAGCACAATACTGCAGCATAGCCACAGACAGACAAGTCTGGATCTGTTTGTGTGTACGATCTGAGGTTTATTACATTCTTTCCTTAAACTGGGGAGAAAAAAGTAATATAAAAAGTGATTCTAAAAATCTTCATCTACTTGCATGTTAAAGTAGCAAGAACTAGTTTAGGTAGAAACTTTGATTTAAATCACTGATTTAAATCAAGCCTTACTGACTAGTGATTTAAATCGTGATTTAAATCGTGATTTAAATCAGTTCGATTTAAATCAAATCCACCCTGACTCCCACAGAAATGAATGGAGCAGCAGCGCGCATTTCTGACCAGTCACTCCGTTCATTTCAGAGGGGCTCCACAGTGTATTCTTGTAATTGGTGGGAGTGCCGGCAGTAGAACCCCCACTAGCTCTAGTTGGAATACCCCTTAAAGTCAGAAAATAGGACTAAAAAGTGAGGCAAATTTACACTTGATCATAACAGGCCTAGATTTCATTTTCTGGCTAAGTAGGTTGTCCTGCCATTTATATTGATAGTCAGGATAGGTCATCAATATCTGATCAACACTCGGCACCCCCGATGATCAGTACACTACGCATTGTCTCCTATGAGCGGTGGCATAGTGTCAGGGGTGCACCACCTAGAGGCCAGGTGAGGCGATCGCCTCAGCCAGCACTCACATGGAGCTCTGCCTACTCTTCAAACAGCGGGGTGCCAAGTGTCAGACCCCCACTGATCAGATATTGATGACCTATCCTGATGATAGGTCATCAATATAAATGGCAGGACAACCCAATTTAGCACACTGCACTTCAGTGCACTTGCAGACTACAGACTGCCATATGCAGCAGCCTGTAGTCTGCTGACAGGTCGCAGGGAAGCTGGTAGAAATTTGAAATGCATCTAATAGCCAAACTGTGCTAATGGAATGGATCCAATGAATAATATTAGATTATGGAGTTGACTTTCAAGCAGCTGCCTTCTATATCCTCGAAATTGGCTCTAAAGGAGATCTTCATATAACTGGGAACAGCAGCTTCCCCCATCAAAAGCAAAAAAAAAAAAAAAAAAAAAAAAAAACTAAACCAATTAAAACACTAAATTAGGACAGTGACACATTTGCATATATTAATCCATGATGTGTAATATTAATAGCAGTCATTTCATAAATTAATCTGTGACTGGTAATTCTTGGTTATACATAAACTCTGATCTGTGTGAAGGTCCCCAAAGAGACGACCGAAAAAAATCTTGTTTAAATGATGTCAATTTAAATAGTAATTATTCTTGGTCCCCATTTAACAGCCGTCGAGTCAGTGGAAGGCTGACAACATTAGAAGAAAATAAGACTATGTGAACCCCTAAATATTAGGGAAAAGGGAAGGTCGGTCAAATGGTATTACATCCTTGGTTGGTTGTTTATTGTAAAATGACAAGTTTAACAATTTTCCCAAAACATACACTTTCTGTATCAATTTAACATATGGATTGGTTCAATCTAGATAGCTCTATATCTATATCTGATGTCATAATGGGGTGCAACCCCCTGTCCAGGAAACAGGAAAGCTGGAACAAACTGACTTTATTGGCACTTAACTTTGTGGTTAGACGTCTCATAGTAGAGGCACAAATTCTTAATGGTTACACATCCATTACACAAAGATCTAGTACTTACAGGCTTACAACAAAAACTATAATAATAGTAAGTTCCTTCCCCACGTGTGTTGGGCCGGTCCTTTCTCTGAACCTCTTGAGGGGCTTCCTTTTGGTAACGCCCCTCACAGTGACCAGCTTTCCGGCTCCTCCAGTGGATACCACAGTGAAAATAGAGATGCTGTAACGGGGAGCCGGCGTCCTCGTATCCCTAGCAACTCAGGGGAGGGGAGGACCCGGCAACGCACGCTTCACAAGGGCAGCCAGCATCTTCCATCCCCTGGACTACAAACAACAGGGGAGCTGAGCGCTGACGCCCATGAGTGGGCGGTCAGGTGTATTGAGGTTTATGATTTGGGTCATGTGATGCTGGCCACGTCATGCGACCCATCTGCTGGCCACAGGTTGCCTGTGATTGGTCTTATTTCCAGTGCTTGCGGTTTGTGGTCATCTGTGACTATTGTACGTGACCTCGGCTTGTGTTTTTGACTATGTCCCCGTCTCATGCTTTTGTACTTCGATACCTCTCGGTTTTGACATCGGCTTTTTCGATTGACTCCGTTCCTGCTCGCTCCCTTGGCTTTTGATGTGACTTCCTGGTTTGACCTTGGCTTGGTGACTTCCCGATATTGTGTGTGTGTGTTCTGTCATTTGTTTATTGTGTTCTCCTCGTTGTTATCCTCCCTGTACGCCCCAGCACGTACCTAGGCTAAGGACCGTCGACTAGTTGTATGCCGTTGCTTAGGACGGGCTGTGAAAGTAGGCAGGGCCAGAGGTGGGGTTAAGCTCAGGGCTGCACATACCCCTGAATGAGTGACAGAACATGACAGATGCACCAGTTGCTTCACTATTTTTCAGCTGATGTGATATTATAGTTCAAGCCCCGAATCCAGGAATCAGGAACAAACTGAAGTTTACTAGCACTTAAGGTAAAAGATACTAGCTGTACTTCTCTATAAACTAAGCTATACCCCCGTTCGAGCAGGCCCTGTACTTAAAGATAACCAGTGTACAGACAGGAACCACCAAACCATACAGACATATTAAAATATCAATAAACCATCAATAACACCTAGGCACATAAAACAAAGGCATGGAAGAGGGCCGAGATGAATTGTCTGCAAATTGCTGTCCTTACAAATGAGGACGTCATATTTTCGGGTACCACCTTGATAATTTTGGGAACCTTTCCAGGTAATGTTCCGTAATAGCTCCATAATGCTCTGGCGCATTTCGCTACCTGTCCTTCGTGACAGCAAGAATAGCTCAGCATGCAGGGCTATTCTTGCCGAGAAAATAACAGAACCCTTGATGGACCTCAGATGAATCCTATGATAAATCAATGGGTCTTGTCGGTAGCTGTAAATATCCATTGTATGGCAACTGACAGCTACATTGCTTATGTGAACGCAACCTAAGGCCTCATGCATATGGCCATGTCCATAATTTGGTCCACAAAAAAAAAAATATCTGCAAAATGTGTACACCTTCAGTGTGCATTCCACATTATTCTTCCTCCCATCAATAGAAGGGGCTATTCTCATCTGCAATATGGACCAGAATAAAATAAAAGAATAAAAGTTCTATCACTGGAGAAATAGCCACACGGACACGCAATGGATCTATGCATGGCCCCACAGAAATGAACTGGTCACGCTACCTCTTTTGTAGGGCCTTCCCTCATTTGGACCCATGCCCCTCTGTCCCTTTTTTATTCTTAAATGCCCCTCTTTTGACCTGGCAAATAAATTAGCATTAATAAACTTATCAAACTGCTTCAGAAACTGTCCGGCTCCTACCTGTATATTAGACCTCACCTTATATATTTTTTTACTATATGGTGCAGTATTGATTTTTTGTGCTAAAGGATACTCCAGGGGAAAAAAAAAACGCTGTCCCAGGAGCTGTGCATGGACAGAAAAACTGAAATTATATTGTACCTACCTTACCGATCCTCTGCTTATCCTCTGCAGTAATGATGGTGCTGGGTCCCTGCTTTACCCCACTTCCTATTTCCCGTAATAAACCGCAGGTGTCCCTCTTTGATCATCTAAAAAGTTTGGGGGTATGAATCTGCACAGCTGCAGTGGGGAGGAACAGGGTTGCTTGGGACACTCAATCTAGTGATTGGTGGGGGTCCCAGTCATCACACAGTGTTTTTTTTAAATCAGATAACACTTTTAAATCATGTATTATTTTATGAGTCAGAGCAGCTGGACTTGTATATTTTTTTAAAGACATTTCACTACTCAGCTGAACATGTTCAGGAAAAAAATCCGCAAAATAACACAAAAAAAGGCAAAAATGTAAGACAAAAATATGAAATCTAATACAATAAAATATCAAATAAATAAGAAAAATGAAAAAACTGTGTATTATTTTTTATGACACTGATTTCAGCGACCTGCATTACCACGCTCTCTTACCACAGTCTACGGCCTTATATTCAAAGCGTGCCTTTAAATTAGCGTGACATTATTTCCCATCATTAACAAAGGAGAACACAGCGAGCAGAGGATGCTCATATTCATGGCTCATTTGCATACTATTTGCATCTTATTTTTACTGATGTCTTATTCCGGGGACGTGTTGGTTCAATGTTATTTTATTAAGAGAAGGGATTGACATGAGGCAGGACTGCAGATGTGATATGGTTAGTAGATAGTTATTCACTACCCAGCAAGGATTTACATTTCTGCAATTCAATCGGATATGGTGGCAAGAACACCTTTTTCCAAATATGCAAATTAGGCGAATGGTGCAAGGAGGGCTTCACCGTTGCTCTCATTGCAGCCAAGCTTCACGCATTTTGGTGGCCAGCCCCTTCCTCACTGCATTCCAACAGTGCAGCACTGTTAATCAAAGCAGCAAGGGAGGGTCTGGCCACTGGTTGCAATAGTGAGCAATAGTGACTCCCAACTTGCACCATACACCTCATTTGGATATTATGACAAGTATTGTAACTCCAGAACGGAGCCTCAACAAGGGGAAAACTGCATTGTAATCAGGTGAACAGCTCCATGTCTGCAAATAAATGGTTAGAGGTCACAGGTGGTAGACTCAGAAACCAATATGCTTATCATACTACTATAGCTTTCTTAGGTGTTTGTATTAAATCTGGTTAGTTAGGCGGCGATGCTCCCATATTGCTGCAGAACTAGCCAGATTTACCATTCTGGACTTTAAGGATGTTGACTGATCTCTGTGAGTTGTAACAGAGGCCATACTGGTTGTCGACCCGCTTTACTAGAAACAGATGTGAGTAAAACACATAGGGGGTCATTTATCAAACTGGTGTAAAGCAGAACAGGCCTAGCTGTCCATAGCAACCAATCAGATTCCACCTTTCATTTTCCAAAGGAGCTGATAAAAATGAAAGGTGGAATCTGATTGGTTGCTATGGGCAACTAGGCTAGTTTTATTTTACACCAGTTTGATAAATGACCCTATATGTTTTTGGAGTGTGGGAGGAAACCAGAGTACCTGGAGGAAACCCATGCAAACAAGAGGAGAACATACAGGTGGAAATTTATCAAACTGGTGTAAAGTAGCGCTGGTTAACTTGCTCATAACAACTAATCAGATTCATCCTTTCATTTTCCAAAGGACGTGTCCAAAATGAAAGGTGGAATCTGATTGGTTGCTATGGGCAGCTAAGAAAGTTCTGCTTTAAAGTACAGCATTTTGATAAATGGCCCCATAATTTCTAACAACTGAAGAAGGTGTGAGATAGACATGAGATAGATAGATAGATAGATAGATAGATAGATAGATAGATAGATAGATAGATAGATAGATACTAAACAGAGAATGGCAGCAGCACTAGATAAGCCATGACACATAAAATGAACATGAGGTGAATGTGTGAAAAGGTAAAAAAGCATAACTGCTATGTAGTAAGTAATATGGAAGCTCTTAGCGCATATAAATGATCATAAATATGTCGGGCTCATCCACCAACGATCAAGGTGGCTTCCAATCGGATGAGTCCTACACTAACACTGACCTGCATCCTACACAAACCAGCAGGCCCATATCAGGAGAACATCATACCTGGTCAGAAGCTGCACCAGTGTGAACAGGAGTGCTAAATTGGCCTCCTCTGGGAATTTAGCACTCCTGTTCACACTGGTGCAGCTTCTGACCAGGTATGATGTTCTCCTGATATGGGCCTGCCAGTTTGTGTAGGATGCAGGTCAGTGTTAGTGTAGGACTCATCCGATTGGAAGCCACCTTGATCGTTGGTGGATGAGCCCGACATATTTATGATCATTTATATGCGCTAAGAGCTTCCATATTACTTACTACATAGCAGTTATGCTTTTTTACCTTTTCACACATTCACCTCATGTTCATTTTATGTGTCATGGCTTATCTAGTGCTGCTGCCATTCTCTGTTTAGTATTTAATTAGCCAATAGGTAGCTTGCACCTGACTCTCACCTGTAGGAGGTGCTGTCCGTTCTTTGTCCTTATGTATATATAGAGGAGGATTGGCCTCCTCTGGGAATTTAGCACTCCTGTTCACACTGGTGCAGCTTCTGACCAGGTATGATGTTCTCCTGATATGGGCCTGCTGGTTTGTGTAGGATGCAGGTCAGTGTTAGTGTAGGACTCATCCGATTGGAAGCCACCTTGATCGTTGGTGGATGAGCCCGACATATTTATGATCATTTATATGTGCTAAGAGCTTCCATATTACTTACTACATAGCAGTTATGCTTTTTTACCTTTTCACACATTCACCTCATGTTCATTTTATGTGTCATGGCTTATCTAGTGCTGCTGCCATTCTCTGTTTAGTATTTAATTAGCCAATAGGTAGCTTGCACCTGACTCTCACCTGTAGGAGGTGCTGTCCGTTCTTTGTCCTTATAGATAGATAGATAGATAGATAGATAGATAGATACAAGCACCTGAAATATACAGGAATAAGTGATCTACTGCATTAGCCTAGTTCTGACAGTCACTAACATCTATAGATTTGTGTGGTAAATCCTGAATATACATTTGCCCTATATGTGCACTATTTATATGACACAGCGCACAACACCAGCAATTCACAGATCAGCTAAGATGAAACAGAGCGACGTTCCGTAAATGACATACAAGGGTGCACGGAGGCTTAACAAGCAGAATCACAAAAACAGGCTAATATAAGGGCTGTTCAAGAATTATCTTCTGCCTGCAAATGGCACTAAATTGCTTTGCATTAATTCAGTCTTCTTCTGAAAGCTTTCTGATCGTCCACCGATAATGCTACGTAATGAATAGGTTCTAATATATCCGTAGAAAGGTTTACTGCAAACTGAATAAAATGACACGCAGAATACTCAGAGCCTGGTACCCAACCCCCCTCTCAATTACATCACTGCTTCTACTAGTAGGGCTATACAGAGCACGTGTGTTCAAACTTACAACACACATTCCTAGAATAAGATGCCGATGTTTCGATTTGCAAAAATGTTTCAGGAAACATCTACTTTGCACTAAGTATTATAAAGTACTACATTAGAAGCTTAGGTTGATAAGTCTCAGGCTGGGAAGGAGCTTGCTGCAACAGAAATGTCTCCCCGCTGCCATTGAAATCTTACTATATATACAGTAGAGAACGTCTGGAAGACCAAGAAAAATTTCAGAGACAGCTGCTCGCAGGATTGCTAAAAAGGCAAATCAGAACCCCCGCTGGACTGCAAAAGACCTCCAGGAAGATTTAGCAGACTCTGGAATTATGGCACATCGATCCATTGTTCAACAACACCTGCACAAACGTGGCCATCATGGAAAAGCCTTCAGAAGAAAACCTCTCCTGTGTCCTCACCACAAAATTCAGCTACAAAAGTTTGCATAAGAACATCTAAACAAGCCTGATGCATTCTGGAAACAAGTCCTGTGGACCGATGAGGTTAAAATATAACAGTTTTGCCACAATAAGCAAAGGTATGTTTGGAGAAAAAAAGGTGACAGAATTTCATGAGAAGAACAAATCTCCAACCATTAAGCATGGGGGTGGATCAATCATGCTTTGGGGCTTTGTTGTAGCCAATGGCACAGGGAACATTTCACGGGTAGAGGGAAGAATGGATTTAATGCAATTCCAGCAAATTCTTGAAGCAAACGTAACATCAAATGTAAGGCAAATTTCACATCAGCATTTATGCTGTACGATTTTGAGATCCAGCAGGTGATATCAAAACCACAGCAAAACGCTTCCATTCCAATAATACAACCGGCTGCATCAATTCAGAACAGATCCGGCTGTATTATTAACAATGTCCCAGCAGGACAAAATACCATCTCAGAAGCTGCCCCTTTGTGGTGACCAGCACCAGCTGCCATGTTCTGTCCTCCTACACCAACTGCCACAAAATGACAATACAGTTGAATTCAGGAATCAGCAGGGCACCTGTGGTCACCAGCCAGGTACATCACTACTTAACACCTGCAGCATTAATTAACTCTGGGAGCGACAGATCATTATTAACCTGGCTAGCGGCTCCGAGGAGGGCTCAGGTGGCCCTCTGGGCATCGGCCCACTCTCAGATGGCGCAATCAACATTAAACGTGGGATCTGAGGGGTTAAATGATGGGGGCTGCGTGATTGCCGTTTTCCGTCATGGAGCCTGCTCTATACAATGGAATGCGATTCATTATGAAGTAATGCATAACAAATCAAATTTCTTGTCGAAGTTCGGTGAAGCAGCCAAATCTAATTTTTGAAAACTTTGCTCATCACTAATAATGATCCTAAACACACATCAAAATCCACAATCAATGACCTCAGAAGGCTAGGATCTGAACATCACTGGAAATCTGTGAACAGACCTCAAAAGAGCAGTGCTACTAGGTACCAACCATGCAGGGTGCCTAAAGTTTTGCCTCGGACCCTTTTATTTTTTTGCTATTTTGAAAATATAAAAGATGAAAATAAAAAAATGTTTTGCCTTAAAATACAAAGGGAATGTGTCATCTTTAACTTTATGCCTCTTGGAGATCATTTCATCTTCAATTTGCTTACCTATTCACAGTAACAGTAATTTTGACCAGGGGTGAACAAACTTTTGCATGCCACTGTATTAGTTTAAGAAAAAAAGGTCATAATAACTTAAGGTACCTTAATGATCCCCTGCTGCTCAAGTCTTTGTGTGCGGATCTCTACTGGACTCTCTCTATGTGGAAATGTGACTGCACAAGTAATTCACTGGCTGAAGTGGGTCACTGCTGTGATCAGTGACTGGTTGAGTGGTCACATTTTCTGTGTCAAATGGGACCAGGCGGTAGAGAATGGTGCGGCACACAGGAAGCAATAGAACAGAGTGGTAAGGGATTGGCAAGGTGATTTTGACATTCTTTTTCAAGATGAAGATATTGATGACCTATCCATAGGATCAATATCAGATTGGTGGTGTGCTGACACCTGCCACCCCCTACCCATCAGCTAGTACCTGCTACTATGGTTCCAGAAGATAAAGAATGTATGAAGCTGCGGTGTTCTGCCTCCATAGGGTTCCTAGAAATGTAAATGCAGGTAACAGCTGATTGTTAGGGTTCTCAGGTACTGGTTCCCCTTTAATCTGGTATAAATGATCTATACTATAGATAGATAATCAATATATTAGTCCCGGAAAACCCGCTTAAAGTCATTCTCCTCCTTTTTTAATTTAATTTCCTGGCTGGACAACTGCTTTAAAGCGTCATAGCTTAGGTCCATCACAGGATCCTCAGAAACTCTGGTGGGTTATGTCTAGGTGTAGCGTCCCTTTAAGATTTTAACTGTCTGTAATACAGACAAAAAGCGGCCCTGCACATTTATAGCCCCGTTATTTAAACATTCATTATACCCTAGATAGAAAGAAATACTGTTATATTATAAAGACACAGTTTGATTACAGGAAAGAAGCGAGGATTGCCAAAACATTTAACAAACACTGAGATACCTGAAATGACTCAAGTGGTTATACAAGAACACAGAAATTCAGTTCTGGATGTCAGGGAAGCCAAGGCAAGGGAGTGATGCCAGGTCTGAATACAGCGAGCCCCTGCATTACTATAGACCACAAGCTGTTTTTGTAAGACCTCTGCTAATTTAGGAGAACACATAAATGTGGTAGTTTCATGTACTCTTGAAAAGCAGTTTATATTTCAAGGGTAACTGTGAGCCTGTAACATAACAGAAGAAAGTATACTAAAAATAACAATAATAAATAATAAAATCATAATAGTAATGAAAGTATATTGTGAAAATAGTGAATACGTGATAGTAAATAACTTGTTAATTAGAGATAAGCTAGGAAAGTATACAAAAATTTCATTTGGCTTCTCCAGCAAATTTTACAAAAAAAATTAGCTTTGTGACGAATCACAAAGCACATTTCTTTGTAAGTAGCGGGTGCAATGACAGGGAGCAGCAATAGCGTCGCTCCCCATCATTGTACTCCTTAGATGCCGTGTTTATAGCTGATTGCGGCATCTAACAGTTATAATACAGTGTTAAAAAAAAAAAAAAAAAATAAGAAAAAAAATCATACTTGCCTCATCCATTTGCTTGCAATTAGGGATGAGCGAACCGAACCGTAACGAACCAGATTCGTTACGAACTTTACCGAACGTTCGGTTCGTCCCCGAACCGAACTTTCGTCAAGTTCGTATGAGTCAGGTTCGTAAATAAAGTTTACTTTTTCCACAGAATAGACCAGGATACAAGGGATTATTTATTACTCCTACAATCCCTTGTATCCTGGTGTGACCCTCGTGTCAAACCACCCTTTTGGGAGGAGAATGGCCGAGATGGGTTATTAATAATCTGGTTCGTTACGGTTCTGTTCGCTCGTCCGAACGAACGTTCGGACGAACGAAAATAATAACTTATTATTTTCGTTCGTTCGGACGAGCGAACAGAACCGTAACGAACCAGATTCGTTTAAGAACTTTTAAGACGAATCTGGTTAAAATAAAAACGGCACATCAAATGCGTACATATTCAGTTAAGTAGCGTACCTTTGACAACGCTAGACTGTATGTTCGTTATTTGTGCGGGAATGTTCGCATTAGCGTACGTATTAGTGTAGATTCTCAAATATGCGTATATTCGTTCGTATAAGGTTCGTTTTAGGTTCGGTTCGTATGAATCCGAACTTCAAGAAAGTTCGCCGAAGCGAACCGAACCGAACTTTTCAAAAGTTCGCTCATCCCTACTTGCAATGGGCCAGCCAGGGCCATCTTGATGAAGATGTAGAGCAAAATCTCGCTTGTCATCACATCGGCTGGTGCGGTGATGTCACCGCACCGCGCACAGATTTCATGTGAGATCTTCAATCAAGATGGTGGCCGCCGTCCCGTTCCGAGCAAATGGATGAGGTAAGTATGAGTTTTTTTGTTTTTTACACCATTTTAGGGAAAATCGATTTGCTACCACGAAGCACGAGGAGATTCAGCTTCGCGGTGAATAGAATTTTACCTGAAATTTGGATCGAGATCCACTTTGTGGACTTTGATTCACTCAACCCTAATTAGTAATAATAATAGTATATTATAATAGTATAATAGTATATTATGACAGTAATAAAGTACTAATAGTAATAAAAGTATATCATGAAAATGGTAAATAATAAAGTAGTAATAGTAATGATAGTATATTTTGAAGATAAATACTGTAATTAAGTAATAGTAATAATAATATATTATGAAAATAGTAAAGTAATAATAGTATATTTAAAAAATAGTAAAGTAATAGTATATTATGAAAATTGTTAATATTAAAGTAAATTGTGAAAACAGTAACTAAAATAAATCGCAAAAATGTAAATACTGAAAATAATAGTGATAGAATAAAGTAAATACTAAAAAGAAAATAAAAAAGTACAGTCAAATGTGAGTTCTTTTAAGGAAGAACTCCCGCAAAAATTTTTATTCTCTGACCTGTTAGAAAGGTGCATTATATAATCTGTAGTGAAATTGGCTGAAATTGAGAGTTTCCACTCTCTTCTTATTGTAGCTGGGTCCTGTGACCAACTCCTTGACCTCCAACTGACCCAGGACAGGAAGCCAGTCACTACTCTATTCATTCCTATGAGACTGAAAGTGAGGCTCCCATAGGAATGTATAGAAAATTAGACTTCCTGTCCACACATAAGTCTCTGTGTGAGTTGGTGGGTCTAATTCCTAGTCACATGACACAGATAAGAAACTTCAGGATGATATAACTCAAAAATTCAGATACTGGTAAGAAAATGACATTCACTACAGCTTACATCATGGACATTTCTAGCAGGACATGGAATAAAAATTTTTGCGGGAGTTTTTCTTTAAGAGATAAATGAGAGAGATGAAAAGAAAAATATTAGACAAACAGACAAAAATATATACAACATTCCGTCAGCTCCTCAAATGGAGAAAGAGTGAAGACAATGAGCACGTGGAGCCCTGCAAGGAGAGAGGTTTCTTCCATGGCCTAACAATTCACTGGAATGACTCTTGATAGCTCTGCTCAATACTTTTTAACAGCAGGATCGGAACACAAATTTAATAGAATTCGAGGCAGGCTGATATAAAACAACAGGGCTCGCAGAGAAGTAATGATTGGACGATGATTGATCTTGGATGCCTCTTTCAATTCAAGCAAATCTTTTGAGAAGCTCAGAAAAAAAAATGCTATCCTTCATTTCAGCACATTTAACGAGAAAACTACATCAAAGGAAACTTTAGGGAATTTTTTTTATTTTATGGGTTATGCTGGTTAAAGTTGACAACATACAGTACACCAAAAAAAACAAAAAAAAACAAAACACACGTCACAAATAGAGACCAGATTGCAGGACGATAGAATGCCTGTGGCGCCAAAGAGGTTAACAGATAAGAAATTGAGCAAGACTTTTACTATAAATACAGGGAGCTGGAGGCAGCCGACTGATAGCTTTATAGCCTCGGTTATTTCAAAACATGTGCAACCATTTTGACTATGAAGAAAATTCCGTGCACTTTGGCGAAGTGCACAGAATAGTCATGGAGCGCTCAGAGGGCAGTCAACAGGCAATTATTTACACGTGTGTTGTGTAATGTTCATTCATTCAATGTTCTAGCTGTTATTATAATATCTATAGTTTTTTTTTCATATTTTATGGTGTGGATCATAACAGGAGAGAAAGTATTAGACGGGTATTCCAGTTGGTTGAAGTTATCACCTATCTACAGGGTTCTGAAGATAGCCGCTCCGTCTATCTCTGGCCACTCCGTTCATTTCAGGGGAGGCTGTAGAAGGTACAGGGTCCCTGTTCTCCTGATTGTTGGGGGTCCCAGTGGTAGGACCCCACTGATCTAATAGTTATCCCTTATCCTGTGGATAGGGGATAACTTCAACCAACCAAGATACCCCTTTAAGGGCAGATACAATTTATCCACTTTTTTCAATCCACTCCTGGTTTTGGCTTCAAAAACTGCATAAAAAAACCTGAACGTGTGTCAGCACCCTAAGACTACCTGCTAGTGTTGAGCGAATCGAAGCTGGGTGAAAACCCCTGTGGGAGCACCTTTTCCAGAATCAATCATTACAAAAAAATGGTTAAAAGAACTCACATTTGATTGTACTTTTTTATTTTCTTTTTAGTATTTACTTTACTCTTTTAGTTTTATTTTCAGTATTTACATTTTTACATATTATATTTACTGTTTTCACAATTTACTTTCATATTTTCTATTTTCCTAATATACTATTACTTTACTGTTTTTACAATATACTATTATTACTTTACTATTTTCATAATATATTATTACTTTTACTTAATTACAGTATTTTATCTTCAAAATATACTATCATTACTATTACTACTTTATTATTTACCATTTTCATATATACTTTTATTACTATTAGTACTTTATTACTCTCACAATATGTTATTATTGCAATTATTATTATTATTACTGTTGAACGAATCAAAGTCCATTAAGTGGACTTCGATCCAAATTTCATGGAGATTTTGAATCACCGCAAAGCCAAATTTTCTTGTGCTTCGTGGGAGCAAATCGATTTTCCCTGAAATAGTGTAAAAAAAAAAAATCATACTTACCTGATCCATTTGCTCGCGATAGGCCAGCCGCCACCACCTTGACTGAAGATCTTGCACGAAATCCCGTGTGCGGTGATGTATGACGTCACCACGCCGGCCGACGTGATGATGTTATTACAGCCCACGCAAGATTTCGCACTAGATCCTCAATCAAGATGGCACCGTCTGTGCGTGCATCAGGAGCAACTCGGGTGCCGGGGAGCGGGGTAAGTATAACTTGTATGAGGTGCCCGGGCATTTTGGGGGGCATTATAGGGGTTTAAAGCAGTGTTCCTCAACTCCAATCCTCAAGGCTCAATTGCCAGTTACGTTTTCAGGATTTCTTTAGTATTGAGCAGGTGATATAATTAGGGTCAATGCATCAGGACTCACAACAGGTATTCATTCTGTGGGATGTTCTCAAATTATGACCGGCAGATGAGCCCTGAGGACTGGAGTTGAGGAACACTGCCTTAAAGGATAAGAAACTGATGATTTCGGCAGTCTAACTGGGTCAAATCCCCGCTGTAGGACTAATCTATGTCTACAACATATCGTCTCTAGTCTTATACCTTATTATAATAATCTATTACTTCTATTATTTCATTCAAAAAAATAAAAAGAAAGCTCACAATAACAAAAAACAACAAAAAAACAATAACACATGCATAAATATATGCATTTTTAAAAAGAAAATGTACTGTACTAGAAATGTTGTGCTGTTTTTTTGTATCTTGCAGGTAAGTAGGCCATGATGGGATCGGGAGACTACACCCCGAGTACTACAACTATAACCAATTAGCAGAAGCTATACACGCTCTGTTAATCAATTCCAGGCTCCTAATACTTCTTCCGTAGACCATTTTGTGTAGTCTGACCATCTGAACAACCTGAGTCTTTTTGCCTTATAGCTACTTAGTTTTCATCTTGATCTACGAAGGAAGAGAAGAGAGAGAACCTTCTGCAAAGCCTTTTTCTCCACAATCTACATAATGAATAATAAATAATGTAACTCCAATGCTTTGCATATTTTCCAAGGAGGTTCTTTGCTTTAGTAATATTAAACGGGTGAGCTGCCGTCTCACCTAAATTAACCTGAAAAGCAGTACTTACTGTTTTCATCGAGCTTTCAAAGGACTTTCCATTTGAGGATTCACAATCTGAGAAACTAACATTCCAAAGCACTCAAATAGCTTTTAGCTTCTCAGTCACATAGTAAAATGTATGTTGAATTACCAAAAGCCATTACGTCTGCCCCTGTCTTCAATGACTTCTACAAGCTATTTAAGAATTAAGCTGAAATGTCTTAAAAGCATTTGGAACCCGGGTGCCAATAACTCAATGAGGTCATATTCATTCCCTACCTAGATGTGACAATCAGGGCCTTTTACAAAAGGTGTTTCGTAATGAATAGGGAAAAAATTGAAGGGCACGCACACAGTGGTTTAAGAAACACCGATGTACAGTAGCACATCTGCTTCAAAGAACTATGAGAAACTGACAAACAATGAATGGGAACTGTAGTGAGGCATTGACTCTCGACTAGGCAGGCTAGAACTAGTAAAGCTACTGTCATGGCGTCATCAAGTGGCAAAGAATTTGGCTCCACCAAGAGCTGTATTCTAGCCATGGGCACCACTCTAATTCTCCATGCTCTACTATGTGGGAAAGCTCTACGGTATGCCCAGCTTACATGCCATGGGACTATATCACTTGGATAAGTACCTTCAGAAACAGCTGGAGACTCATGGGTATATTCCACTGGTCTCCAAAAGCTGGAGAATGATGGATATACAACAGTAGTCTGCAACAGCTGGAGAATGATAGATCTAGACCAGTAGTCTCCAACATCTGGGAAATTATGGATACAGACCAGCCTGAGAATGATGGATATAGATTTGTAGTCTCCAATAGCTGGAGAATGATAGATAAGATCAATAGTCTCCAATAGTGGAGAAAAGTGGATATAGACCAGTGGTCTCCAACAGCTACAGAATGATGAAAATGAACCATTGGTCTTCAACTGCTGGAGAATGATGAATATAAACCAGTCGTCTCCACCAATTGGAAAATGATGGCTATAAACCTGTGGTCTTCAACAGCTGGAGAAAGATGAGTATAGATCAGTGTCTTCATGAGCTTCAGTGCCACATTTTGGAGACCACAGATATAGACAATAGTCAAGGGTACACCCATAACACATTCAAGCCAACTCTCAAGAAGAAATTTTAAGTTCTCCCACATATCTCCATGCCAAACCCCTGGGGGTTAGGTTTCATCCATCACTGTGCAATAAATAAAAATCTGCCTCTCAGATTCCTACAGTATGTGAGAGGTAGTTTTAAGACAAAGGTATAACTGACCTACATAGTACAGTTCTGGATAGGTCATCGGTATCTGATCAGTGGGGGTCCATCACCTGGCGATCAGCTACTTTGAGAAGGCAGCTTACCAAGCATAGCGCTGTACATTGTATAGCGGCTGTGCTTGGTATTGAACTCAGCCCCTTCACTTGAATGGGGCTGAGCTGCTCCTAGGACACGTGACACATGAACGTGTTGTCACTCGACCTAGGAAAAGCAGGGAGAAAGCCGCGGCACTCACAGGAGCACTGATGCCTTCTAAAACAGCTGATCGGCGGGGCTACCGGATAGGTCATCAGTGAGAAAATCTCAGAAACCCTGTTAAAACCTGGATTGTTATCTCAATGTAACAGTGGACATCTCAGATCTCCACTTGATTCTGGACAACATTTAATTAGTATCAACCCTATTACAGTAGAACTATAATATCAAAATCCATCCATGTCTTAGAACAATGCTCCTGAAACAGACGGGGTCCGTACAAAACACTTTATGAGGCATGGGTTCACTTGCTGACAACAGAAACAAGGTTAATTGCTTAGAAAATCCACCCAATGAGCCACCTTCATTCGCCTAATTGGAATTGGATACTGTATGTATCATCTCTTAAGACCCATGTATTGTTAAAGGGGTTCTCCAAGTTATATTTATCGTTATATTTATCGCTCCCATAGACTTGTATAGGAACGAGCCTTCCCATTGAAATGAATGGGGTGGTTAGGTGTAATTACACCTACTCACCACTACCTCTGTTACGGCCAGCATGTAAACAGTGAAGAGGAGACAGCTGGTACGACAGCTGATCGGTGGGGGTGCCGGATGTCGGACCCCCCCCCCCCCGCCGATCTGAAATTGATGAACTATCCTATCCTGAGAATAGGTCATCAATAAATTTAACCTGGAGAACCCCTATAAGTATCATAATATAATCACAAATGGTCAGCTCAAAATATATGTTTTTTTTTATTCAGGCCCATATGTTTCATATGAAAAAAAAAACAGCAGCTGGTATGTCTAGGTCCATATAGATAGTCTGTGTGGATGGACCAAAAATCCTGGACAAAAGATCATATGTAAAGCATCAATCCCCCCTTACTTCCTTCTCGTCTACCTCCACAGGCAATGAGATCAACACTTCAAGACTAAATTTTTTACGCACTGATTTTTCTAGGTTTTATTAAGTTTGAACATGTGTAGTGCTGTTATTTCAGCCTAATTTTAAAAAGTCTACAAAAAAATAATCCTATCCCAGTTCGTTCTAGCTGGCAAGGCATGGTAAGATTAGTAGATGCCCACCAGCAGTATTATAAACTCAGGTCTACCAGACATTTGGTTTTATTTGTCTGCTTTGCCTAAGGTTAATCATAGCTATTCATTTGTTCTTTATTACAGGACATAAATACTTTTTACACCGTGTGATAACAGAAGTGGAGTCAATGCTAAGGTTGGCGTGGCGTCCTGACCAGGAACACATGTAAAGATTACTGAGGTGCGCCTGTTATGAAGTTCTTACAAGATTTGCATACTTGGCTGTGAACCCAGAAGGCAACATGACATTTCATAAAAAGCAATTTGGTCACAGTGACCTTTACTCCGAAACACATGTTAAGTCTCTATACACTTTTCTGTAAGTTTCCAATCATTGGTTTAATGGCATGTTTCAATTTATCATTTTCTGAGCACAGAGAACAAAGGTTCAGAGAGACTTAACAATGTGGTTAAAATATAACTTGTAATTAAACCCAGTTCATACACATGTTTTATGCCCAAATTGAAAGGATCAACTTGAAGCCTTCAAAATATTTGGGAGTCATTTCAAAGCAGTTTACGTAAAACGTAGAGGAATCTGATAAATTACAAAGTAGATTTTTGGGGTTCAATAGAATTTGGGTTTTTCAGTTCAAAGGGGGGTGATGTACAGAGAAGTGTGTAAAACTAATGGCTTCTCCATATAAAATGTACAGTTGTCAAGTCATCTCTAAACACTAGTGTCATGGTTTTGGAGTATGAAGGAGTCATGTGACGGGTCCTTCACAAAATCACACAGATAAAATATAACATGAAATATTCCTTAGGCAGGGTGCTGGATCTCCTTAAAGAGACCAGTCCTGTATGGAGACTCACTGGAAGTATTCCATGGTATTGTATGTTGACTAAATGGGAATGCTCTCCCAACGGTGAGAAACATCTTGATAGTGCCACCTATTGAAAGTGGCCCCCTATGAGTCACGACCTGTCTTTTTAACAAGACTAAATGTCAAGCCAGATATCCATCCGTAAACAGCTGTTTCAGGGTGTTTGCCCCTCGTCAGTAAGGAGTAGGATTCTGGCTGGCTGTACTTCCACATAGTGGCTGTCTTCCTTGGAAGATACCTCTTTGCATGAAATCTTCCTAAAAGCAAATGGATTTTCAGGTAGAAAAAATATATATAAGGATCAGCACTGTATCCTGTGTGAAAAGAACATGGAAAAGGACAAACTAAGATAAATACAAAAGAACATATGAGGGAGAAACAAAATGTGGGAAAGGCAAAGAAAAACATTGTGGCAGACGATGCAGTTCTTGTAAAAAATCCTTGAACTCTTAATGAAATGTGAAAAATTCACAGTGTGAGTGAGTTTCCCTGTATAAATGAACATTTTGTCATGCAATTTGGTTGTAACTAGTGTTGAGCGAAGTGAAGCATCTGAAGTGGAATTCTGTCCGAAGTTTAGGAAAGCTTTAATTTGCAACGAATCCAAATTTCCTTGCGAATCAGTTTTTTTCTAAAATGGCAGCTGCACATGTTACAAAGTGAAAGTAAAGAAGCCCAGGAATGCAAGATCACCCATAAGGCCATGCAGCCAGCCAATCTTCAGATAGCCATCCCCTGTGTTGTCACAGCCCTACAAAATCCTCATCCCGTACGCTCTCCACCATTGTCATTTCAACTGAGCATAGGGAGAGACGTCATAAGCACTCATGCGCTAGGGACAGTGCTGCTGAAAACGATTAATAGAAGAATATTAGAGAGTGAGAGTGCAGGGAGACTGCAGGGACAGTTATTCTGCATTGGTTTTATTTATTCCAACATTTACTTATTCCTACATCAGCCGTAAACTAAGATATGTAATTTAATACCAATAAGATGGACCCCTTTATTATTCCACTGCCAGTGTGCCAACCAATACCATCCAGTTTGCACCCCTTAGGGGGGCTAGTTCTTCATGATGACTATCCTCATCTTTTGCTGGCATTACTCCTTCAAAAATCATCCTTAAAAGTCTACATGTCCTAGAAAAGTCAGCAAGATGCAGAGAGAGAAGGAGCGTGATGTTCCTGATTACATATTCTCATTAATATTAGATGATGTGGAAAAGGAGGAAAAGCAGATGGCAGAAGAAGGGCTCCCACCTGTAGGGCAAGAGAGCGCTGGGGTTGGAGACTTGGGTATGCCAGAGCTGATTAATATTCTGGGGTTACTGTCAAATAACCTGCAGGAGATTACAGGCAAGATCAGCAATAATATGCATATTGTGCCCCCACCTAATCAGCCAAACCCCATACCAGAAACAGCTCTTCTTTAAAGGTGCATTAAAGGTGCTGCACGTCCATTAACAATTAAGACCGACTATACTTAATTGAAAGGTAGCTGCGGGCTTCACCGCAGCATGGCTGCAACCAGCCCACAGCATGGCCGCTCTGTGTGGCCGTACCCTAAGGCAGAGTGACCTGGGTTTAACTGATTTATAGCGATTAACGACAAATTGATTAGTAATTATTTAAATTTCTTGATGTACTTCAGCAAAGTTGCTAAATTGAATTTTTCAAAACTTCTCTCATCTCTCGTAATGTTAAAGGGGATCCAGCGGTAAGATCCCCACAGTTGTCTCTTATCCTGTGGATAGGGGATAACTTCAAACAACCGGAATACCCCTTTAAGTATAGTATCATTTTAGTCTATTTTTATTAATTTTCAAGGTGAATGATTGGCAAGTGACCAGAAGGTGATAAAGCACGGGATATCTCATTTACTGAACAGGTGGGTCAGACAAACAACTTCCATTATTCAAAGTTATCACACCAGACAATAACATCACTAGTCCGAGACCTCAGGACACAAGGACACATTTTCTCTTGGCTCCTGGTTACATTTACCAAACTGACAGTAGTGGTCTGAAAACATAAAATGAACTATTTTTTCTGACCTTATACGACCACTACATACATTGACCATATTCGGCAATGATTCAGTCTTTGCTTTTTAGCTTTCAGCAATGAGACCTTGATACATACTAACATCTGTACCTTGTGATCTAGTAAACAAAATGAACCCTTTAAAGAAGACATAAACACCAACAATCAACAGAAATGCTGTTTTGCTCAATAATAGCACAACTAACATACATTAATCATTAAAGGCAAACACATCAAATCAAATCAGCTAAGAAAATGATCGGTGTGGAGTCGGACAGCAAGTCACGGAAAAGTGTAAAGACTAATGGTGGATTTTCACGTGCAGATTATCGGGGACAAACATCCTTACGAATGCTCATTCCCGATAATCTACTGATAAAGTTGCAGCCGATTAGTTGCAGTGTCGGTGAGTCATTAGTGCTGGCAAGTAAATTATCGTTTCTGGGCAGCAGATCGTACTATTTAAACAAGGATCTGCTACCCAGAAACAGTGCATTTATAGGAGGAAGATTTATAGGAGGAAGAGCGATCGCAATAGCAATCTCTCGTTCTCATACTGTGGAGGTGATCGCTGTGTATAAATGCAGTGCTTCACCCACACTGAACGAGCAGCCAGTTGTCGGGGAGGAACACTGTCATGTCTATGTCGTGACACTTCGTTTATTCGGATAAATTACAGTGTCAAACTCTGAAGCTGAACTCCGCTTCCTGCCTCATTAACAAAGCCGAGTTCAGTTTCGGAGTTTGACACTGTAATTTATCTGAATAAACGAAATGTCACATCATAGACATGAGACAAAGCAAGTCTCGCGATATTTGCAAAGACCTCCAAGGAGGATTTTACAGTAGGCCAAATTGTTAATGAAGTTTTCACATGAATCGGGTTTGGATACAGCAATCCAAACCCTATTCACTCAACATTAGTCATAATATCACAGGTTATAGTTACTAGAGTTCTGGAGGAGGGTCGATATTCTGATTGCCTGATTGGAGTCAGAAAATATATATTTTCCCCTAAAATGAAGAAAATTGGTTTCTACTTCATGAGGGTTTTTTGCCTTCCTCTGGATCAACTTTGCAGGAAAACGGGACAGATGGATGTCTTTTTTTAGCCTTACAAACTATGAAGGTCATTTATTAAGCCGAAATATGCCTCTATTAGGTGTATTTCATGCGCAGATTGCAGCAATCTGTGACTTCTCCCCGCTCACACCAGATGTAAAAAGTGGGCGTGACATGGGTGGGGAAGGGCACAGGCCATCAGGACCGTCTCATTAACCAATTTCTACACCCGTTTCAGTCGTAGAAAAAGGTCTAAATGTAAGACAGCATGGAAGCTCGGATGCTGTCTTACATTTAAAACTGGCGCAGGATCTGATGAAGTTATGGAGAAGCTGCCGCATTTTCATAACTTTGGCAGAACCACCACCAGCTTAGGGCTTTATCAAGACCGGCATCTAAAATGGGTGTGGACTCATTTCATTTCAATGGAGCCACAAAAGATGTGAGCAGCTCACCGTGGGCTGTCCGCATCCGTAGTTCTGTTCCGCTGCCTTGCAAAAAGCCTTGCAAAAAAAAAATATATATAATATGTCCTATTATTGTCCGCAATCCCGGACAATAATATGCATTTCTATCATGGGGCTAGCCATGTGCGTTCCACATCTGTAGTTCCGTACTGCAGCCCCTCAAAAACAATAGAGCATGTCCTTTTCTTGTCTGCAATCTCAGACAAGACAGGCATTTCTATCATAGGGCTGGCCAAAATGCGGAACACACACAGCTGGTATCTGTGTTTTGCAGGTCCGCAATCTGTAGACCGCAAAGCACTTACAGTCATCTGAATGTACCCTAAAGAGCAGTCTCCATTGGGCGTGGGTGACATTAGGATTTTAAGTATTGTCAAAAAAGCTGCCAGTTTTTAGCTCAAAAATAAGCAGGGCTATAAGAATAAAAGCATCCCGTATAAAGCAATCCATCCCATGTCCTCGCCCCATAAGAGCATCCAGTCGCTGATGGTATATTTAGACCAGATTTGACCAATGGATGTTTCCATTATGGGGTCAATGTCAGGTTGGTTGGCACCAGTAAAGTGGATTTAGAAACTTAGGGTCATGCACTTCCATTAAAGCTGAACCACTGCAATGTAAATGAGCGTACGGCTAGCATTAGAGCAGGAGGTTATCTGTACATGTAAAAACAAACACAAAGACCATTAGAACCTGATATTATAAACACCCGTCCATAAACCTAAAGTCAACACTTTGCCTCCAGATCAGCAAGACATAGAACAGAACATAATAATACATTTTATAGGTCCCATCCAAGAAAGGCTGAATTACGAGGTCCCTGAGACAATCACCCCCAGCATGTATATTAAGAACGGTACTCCGCAGGAAAGAACAGTCATGCAAGCGGCCGATAACAATATTCAAAAGGTAACTCACCATGGTGCGCCGTAGATTCGGAATCCTTTCACAGTTACTTCTGAATCTTGCAGGTAAATACTGTTAGTGAGGAGCGATTGCACATTATCAAAGTCTTCGGGTTTCAATTTGGAAACTGAGGGAAAGCGGTAGTAATCCTGTTTAACAAGATCTGCCATGAATTCCTTATCAAAAGTAAGTTCATGATTCCCTGCAATCACGATTTTAAATTCATAGGGTAAGGATCCTGCAAGGGAGAAAAAAAATGAAAAATCACACAAAAGGAAAAAAATAAATCATTTAACATTTTTATTTTTGCAGATTTTTGTACCATTTATTTCTATTTCGTTACTTTTTTCTAATTGGTACATTTTTTTTTTATTGCTTTAGGATTTCTTTTAAATGCATTATAATTAGAGTTGATCGAACGTGCTAGTAACGAGCACTGTAGTGCTTCGGATCCCCTGCGCTCGCATGCCCGCAGGCATCCGGGTCCGTCCTCACCTGACTGTAAGTCAATGGGGGCGGTTCCGTTTGGTATGACACACGAGTGTGTGATACCAAACGGATCCGTGCCCATTAACTTACAGGCAGGTGAGGACGGATCCGGATGGCTGCGCAGCGGAACGCAGGGGATCTGAGCAGTACAGTGCTCGTTACGAGCACGTTTGATCAACTCTAATTATAATGTATCATGATGTAGTGCACATTAAAGGGGTATACTATCATTTTAGTCTATTTTTATTCATTTTCAAGGTGAATGATTGGCAAGTGACCAGAAGGTGATAAAGCACGGGATATCTCATTTACTGAACAGGTGGGTCAGACAAACAACTTTCATTATTCAAAGTTATCACACCAGACAATAACATCACTAGTCCGAGACCTCAGGACACAAGGACACATTTTCTCTTGGCTCCTGGTTACACTTACCAAACTGACAGTAGTGGTCTGAAAACATAAAATTTATTTATTTATTTATTTCTGACCTTATACGACCACTACATACATTGACCATATTCGGCAATGATTCAGTCTTTGCTTTTTAGCTTTCAGCAATGAGACCTTGATACATACTAACAACTGTACCTTGTGATCTAGTAAACAAAATGAACCCTTTAAAGAAGACATAAACACCAACAATCAACAGAAATGCTGTTTTGCTCAATAATAGCACAACTAACATACATTAATCATTAAAGGCAAACACATCAAATCAAATCAGCTAAGAAAATGATCGGTGTGGAGTCGGACAGCAAGTCAAGGGAAAGTGTAAAGACTAATGGTGGATTTACACGTGCAGATTATCGGGGACAAACATCCTTACGAATGCTCATTCCCGATAATCTACCGATAAAGTTGCAGCCGATTAGTTGCAGTGTCGGTGAGTCATTAGTGCTGGCAAGTAAATTATCGTTTCTGGGCAGCAGATCGTACTATTTAAACAAGAATCTGCTACCCAGAAACAGTGCATTTATAGGAGGAAGAGCGATCATAATAGCGATCTCTCATTCTCATACTGTGGCGGTGATCGCTGTGTATAAATGCAGCGCTTCACCCACACTGAACGAGCAGCCAGTAGTCGGGGAGGAACACTGTCATGTCTATGACGTGACACTTCGTGGATAACCTCTTTAATAAATTGTAAACTCATACATATATTTCTTTACATTACCATCCAAAAGTTAGCCTTTTTTTTTTTACTTAAAGAGGACCTGTCCCCTCTCCTGACATGTCTGTTTTAGTAACTACTTGCATTCCCCATGTAATTACAATTCTGGAACCTCTATCTCTATGATATGCAATTCCTTTATTATTCCTGCAGGAAGTTGTGAATGAATTGTTAGTAGTTTGCAATAAAGGTCCAGATGGATGTTACCAGTTAGGGGTGTGTCCCTGCACAGTCTGATACTGACAGCACTGATTGGACAGTGTCAGACAGTGCAGAGACACACCCCTAACTGGTAACACTCAGCTGGACTTTCATTGCCAACTGCTAACAATTCATTCATAACTTCTAGCTGGAATAATACAGGAACGGCACAACATAAATCCATAAGAATAGATGCTCCAGAATGATTATTACATGGGCAATGCAAGTAGTTACTAAAGCAGATAAGTTGGTGACAGCTCCTCTTTAATACGGCTGATAGTCTGAAATCTTGATAAGTTGCAGCAGAGATGACCAAAAAATAATTAGAATACTTAAAAACAATAGGCTGTATCATATTAAAATATACAGTATTCAGCTGCAAACAAATGTTTATTGTCCTTTGTTTCCTTAATGTCTTCCTGAAGAATTTTGGGGGCAGAGGTTTCAATAACGTTGTAGCATAACGTTCAATAACGTTAAACCAGATCCTGCATGATGCGGGTTGGGTTGATCCTACCGTGTAAAACAATTATCTTATGTTCTTTCCATGCCATTCCTGAGAAAATGAACTTGTTGATATGTAAATTAGGTATTCGGTGCACCAACTCATAGAACATGGTTAGGTCAGACATCCACCCCAATGAAGTCTTGGGCGCCGAAGAATGTGTCGGGGAGGATGATAGACCTAACCATTGTTCTGACTATGGGTATGAAAACTGTAGATTATTATTCATGGGATAATTGCTTTAACCACAGCATATTTATGTATTGTTTCTTTTATATGAAATAAAAATTCTTCTATTTACAAACGCTTTACAAAGCGTTGGTGCGGCCTCATCTGGAATATGCGGTTCAGTTCTGGGCACCAGTCCATAGAAAGGATGCCCTGGAGCTGAAGAGAGTACAAACGAGAGTGACCAAACTGATAAGGGGCCTGGAGAGTCTTAGTTATGAAAAAAGAATTACATTTATTTAGTCTTGAGAAGAGACGTCTAAGGGGGGACATGATTATCCTATACTAATATATAAATGAGCCATACAAAAAATACAGAGAAAAACTGTTCCATGTAAAATACCCTCAAAAGACAAGAGGGCACTGCCTCCGACAGGAGAAGAAAAAGTTCAGTCTCCAGAAGTTTCAAAGCTTCTTTACTGTAAGAACTGTGAATCTGTGGAATAGACTTCCTCAGGACATGGTCACAGCAGGAACAGGGGACGGAGTAAATGACATTAATGCTTATGAAAATGTGTAGAAATCTGAGTCTCATTCCTACTGGGATTCACGTCCACGCCTATCCCTTGGTTGAACTTGATGGACTTATGTCTTTTTTCAACCATATTAACTATGTAACTATTTTATTAATATTTTTGGGTCATTTTCTACTCTTTTTTGCCTTATAGGTGATATTGCAGGAAAGCAAAGAGACGCTGAAATGTTACCTCCTGACATGTATTCTCTAATCACCCCAAATGGCTCCTAAGAAATACAATTTTTCTTTTTCAAGGACGTCTCCATAAAATGTATCTCTCACAAGCGCTGGTAGCCTTCATAATTATATCTGCCAAGGTGTTTGTGGAACATCAACAAAAAGTACTCTGTGCTATAAGCAGGTGTTGTAATAACTTGACCCAATGTACTGCAGAGAGCCTACAGGCGGAGAGTGATTACAGTAACAATCAATACTTCTTACAATTACATTTGGCCAGGTCCACGTGACGAAGACTGGAAGCGTGCGTGATAAATACAAATGATCCGTGTTGCAAACTAAACTTTTGCTTAGAATGAGGATGAATAGTGTTACAGGCTGCAATGAGAATTAACTTGTAGGTTATTAATTCAAATCTCTGCTCTTTCTGAGCTCAGAAGCTAAGTGGGCCATCTTATCTGTGTCACTACCCTATATAACCTATACCCAAAAAGCTTACCCAGTTTAGCCACAGAAGTCTTCCAATATTATACATATAATAATAGCACAAACTAGAATGAATGGTCTACAGAAGGCAACTTTTATAAAGGGTTGTCTGGCCTAAAAAAGGGAGGAACAAGTGTGTTCAAAAACAAAATACAGTATAACCTTACTAATCTCTCAAAATTCCCTCTATTCCAGAGCTGTGGCTCCTGGAGGTCCATGCCAGACACCGTGGGAATTGAGGGGGGACCTGTTCTTTGCCAGAAGACCAATGAGTGGTGGTAGCCACTCATTGGTCTGACTGGTCATGAGTGCAAAAACTGCACAGTGTTAGCAAGTAAGGCTTTTTTTACATTTTTAACACACTTCTGCCTGCCATTATTATTATTTTTCTTAATAAAGCCAAACAACCCCTTTAAATGGGTTTTCCAGGAGTTTGATTATTGATAGCCTATCCTCAGGATAGGTCATCAACATCAGATCGGTGGGGATCCGATTTGCGGCACCTCGGCTGATCAGCTGGTTTCTAGGCCAGTGATCTCACCTTTTATTAGTAACATGGCCTACTTGCAGAATAATCCTATTCATGTGAATGGGCCTGGGTTCCAATACCAAGCACAACCACTATACAATATACGGCACTGTGCTTCGTAAACTGTGAGGAAACAATGGCGCTCACCACAGCACCATGGCCTCTTCAACAGCTCATCGGCAAGAAGTTAGACCCCCTTGATCAGATGCATTACTGATGACCTATCCTGAGAATGGGCCATATATGACTATTAGGAAAAAAAAAAAGTGTAAGAAACTGTTTTTAGGCCCATGTGAATTTTTGTGAATTTTACAAACTTGCAAGACTCCTTCCAATAGTGACACATTGTAGTTGGTGGGAATGTAAAAGACTTTTAGAGTTCAAATTAAAAGACTCAAACAGAGAAATGAATTTCTACAAATTATAGTCCAGAAACCATTCTAATAAAACAGGTCCTCCAGTTAGTCCAAGCATATATGTCAAATAAGATATCTTCGGATCTAGCTGGTAAGGTATATCAGCTTCTTATTCTCTCTCCTTCACAGCACCATGAAATGTTGTCTCCTGATGTGGAGTCTCTGAGGTGTAACACTGATCTAGTCCCAGGGTTAATAGGGAGCGGGGGAGGGGGAATGAGCTCCTGTGAAGAGTGTGTGTCGGGCACAGCAAGATGAGTCTTCCACCTTTTGTTAACACTGTGGCAGACAACAAAACAGCACAAGCGCAGCGGAAGTTCAGGCTTTGACCTTTCACTCCCTACGCGTCAGGCTTCATTAATTTTCATGGGGCCTAGCAGCTGAGGCGTTAATGTTAACTGAGTGTTAAGAGACACAGTGGCAGCACTAGAATCCGCATGCACGTATAGATATCCATGGCATACAGTTTAATAGAAACGATGACGCTATTTGCAGCTAATGAACAATACGACGCATGGTTGGAATGGTAAAATATGGGTTTCACAAAAGACCAGTGGAGAAGTTAATCTTCATCTGCCATTTAGGCTTCGGAAGAACAAAACACCAAACCTTTACACCAATAAGTACAAACCAAGACCCATTTTAATATGTTCAGAAAAGTGAATTTTCTTAGTAGCACAGTTTGTAAGGCTAAGAAAGACATTAGTCTACCCAGTTTAGCCTATTATCCTCCACTGTTGATCCAGAAGAAGACAACCCCCTTTCCCATGTGTTAGAAGCCAGTTTTTGTCATCTTAGGGGACAAATTCCTTACTTCTTTCTCATCAAAACATATATGTCCTCATCAGAACTCAACAACTCCCAGCACCCAGGTAGCCAAAGGTCTGAAAAAAATTGCAGCTGGTGCCTAAGTTATTGGACTGTTTTCTGCTAACGTTTATGGAATATTTATTACCTATCCACTACCTCAGTGTTCCTCAATTCCAGTCGTCAGGGCCCACCTACCGGTCACGTTTTCAGGATTTCCTTAGTATTGAGCAGGTGATATAATTAGTGTCAGTGCATCAGGACTTACCACAGGTATTCATTCTATGGGATATTCCCAAATCATGACCGGTAGGTGGGCCCTGAGGACTGGAGTTGAGGAACACTTCACTAACTCATTGAAACTGGCTTCAAAATACTTTACTATTTTTGTTCACCCCAGAGGCCCATTTATGAAAAGAATGCAAATAACATTTGGATTTTACTTGCCCACTGCAAGCCATCTGATGTTGATTTCCAGCTCTTCAATGCAACTAGAATTGTTCTGGACACTTCTTTCCCTCTTTGTCTACACTAGTTGGAAGTTTCCATGTCAAGTTTTTCAGTTAAAATACACCATCTATCACCACCTTTCCCAATCCACCACATGTGTCCTCCTGGGAGTTCATGATTCCCAATCAAAATGTTTGCTCATAGCATGTAATAACCATCGAACTGGCAGATAGGAAGACAGTCTACACACAAATAAACCCTATGGAGGGTGAATCCAGGCCTCCCTTTTTGTCTAATAGAATGTGACACGGGACCTCATCGACCAGATGCCGCTATAACACGATAAATAATAGCCATCTCAATTTCCAAACTGCTTTCTCCGAACACATCCTGGATCAATTTACATACTACTTTCCTCCAGAAAGCAATGAAATCATAAGTTCCAATTGACTTAGTCTATATTGGAAAGTGACAGAGCAAGCGCTTAGAAATTCAATTACCGCAAGCAAACGCCATTTTCTCCACTCAGGAGGAAATTTTCAAACAACATTTATGGTCATCAAATATTATTAGTAAAGAGGGGAAAAAACTATCCCGGTAATTCTTTTTGCTGAAGCAATACTTTAACTTTGTAATTGAGCTCATATACTTCCAAGCGGCACAAGAATTATCTACGTATCGCCAGCAGTTATCTGGATTTAATGACGCAACATTTCTATAAAACAAATAGAAACAGGTTGGTTGTTTTGCAGCACAAGGACCATGGGTTTGAACCTGACCAGGATAAATATGCATCTGAGAGGCTGCTAGGCTTTTCTTCACCAGTGGTGTACATAGAGAAGTAAGGGCCCCATAGCAAGGATCAAACCAGGTTCCCCACACAGGACAGAAGGGTTTCTGCCTGAACCCCTTTCAATGACACTTGGGCCATTTTTCCACTGCCTCATTTGTCCCTGAGACTTGGTGTTGGTGTCTTCCCTGGCACATGCCTTCACCCCAGCTATGCCTCTTAGGCTGGGTTCACACTTTGCTTCTGCTCCCAGCTGACCTTTTTGATGGGGGATAAATTTAAATACTGAAAAATGGTACTTACAGGTATTTCTGGAATGCCAACAAGGCTCATGGACAAGTATAGACTCACTTTCTGGTAAAATGTAGACCTACCTTAATTTGAAGCATTCTCTTAAATTAAATTCAAAATTCTTAGGGGTGGAATAGTCAAAAATACAGAAATATACTATAAGGAGTATTTCCTGAAGGGACAAATACTTTTTCCAAAAAATTAGCATAATAATAATCATTCAACAAGGCAATTACTTTCTATCCAATCTAATAACTGCGGCCCAACATTTACTGCCATTAGGCTTTCAAGAAATTGGAGTATGAGTAGAGAACATTTCTCTCTGTGTCAGAGAGACAAGAGGACCCTTGTTCCAAACCGGGAGTTTTTTTTTTTTTCTTCCTCAAGCTTTTCCGGGGTTGCATAAGGTAATAACAGAATACATCATTCATTCTTTGACTAATTTTTTTTCTAAATCTTCACTGCCCTAACCCTAGTCATTTCTTCTGAGATGCTTCCCCAATGTGTGACCTAACAATGCAACCTATACCAACATTAGTTATAACAGCATTTCACGGGATGTTAAAGGGGTATTTCAGCTTTAGAAATACCCCTTTAACATTTGGCCAGTACTGGCCAAGAAATCCACTTACCCGATCCCTGACTCTCTGTTCCAACACAGAGGCTTCTCTTAGTGATGCTTCCGGTCCCAGACCTATACTCACCTGAACAGAGACATGTGTTGGAAACCAGTGGTGGCAACAGCTAAGTAGATTTCTTGGTCAGTACTGGCCAAATGTAAAAGGTTGTGTAAAGCTGGAACGCCCCTTTAAGACTTGTTATTTGGGCCAACAATACATTTTTCCACTCATCAGCATCAGGACTTATCAGCAGTACCAGGCACAGTTACATGTATAGGCCGGCCAAGGAGCCTAGACAAATACTGATCTACCATCAGTAATTACAAATTGGTTGCATATCCTTAAGGTGGATTTACATGATCCAATTATTGGGCAGATTATTGGGAACGGCCGTTCCTGCAAACTCTCGATCCTGACAATCTGACGATGTAAATGTGCCACAATCACTCGATGAACGAGCAAAGCATCACCGATCATAGTTTCTGAATAGCAGAACATGATGTCTGGATAACGATCGGCCGCCCAAAATGAATGATTCTGTATGGGGACGAGGGATCGTTAAAGCGATCCCTTGTCCTCAAACTGTGAAGGAGATCACTGGATGTGAATGCAGGGGTATCCTTTACTTAAAGGGGTTATCCCACGAATAATGTAAAAAAATGAAAATCAGACATCATACAGAACATGACAACTTCTTTTTAACAAAGCTAGGACCAGCCCTGTACCTCACATGGATCCAGAGATCTCCACATCCATTGCTCTGCTAGATTTATATCAGGTTGGCAGTTCAAGGGGAGTGTCTTTTCTGCTGCAGCTAAGGGGGCGTGTCTCAGCTCCTCCTATCACAGCTCAGGAGGCAGTTAAAAGTTGAAACTGAGCATGTGCGGCCTGCTCAGTGTATAGGTCAAAGAAATAAGAAATTAAGTGGTCCTATACAGATACATTTTATTGAATAACTCAGTATTTATACAAAATTTTTAATTACATGCAATTACAAAAGTATTCAGATCCAGGGGCTGGTTTGAAAACTGTAGAATATTTTTCGTGGGACAACCCCTTTAAGGAGCAGCTGACTGTCGGGAAGGACGCTTAGCTCTCGACAATCGCCTGCTACGTCGAGCGGTCTAAACCCGCCTTTGGGATATACCTTTCTACAGAAAGCTGCAGAATTTTGTGATTTTTTTTTCTCCAAAGCCTGTAGCAGATATTGTAGCTCCACTCTATTGAAGGCAAAGGCCACAAATTTACCTAGCGAACACAACCTGTGGAAGAAAGCAGCCCAGCTAGGTTTTTTTCTAATTCTGGAGAGCCCCTTTAAAGGGAATCTGTCACCAGGAAATTCATTATTAAACCAGGCACAATGCCTTGTAGGGCTAGCTCAGCTGAATGGAATGATACCTTTCACTTAGCTGATCGTCAGCATCTAATCAGTGAGGGTATGATACCAGGGACTCCTGCCGATCAGCAGTTTGAGAAGGCACCAGCGCTTGCAGTAGCGCTGAGTCCTTCTATGAGCTCACCAAGCACAGCGCCGTACATTATATAACGTCTGTGCTTGGTATTGCAAGTCAGCCTCATTCACTTCATTGGGGCTGAGCTGCGCCTAGGCCATGTGACCAATGAACGTGACGTTATATGGCCTAGGGAAAGCCGTGAGAAGGCTGTGGTGCTACTGCGAGTGCCGATGCACTCTCAAATAGCTGATCATCAGGTGTCCACCGATTCAATACTGGTCACCTATCCAGGGAATAGATCCTCAGTTCATCTGTGACCACCCCTGCAGAGGTCAGGAGGGAATAGATAGGCTGTGATATCACCTATTGTGAATGGTGGACCCTGTGTTATCTATATAGAGGTGTTACTTGTTATTGTAATCCTGCCTGTGGTTATAATGATAATAGCTACTGAAAAGTTACCTGCATAGTACATGAAATCATGACCTATTATTAGACCTAGCGGCCAGTGTGAATGAATATTGCAGGAATAAATATATATATATATATATATATATATATAATTTTTATTTTTTTTTATATATATATATAGAAAATGACATGGAAAACTTAAAAAAATCACCAAAAATTCTAAAAAAATTTATGTTTATCATACAATCACAATTTAAACAAAAGGTAATTTTCTAATGACACATTCCTTTTAAGTCTTAAAGAGATGGATATCCGCCTGTAAGAACACGTATGACTGGGCTGCATCTGATCTTAAACAACCATTTCATTCACTTGTAATAATATTTCACTTCTTACTGTATATTTTAACATGTTAAAAATCTATTTCTGTTTCATCTTTAATTATCTATTGAAGGCGCTGTGCAACATGTCACAAGGACTTGATTGTCTGGAGCTATGCAAATGTATCCATATGGCCAGGGAAGCTCATTACAAACTCAATTCTTCCTGTGTTGCCTTTATCGCATGCCTCGGTTTCTGAGAATGTGCTCTGAGATGTCTTTTGTCCAATATATCAAAAACCAGAGGTGAACTCAGAAACCTCAGCCAGATACTATACCTCTTGACTGGAAACGTTCCAACTCTACCCACATCATTCTCCCGATTAGTTATTAAAAGGAAGATCCACGTGGAGAAGAGCACATTCAATGAAGACATTCAGCTCCATGCTAATTTAGTGAACTTTCAGACCCATTCCACTATTTTTTTATCCAGACGTTCAAAAACCAAAAAGGGGGACCTCTGACTGTAATATTTTATTACAAAGTCTAACCTATATGGTTTAGTTTGCTGACTGGTCTTCATAAGATCTCTACAAGCATTACATTATAAAAAAAATAATAATTCAGGCACCTATTTAAAATATTCAAAAACTTATGTGAACATTTCAAAAATACTGATGTGACATCTATTAAAAATAGGCAAAAAAAACTAGCATATATCAGAGTTAGGGCTCAAGCACATGAAAGTATTTTCTTTCCGTGTCCGTTCGTTTTTGGGGTTTTTTTGCAGACAGTATGCAGAACCATTCATTTCAATGGGTCCACAAAAAAAATTGGAAGTTACTCGTGTGCATTCCGTTTCTGTAAGTCCGTTACACAAGAAAATAGAACATGTCCTATTATTGTCTGCATCACGGACAAGGATAGGACTGTTCTATTAGGGGCCAGCTGTTCAGTTCTGCAAAATATGGAATGCACACGGACGTCATTCGTATTTTTTTCCATATTTGCTTTTTTTTTTTTTGCGGACCACAAAATACATACAGTCGTGTGCATGAGACCTTAAAGGGGTTGTCCCATCAAATTAACTTATCTCATACCCACAGAAAAGGGGATAAGCGTCTGATCTTAGGGTGCCCATCCACTGAGACCCCCAGAATCACAAGAACAGGAGTCATTTGACTGGTGCAGCAGTCCCACATGTAAACTGCCTCTCCATTGAACTCTTTGGGGCTGCTGTAGATAGTCAAGTACAAGCGCTTGGCTATCTCCGGCAATCCCACAAACGATGAACAAAATGGTGGTCACGCATGTGTATCCACTGCTCCATTCAATTGGGGAGTGCAGGCCCCTGTTCTTATGACTGACAGAGAGCCCAGTGGTTGGACCCTGTGGATTAGACACATATCCTAATGGGACAACCCAATGGGTGATATATATCATAGCATAGCTCATATTGATAATGTAGGAATAAGTTATGTTCTTTGAGTAGAGCTTTGTCAAAAGGCCACATACACAGCATGGAGTCCTTGTGGTTCCATGTTAGACTGTAGGCACTCCTTGTTCTGCCATATGGAGCAAAGCTTCTAAAGGAGAATATTTCCAATCAGGAGCAGATTGGCCATAGACCCTACAGGGAAATTTCCCAGTGGGCCGATTGCCCAGGGGGCCACTCGAGCTTTCTTGATGGCTGCAGGACAGGTAGATAATGTTCTGATGCTCAACGGCTACAGGTGCCCTCTTGAACTCAACTGTGGTAAAGTTGAATACTGTGTTTGGGGCAGCAGTATTTTGTGCTGCCCTGTGGTATTTGGTTCTGCTGAGATGGTATTCTGTGCTGCACTACGGTATTGCAGGTCTTTTATTTTGTCTGTCTGTCTGTCAATTTAGACCCACCTACAACACGGGACCACTTTTAGTTTTTTTTCCAGGGCCACTTTAAGTTGCCAATCCTCCCCTGTTTCCAATGATATCCTAATATTTTTGTGCTCTGAACATTAGGTGCCATGGTGGGCACCAACACAATGCATGGGTGATGAATTAAACGTTAGCCTGGGTGACGGAAAAGCCTAGCTTCATCTTTATTTAGGGTCTCAACCACCCCAGCCTTTAAAGGTTAATATTAGTTACGCATTGTGAGCCATATTATTGTCACTTGTCTTTTATACTGGGTATTGTATAGGATGATACCCAAGGCAGACGTTAAGGGAAGACAAAACACAGATGAGACTCTTTGCCCTTTCTAAATCCTCCAGATTCTCAGAGATTGTATGCAAATGATTACAAGTCATTTTAGATTCTCTCACTGAGTTATCCTGTTCTATCTCTGCAGGGACCATAGACCAGAAGGAGGAATGAATCAGTTTTCTGCACTTGGATGGTAAGAAATCCATTCCATGTTTAGTGTGCAAAACAAGGGAAGCTGTTTAAATTACCGGCATCCCAGAATTGTATACAAAATACCAACTAGAAGCTGGCAGGAGGTGTGCTCCACGGGGACATGCTGGGAGTAGAAGAAAGAAGGCTGAGATATACACACATTCCCCTGTATAGCTGCCTCCGTACAATGCATACACATTTCAATCAGGAAGTCCTTCTAGTTTCCTGCCGAAGAATAATGCATGAGCCTCGAATGCAAAGTGCCCAAGAATGAGTTTTTGAAAGCCCTGGCAAAGTCTCATTTTAATTGCAGTCATGGACATTGCATCGTTAATAAAAGGGTTCAGTATGCGTTAGGGTGATCGGGTTGCAGCAGGATTAAATAGAATATAAGGTTTTGTAACCAGAGAATAGCGGAAGAGAAAGATCGAGGACAAAGGAGGAGGAAACAAAAACGAGCGAAAGGGAAAAAGGAGAAATCAGAAACAAAGGGGTTAAGGAAGAATGTTACATACAATCTAGAAGGGAAGACAAAGAAGAAAGGGAGAGGAAGGAGGAGGTTGTGGGTGAAAGAAATACAATGGGACAATGTACAAAGCACGAGGAGCAAGTGGACGGAGAGATGGTGGGCAAAGCGAGATTAGGATTTTGGTAGTCAAATGATATGCATGGAGAAAGTGTCAAATGTAGAATTATGGAGAAGGTGGGGAATGGGAGCTAGCTATAGAGAAATCGGAACGATCAGGGGGACACAAGGATTGCATGGATGTCCCAGTGGATGGCAATAGTTGTGTTTGTAAGGAAAGGCGTGAAGGGCAATGAAGACCAAGAATAAAAAAGAGTCAGGGAATGACATATTGTAAGCAAAAGGAAACTTTTACAGCAAAGTCAGGTACTAATATAATAAACATGGATAAAAAAGATGAAATAAGGAAAAAGATGAAGAGTAAAAACCAAGGAGAGACATCAGAAAATAAAAGTAAATGCCACCAGGAGGAATCAATAGCCCAGGATGACTAGGGCAAGGAAAAAAAGGCGAAAGGACACAGTAAGAAGGTGGCGGCAAGGTGTACCAATCAAAGCTGTCAGCAACAGCAGCCAGCTCCAGGACTGGAAGGTGATGGGCACCACCTGAGAAGGCTCAGTAGAGCAAAAGGATGGTGAAAGGAGCACTTGCCATGGAACAGGCAATACAGTAGTCCAGTGGCAACCAATAAGATTCCACCATTAATTTTCCAAAGGAGCTGTGAAGAATGAAAGGTAGAATCTGAATGGTTGCTATGGGCAACTAAGCCAGTTCTACTTTACACCAGTTTGATAAATCTCCCCCTGAGTGTCTTTGGCTTTGTACAACCATATAGATTGTGCATGACCCCTAAAGGTGCCCATAAACTCTTAATAGCTGTCAGCCAATAGCTATTTCTCCTGATTCCCCATACACATACAGTTTGACCAAGCTTGTATGTGTTTTCAATAGGGAGAGAGGAGAAAGCTGGTGTCAGATACTTCTTGTAGCAGATCAAGAGATCAAAATTATCAGGCATTAACATTTTAAGCTCCCAATCCATTTCTCCCCACAACATCAGTTGGAGCAGAGCCGTGAGGGTCCCCCCACTCATTAGACTTCCAACCAATCTTGGCTTTGGCTGACAATAGACTAATGTGTATGGGGGCCAAGAAGAGGTTTAGCACCTAAGATAGTTGACTATAATCTGATTCTAATCTGATTTAATGTCAAAATCATTGTCAAGGTCAACAGAAAATGAATGTTATAGTTCTATATCAACTTTCAAAGACTTCAAGAACAGTAATAAAATATACCATCACTCCTATCAATGTTATACCCATAGCAATATTGGTGTGGATATTGTCTATTCAAGATCTTCATGTTTCTATGTAGGCATAAACAAGAAAGCTAGATAAGACTAAGACATTCTACGCCAAAATAGTAGGATGGACAAGAGCAAGGTCAACTGGGAGAAAGATATAACATAAGGCAAAGGCAAGAAAAAGTGAAGACATAAATAACTAGGAAGGAGAGCAATCAAAGGGAATGACCATCCTAACCATTGAGGAGAAGAATGGTCAAGGAGTAGAAGAGGAAAACAAGGACAAGAAAAACATAGAAGAGAATAACAAAGACCGGTAGAGGTCAGAGGAAGGGAAACACAATAGAGATCAAGAGGGTGAGGGTAAGATAATAATAGAAAAGAAAAACGAAGAAGGTAAAAGACTTGAAGGAAGAGAACTGGGGAAAGTGGGGGAGGGAGACGGGCCGACAGACTGAAAACATAAAAGAAATAAAAGTGACTAACGGCCTGAAATTAAATTACACAGCCTGCTAATCTTTATGACTGCATGCTTTCTATGTGCTATCCTCACACTCACGAAACTCGGCCGGTCTCACTCATGAAAACTCACTGGGTGGGATTAAATCAATTGCATACCACATCGGCAACAATGGGAAATAAGTGTACAGTAACAGCTGAACGGTCATACTCATTAGTCGCCGCAACTGAGGCAGAGACACACAGATGTGGCGACGGCGTAAAAATAAAAGAATGCGCACAGATCTGCTGCATATTTCATGGGTGTTGTCACTGGCCAGAGTAGAGTAAGAGTTTAGTTAATGATGTAATAATGTCCCAAGTTTTCAGCTGTGGCGTCTGCCACCTTCAAGAGCAACGGTCTGAAGTCTACATCTACAGCTGGCCTTAAAGGGCCTGTCCCACAAAAAATATTCTACAATTTCAAAAAGCACCTGGATTTGAATATTTGTATTGCCATGCAAATGTCTGCCACCTTCAAGAGTGACGGTCTGAAATCTACATCCACAGCTAGCCCTTAAAGGGCTTGTGCCACAAAAAATATTCTACAATTTCAAAAAGACCTTTTCAAAAGGACTTGAATACCTTTGTAATGCCATGCAAATAAACATTTAGCATAGTTATTCAGTAAAATTTATCTGTATTGTGCAACCTGCTGTTTGTTCCTTGTTCCTTATGTCTATGTCCACCTCAGTAACAGTCCTGAAGTGGTCGCACATACTCCATTCCATCCTTCAATTGCCACCAGCCGTATTACTGTTTAGAAACTGAGAAAGGGCTCCTGAGATGTGCTAGTGAGCACCTTGATCTGAAGGACTTGAATACTTTTGTAATTGCATGCAATTAAAAATTGAGCATAGTTATTCAATAAAATCTATCTGTATAGCACCACCTGCTGTTTGTTTTTTTCCTGATTTCTCTGTCCACCTCAGTAACATTACTGAAGTGGTCACACATGCTCAGTTCCATCCTTCAACTGCCACCAGCTGTATCTACAGTTAGAAATTGAGAAAGGACAAGCCTTTTGACCTGTGATAGTGAGAGAACTCCAGAAGATAGGATAGATCACCACAAATCTAGCAGAACAGTAGGAGCAATGAATGAGGAGATCTCTGGATCCATGTGAGGTAAAGGGTTGGTTCTAGCTTTGTTAGAGCGTGTCATGTACTATAAGATGTCTGATTTTCATTTTTTACATTAATCATGGGAAAGCCCCTTCAAAACTCCACTTTTCAACAACTATTTCATTTGGATGTCAGACACGTATGCTATATCTTGTGCATATGTCGTATTATCTATAATGGGAAAACCGTATATTCTACTGGAACATTATATTTCAATTTCACAACATTTTGAGGATTTATATTCTCTGTTAATAGACAGTATATACATAGCAGTATTATTTCTATTCCAAAGCATAGAAGCCTGTCCTAACCTAGTGCTGCACACACAGCGGATGTGCTTGGTTACCAGTGTATCAGTGTAGATAAGAGCTGTCATCCTGATGTCCAGGCTGTGTTGTTGATTTAGACTACAGGATATGCCATAAAATGACTAATTGATGCAGATCAGCTGTTTCTGAAACTGCCATAGAGATGAATGGAAATAATAGCACAAATGTGTTGCCACCTCCTCATTCGGCAGCCACCTCACCAGTCAAAATGGCGGTGGAGGACCGTCACACTGGGAACAGATATATTCCACATCTATCAGACATTTATGGCATTCTTCATAAAACCTGAAAACCTATATACAAACGGTTGCCTGGTGGGATTATATTTTTTTTTTTGTTAAAGGGCAGCATGGCGGCTCAGTGGTTAGCACTTGTGCCTTGCAGAGCTAGGGTCCAAGGTTCAAATCCAATGTTCTCCATGGAGAACATCTGCATGGAGTCCTCCCCATGTTTCTGTGAGTTTCCTCTGGATACTCTGATTTCCTCTCACATCCCAAAGACATACTGATAGGGAACCTAGATTGTGAGACCCACTAGGTACAGTGTGATGCTAATGTCTGTAAAGTGTTGTGAAATATAGTAGTGCTATATAAGTGCATTAAATAAATAAATTAATTAAAAATGGTGCAAAAAAATAAAAAAGAAGCATTACTTACCTCACCAATTCCCCGCTGCTGTTCCACTTCCTGGTCCCACCTCAACCCACAGGAAATGCCAGGAAAAACACCCGCTCAGCCACTCACTGGGGTGGATTACCTCTGTAACCAGGGATTAGCGAGTGGTCTTCTCCTGCCGTTTCCCGTGTGTTGAGCCCAGACCAGGAACTGGAGACCCAATAAGTGTTAGAATAGCAGGGGTGTGCGATCTGTAAGTAATACCTCTCTAATTTCTTTATACCATCCTGTCCCTTATGTACAAAAAAAATTAATTCCGATGGACAACCCCTTTATTCTACTGGAGGACCTGGTAAATTTGCCTCTTGTTCTATGGTTCCTATAGTCAACGTGTGACTTTGCTTCTATGGCAAGTCCCTTATGGAGAAGTGTTAATGCACTCCATTCACAATCAAGTGTTCATTCCCAATAATTAGCCATTTAGCCTCATCCTTGGCCCATGTCAAAAAGAGGTTCTGCAGCAGCTGATGTATTATAAGGAATAATGTAACCCTACATTAAATTAGAAACAATATTAGAGGTCACCTCGGAGTTCGATGACCTGCATGAAGGTACTCTGCCTGCAGCATCTGCTTTTATATGGTCACATACCTTCTTGATGACCTCTAATATTCTTATCATTTACAGTAGGAGGGATTCTCTCATATATATTTTACACACGATCTGCGCTCACACGGCAGGCGTACGGTTTTGATCATTTTTTTTGTGTGACCCTCGGTCTATGCAGGAAGCCAGCACTACTCCAGTCAATTAGTATAACTGAATACTTAAAAAAAAATTCCCATTCGAGACCGTGGCTTGGGGAGAAGTGAACTGTAAGATGATCCTGATGCTGTGAAGTCGTGTTCTCCGGCGTTCAGGTCACAACCGATCAAATGAAAACAATTATTTAAACTAACTGTGTTTAAAGCATTTAACAATTGCCAAGGTCAAGTGACTGCGGAGTTACAAGGCCCAAGGGGCATGTTCGTGTGAAAACAATGCAAAATAAATTATCCTGCAGACCTTTCCAGTCACTAAGTGACCACAAAGGTCAATCTCTGCACGGTCTGGAAACTTTTATGCAAAACCAATATAGATTATTTATCTGGCATGAGCCTGATGCCAACGGCCAGGGTTTAGCATTCTGGTCACACGCACAGACTTTTATCTAGTGCACATGGCGGCTTTATAGATACGTGCGGTACCCTTACTGTATATTGACCTCTCAAGTGCTGACGACTTTATGGAGTTACATCTTCCACTGACTTTAGGGGGTGTACCTTGGCTGATGGTGGCACCATACAGTGGAGAACAGAGTGCTTACAGTTACCATAATATGGTGCCTAGTAGAGATGATCTAATTGATACCAAACATATCAAATTCTTTACAAATGTCCCAAAACTTCAAACCTTTTGCAATTAGCTTCAGACAAGTAACTGAAAATGGCAGCCTCCATTGTACATTTTAGAAGATGAAGAAGAAGAAGGCTTGCGCCAACCAAAAGGAGTAATTTTTGGTCCATTTTTTTTATTTAAAGGGGTTTTCAAAGAGTCTTTTTACTGATGACCTATCCTCTGGGTAGGTCCTCAGTATCTGATTGATGGAGATCCGACAGGCAGGACCCCTGCCGATCAGCTATTTGAGAAGGTGGCAACGCTCACAGTCATCGGTCGCATGGCCTAGACGCAGATCAGCTCCACTGAAGTGAATCAGGCTGAGCTGTGATACCAAGCACAGCCGCTATACAATGTACGGCACTGTGCTTGGGAAGTAGAGAGAAGTCCATGGCATTATTGAGAGTGCCGGTTCCTTCTGAAACCACTGATCAGAGGGGGTCCCGGGTGTCGGACCCCCACCGATCAGATACTCATGACCTATCCAGAGGATAGGTCATCAGTTTAAAAAAAAAACTTCTTTAAGAAAAACTCCTTGGAAAACTCCTTTAAGAAAAAAATCATACAGTGCAGTGTTTTATTAAACAGGCTGTTTGCTACCACCGGTTACCCTCCGTTTACCCATAGCCATGTACATCACTGTCACTTTGACATTACTATTGCTGTCTTTGTGTTAAAGAGCTTGAAAGCGGTTGGATACAGTCCTCGGAGACCTCGGGGTGTCATACACAACTAATAATGCCTGGAGAAGACTCACTTACATAGGTCAAGTTGGACACTATGCAAGTGTAAGGGTACGACCACTTGGCACGGTTGTGACCTGGTCAGATATATGCCAACTACAGTCAATTAGGCCCCAGCTGCCTGATATTTAAAGGGGTTTTCCGGGGTTTGATACCGACGACCTACCCTCAGGATAGGTCACCAGTATCTGATCGGTTAGGGTCCGACAACCAGGACCACCGCCGCTCCGCTGTTTGAGAAGCCACCGGCACTCACACTGTCGTGGCCTTCTGTGAGATTACTAAGCACAGCACTGTACATTGTATAACGGCTGTGCCTTGTATCACGCTTAGCTTCATTCACTTTAATGGGGCTGAGCGCGATACCAGGCACAGCCGGTACACAAGGATAGGTCATCAGTATCAAAATCCCGGAAAACCCCTTTAACTAATGTACAGGCGGTCTTATTCCTTAATTGCCATACCACATGGCAATTAAGAATTCAGACCTCCTTTATAGTGCGGTCTTCATTAGTTAATATATCAGGCAGCTGCAGCCTAATTGGCCACGCGGTTCTTGACCACAACTGGCTGCGACTCAACCGGACCACGACTGTGCTATGTGGTCGTACCCTTAAGCTTCATGCACAAGACAAAGACATCTGCATTGAGCCCGTAAGGAGGTACAGATGGTTCAATAATATAGAGCCATAGATACTCTGTGTACCACCATATGGTGTCGCACTATGGCACAGTCTTGTGAAGGTACTAATAATGCTGCATAATACCACATCAGTAAAATCAGAGACATACAAAAGTACAATCTGTCACCATACATTTCTATGGGTGCTGTGCTACCACCCTGTACAGAGTTATACAGAGCTGTAATGCAGCCACATGCATGCGGCTTTAGGTAGACGGTTATCTCTGGTTTCTTGACTTAAACAGTTCATAGAGGACCATCTCATTTGATATGTAAGTGAACTGAAAGGACTGGATGGGGAGGGGAAATTCACTTAAGAAAGCAGATGCCCTAGGAGAAGGTCTCCACACACAGACAACTGTTATGATGCTTGTGTTTCTGGAATGCAGGTGTGGTCTGCAATGGGATGTTGGCTCTTCTTTTGGAACTTGGGGCAAACCCCAGTGGATCACCTTCACTTTAATATGATTGTGAGGAGTTTGGTATATAAAAGATTCTTAGAAAGCCTTTCCTGAGTGCTACTGGACTTGGTGTCTTGATAGACGGCATGGACTGGAGATCGTTGTCATGGAAGGAACAGTCCTGGTCTCAACTAGAGATAACCAAATCAATTTGGAATTTATTCAGAATTTCTTGAGATTCTTTTCAGGTGACTCAGAAAGACAGAGAGAGATAGAAAAACCTAAACATATGCAAATTAGCTTTCCTTCCAAACAGAGAAGAAAGCTAAGCCTCTCTGATGCCAGCGGATGTAAGATGTGCTAATTTGCACATATTTTCCCCAGAAACCCAGAGAAGCATTCCCTCGCCTACAATACTTCTCACACATACTAGGTGCTCTCCAAACGTAGAAATAGTATGCTCCCGAGCCCCAAACAAGGCCTCTCTGTTCAGCTCAAATAAAATGTAATAAACCAGGAAAGAGATGTTTGCTGGCATGAGACTGATTTGCACATCACTTTTCCAGAGGAATGTTACTCAGGGACACTCAGTTTTATTTTTCTTTTGAAAGGAGAACTGACTTGCACATCTCTTTTCCAGAGGGGTCTGTCTCTTTCGGTGTAGAATCGATTCATACGCAAATTTAAATTCTGATGAAACAAACTGAAACAAATTTGCCCATCCTTAGTCTCAACCTCTCTGTGGACAGGAGGCCACATATACTTGTACATTCAGTGCTGAAGTGAATCGGAGTACAGAAATTAGCCCAAGAACAGCGGGAGTCCTAGTGACTAGCCCTCAGCCAATGCATGTCATATATACAGTACAGACCAAAAGTTTGGACACACCTTCTCATTCAAAGAGTTTTCTGTCTTTTCATGACTATGAAAATTGTAGATTCACACTGAAGGCATCAAAACTATGAATTAACACATGTGGAATTATATACTTAACAAAAAAAGTGTAAAACAACTGAAAATATGTCTTATATTCTAGGTTCTTCAAAGTAGCCACCTTTTGCTTTGATTACTGCTTTGCACACTCTTGGCATTCTCTTGATGAGCTTCAAGAGGTAGTCACCTGAAATGGTTTTCACTTCACAGGTGTGCCCTGTCAGGATTAATAGGTGGGATTTCTTGCCTTATAAATGGGGTTGGGACCATGAGTTGTGTTGGGCAGAAGTCAGGTGGATACACAGCATCTGTTACAACAGTACAACTGTTAAGAGGAGACTGTGTGCAGCAGGCCTTCATAGTAAAATAGCTGCTAGGAAACCACTGCTAAGGACAGGCAACAAGCAGAAGAGACTTGTTTGGGCTAAAGAACACAAGGAATGAACATTAGACCAGTGGAAATCTGTGCTTTGGTCTGATGAGTCCAAATTTGTGATCTTTGGTTCCAACCACCGTGTCTTTGTGCGACTCAGAAAAGGTGAACGGATGGACTCTACATGCCTAGTTCCCACCGTGAAGCATGAAGGAAGAGGTGTGATGGTGTGGGGGTGCTTTGCTGGTGACACTGTTGGGGATTTATTCAAAATTGAAGGCATACTGAAACAGCATGGCTACCACAGCATCTTGCAGCGGCATGCTATTCCATCCGGTTTGCGTTTAGTTGGACCATCATTTATTTATCAACAAGACAATGACCCCAAACACACCTCCAGGCTGTGTAAGGGCTATTTGACCAAGAAGGAGAGTGATGGAGTGCTACGCCAGATGACTTGGCCTCCACAGTCACCAGACCTGAACCCAATCGAGATGGTTTGGGGTGAGCTGGAGCGCAGAGTGAAGGCAAAAGGGCCAACAAGTGCTAAGCATCTCTGGGAACTCCTTCAAGACTGTTGGAATACCATTTCAGGTGACTACCTCTTGAAGCTCATCAAGATAATGCCAAGAGTGTGCAAAGCAGTAATCAAAGCAAAAGGTGGCTACTTTGAAGAACCTAGAATATAAGACATATTTTCAGTTGTTTCACACTTTTTTGTTAAGTATATAATTCCACATGTGTTAATTCATAGTTTTGATGCCTTCAGTGTGAATCTACAATTTTCATAGTCATGAAAATACAGAAAACTCTTTGAATGAGAAGGTGTGTCCAAACTTTTGGTCTGTACTGTATATATATATATGTACTGTATATATATATATATATATATATATATATATATATATATATATCATATATATATTTATATTCACACACACACACACACTATTTGGGAAAAAAACCCTTTCAGTACCTTGGATACCTTGGGTGAACAGAATTAGAAAAACATGGCTACTCCAATGCCGAGATGCAATACCAGACAACCCATGGACAGGGTGCTGCTGTATTTTGGAATACAGAAGCCAGGTCTTTCTAATGACGGACTGCTGGACAATCCTTTTAAATAAAATGCATTAAAGTAAAATGTATCAAATATATCCAGCATTTTGGTGGAAACTACTGGGAATTCTGAATTTCCCCTGATAATTCACTCCTAATATTTCTTGGAACTTGCCTTTAACTACATTTTGCATGTCCAATCTGGTTTCGTATAGTTTGGCTTTGAGCCTCTTTTCTACCCCACCCCCGCTAATTAATTTTAGCCAAACTAAAATATTCCTACCCCTGGGGCACCTGCTCTTTCTAGCAAGTGCCTTCTATACAGTGCAAGCATGAAAAGGGAAAATAGCATTGATACTTCCTTCTTTCCTTCAGCTTTAATTGCAAATTCATCAGCGTTGTTAGAGGCACACCACAGATAGAGTCAAGTGCTTACATTTAATTAGGCGACAAGAAGTGAGATGGCCACATGGAGGTTAATTGGGGTCACTGGGCAGCAACAGATCCTTACCTAACCAGTCATTAAACTTCTTAACCTCGGAAGGCAGTCCCAGTTCTGTGAAATCGCCTGTGTGCAGAAGGATGTCCCCGTATGGCATCTGGATACCATCTGTCCTGGAGTGTGTGTCAGAGACGCAGACAAAACGCGTATGGCCGGCTGGTTTGGGAGTGTCATAAGGTATGGGGTCTACCCTGGAGCAGAGATAATTAAATGTGTGTTAGAACTTGGAGACAAGAGAAGAACATATATAGCAGATGAAAAGGCAGAATACAAAAGATCAAATGGAAACACCAACAGATCATTTCCAGTTATACATTCAATCAAAATGAAATGTATTACTTGAACCCAACAGACTAAATATCATAAGTACTTCATGTTAACAATGTACAATATAATACGACACTGAGAGCCAAGAAAATTGTTACATAATTTGTCATATAAAAATATTTCTAATATTCAACGGAGTGATTGGATAATGAGGTCACATGAATGATGGACATGATGGAATGATCTGCATGGACACTATGTCGTATTGTAGGTAGGAATTGTAGGTAGATATCTGAAAATATCAATTCTACCTGACTTGAAATTGCTCCAAATGGCTTGAAAATTTGAGTAGGACACTCTGAGGTTTCATACATTTGAGTAGGACACTCTATGGTCTCATAAATCTGACTAGGACACTCTAAGGTTTCATAAATTTGAGTAGGACACTCTATGGTCTCATAAATTTGAGTAGGACACTCTAAAGTTTCATAAATTTGAGTAGGACACTCTAATGTTTCATAAATTTGAGTATGACACTCTAATGTTTCATAAATTTGAGTATGACACTCTAATGTTTCATAAATTTGAGTATGACACTCTAATGTTTCATAAATTTAAGTAGGACACTCTAAGGTTTCATAAATTTGAGTAGGACACTCTAAGGTTTCATAAATTTGAGTAGGACACTCTATGGTCTCATAAATTTGAGTAGGACACTCTAAGGTTTCATAAATTTGAGTAGGACACTCTAATATTTCATAAATTTGAGTATGACACTCTAATGTTTCATAAATTTGAGTATGACACTCTAATGTTTCATAAATTTAAGTAGGACACTCTAAGGTTTCATAAATTTGAGTAGGACACTCTATGGTCTCATAAATTTGAGTAGGACACTCTATGGTCTCATAAATTTGAGTAGGACACTCTTAGGTTGCATAAATTTGAGTAGGACACTCTAAGGTTTCATAAATTTGAGTAGGACACTCTAAGGTTTCATAAATTTGAGTAGGATACTCTATGGTCTCATAAATTTGAGTAGGACACTCTAAGGTTTCATAAATTTGAGTAGGATACTCTATGGTCTCATAAATTTGAGTAGGACACTCTAAGGTTTCATAAATTTGAGTAGGACACTCTATGGTCTCATAAATTTGAGTAGGACACTAAAGTTTCATAAATTTGAGTAGGACACTCTGAGGTCTATTTTTCCTCTTGTCTTTTCCTTTAAAAAAAAGATTATTTATATTTTCCTCTCCATCTCTTCAAAATTTGCCTGAATCGAATTACCAAAAATTCAGAATCGGATTCATCTCAAATTTTTACAAAATTTTATTAGTCACTCATCTTGAATAGTAGGAACCAGTCCTTGCACTTAAAGAACTTAATGCCCCTTTACACAGGCCAATGTTTCAAGCGATTGTCAGAAAGGAAGCGTTCCTTCCTAACAAGAGCCTTGTCATCAGTGTAGGAGATGGCCGAATTTATGTGCAGCGATCTCCTCCATAGTATGGGAGGAGAGATCGATAATGCTATTGCTCATCCTCATACTGACTCGTTGTTTTCCAGCAGCAGATGCTTTTTACACAACATGATCTTCTGCCGGCAAACGACTATTTTTGTGACTGCATGAGTGATGTGATTACCTTGTGTTTTGCTCATTCATCAAGTAATCCGTGGCACTTTACACCGCCAGATAATCGCTAACGAGAGCTCCTATGTAGGCTTGTTAGAGATTATCTGGCCGAGAATCGGCCCGTGTAAAGAGCGCTTACGGAAGATGTAATAAACTATCCACAGGGTAGGCAATAAATGACTGATCGCTAGGACCCCAACCAATCAGTAGCATAACTGCTTTGAGGAGTCTGAATGGGACTGTCTACCATAGACATGTAGTTGTCTAAACCTGATCTAGAGCGTCAGATTACAGTACATATTTATCTCACTCACAATGACGAATGGACAGATTCTTGAATCATCAATTGCATTTATTTGCCCTATAATCCTATAGGGATAAACTGCTAATGTGATGAAAAAGCGTCCTCCTGCAGCTTTAACAATTCCCACATAAGAAATACAGAATGTCAATTCCAATAAAACTTCTAAAATTTATTCCACCAATGAGCCATTAATAAGGACATGTATTTGATCGTCTGAAAAGTATAAGCTGTTTCTTGTCACCTGTTTACGGTTTCAGATTTTTATGGTAGAATATATTTTGAAGTTTTATTTTATGTGGATACTCATCAGTTGCCAATTGGAATTGACCACGTGCCATTCCCCTTACCAGAGGACAGTATATTTTTGTGCATTACAAAATTTAAAGGGGTTTTCTGAGAGTTTTTCACTGTCCTCTAGATAGATCATCAGTATCTGATCAGTGGGGGCCCACAATGATCAGCCTTTTGAGAAGGTACCGGACGCTCGCATTAGGATACGATACAACCCTCTGTCACTAACATTATCCTTTACTATACTAAAAGCCTACAAGAAAGCCTAAAAAGAAATAAGAAAGGTGTAATTGCACTGAAAGCTAATGAAGGGACTTCATTAAACTATTTTTAATCTCCAGCATCCGACTTTTGTATCTGTATTATGCAAGGCTCTGTTTAACTTTGTGGCAGGGGAAGCTAGAACACAGAAGCATGGCTCATATTTCATTGCAGGAACCAAACATCTGCCCTGAGATCTGTCACAGACACGTGAAGTTATTCTGGTCGAAGCTGCCCATGAAATGTACCACACAATAAACCCAGATGTAGAACGGAAAGATGAATTCTGAAAGATTTCTAGGCAGCGTTTATATATAAAAGAAAAGATTTATGGAGAAAAAATGAGACGCCATCACCAAACTAAGGAGCCTTGTGGGGGATGATCTGGAGGAAAGTGCAAGAGGGGGTGCATACCCTCTTCTACTGGAGGTGAAAACTTGGTCAAGACTCTACACTCTAAAGGAACAACTTTTAGCAAATGAGGCAGTGAAAAATGGGCCAAGAGTCATTGAAAGGGGTTTAGGCAGAAACCCTTCTGTCCTGTGTGGGGGGTCTGATTTGATCCTTGCTATGGGGCCCTTACTTTTCTATGTACTCCACTGCTGTGAGCCGTAAAATAGTGATAATTACTAGAGATGAGCGAGTAGTGAAATATTCGAAAGTTCGAAATTCGATTCGAATAGACTGCGAAATTCGACTATTCGACCGGATATCGAATCCCATTAAAGTCTATGGGAAAAAAATGCTCGCCACTTGGAAATCTCAATTCGACCACTTGGAGGTCACCAAGTCCACCCTGGAACCTCAGAAAAGGATGCCAACACTGCTGGAATGCAACTAGGACAGCAGGGGAAGCATGTCTGGGTGCATATAACCCGCCCAAGTCGCACTATTACGCCACTATCACAGCCTCTCAACAATACACTCCAAAGACAATCTAACCTCTCTGTAAAGTGAGACCATACAAGGAAACCTTCTTTCCTCAACATTGCCATGGACCCCAAGCCAAACTAGACAAAAAAGAAGATAAAATTCTGCACCCCTTAAAATCACGTTGCCTATGACAACCACAGATGGCATAAGCAAAGGGGAAAGCAAATAGACCCCACCCCTAATTGTCATTGTGTGTGTGAGATGTGGTCAGACATGTCTTCTTTAAAATGTAAAAACAACTCAAACACATGCAGAAGCCTTAAAATGCCCAAATTGTTGGCGCTTGAGATGTCAGTGACCCGACCTGGCCCAGTGTCATGTCTAGCAGGTAAAGCAGTGGGGATGTTGAGGGATGCGTAGGACCGCAAAAGGCAGGAAGAGGCCGTGGGCTGGCCAGAGGCTCATGGAAAATTTTGTGGCGGCCCAAGAGGTGACACCTCTTAAAAATTATGTGGAGGCCCAAGAGGTGAGACCTCTTAAAAATTATGTGGAGGCCCAAGAGGTGAGACCTGTTAAACATTTTGTGGAGGCCCAAGAGGTGAGACGTATTAAAAATTATGTGGAGGCCCAAGAGGGGAGACCCGTTAAAAATTATGTGGAGGCCCAAGAGGTGAGACCTCTTAAAAATTATGTGGAGGCCCAAGAGGTGAGACCTCTTAAAAATTATGTGGAGGCCCAAGAGGTGAGACCTCTTAAAAATTATGTGGAGGCCCAAGAGGTGAGACCTGTTAAAGATTTTGTGGAGGCCCAAGAGGTGAGACGTATTAAAAATTATGTGGAGGCCCAAGAGGGGAGACCTGTTAAAGATTTTGTGGAGGCCCAAGAGGTGAGACCTCTTAAAAATTATGTGGAGGCCCAAGAGGTGAGACCTCTTAAAAATTATGTGGAGGCCCAAGAGGTGAGACCTCTTAAACATTTTGTGGAGGCCCAAGAGGTGAGACCTCTTAAAAATTATGTGGAGGCCCAAGAGGTGAGACCTGTTAAAGATTTTGTGGAGGCCCAAGAGGTGAGACTTATTAAAAATTATGTGGAGGCCCAAGAGGGGAGACCTGTTAAAGATTTTGTGGAGGCCCAAGAGGTGAGACTTATTAAAAATTATGTGGAGGCCCAAGAGGGGAGACCTGTTAAAGATTTTGTGGAGGCCCAAGAGGTGAGACGTATTAAAAATTATGTGGAGGCCCAAGAGGGGAGACCCGTTAAAAATTATGTGGAGGCCCAAGAGGTGAGACCTCTTAAAAATTATGTGGAGGCCCAAGAGGTGAGACCTCTTAAAAATTATGTGGAGGCCCAAGAGGTGAGACCTCTTAAAAATTATGTGGAGGCCCAAGAGGTGAGACCTGTTAAAGATTTTGTGGAGGCCCAAGAGGTGAGACGTATTAAAAATTATGTGGAGGCCCAAGAGGGGAGACCTGTTAAAGATTTTGTGGAGGCCCAAGAGGTGAGACCTCTTAAAAATTATGTGGAGGCCCAAGAGGGGAGACCCGTTAAAAATTATGTGGAGGCCCAAGAGGTGAGACCTGTTAAACATTTTGTGGAGGCCCAAGAGGTGAGACGTATTAAAAATTATGTGGAGGCCCAAGAGGGGAGACCTCTTAAAAATTATGTGGAGGCCCAAGAGGTGAGACCTCGTAAACATTTTGCGCAGGCCCAAGAGGTGAGACCTCTTAAAAATTATGTGGAGGCCCAAGAGGTGAGACCTCTTAAACATTTTGTGGAGGCCCAAGAGGTGAGCCATAAATATAAAAATTTTTCTGATTTACGGACCAATTCTACGGCGGTTAAGGAGGAGGAGGAGGAGGAGGTGGAGGAGGAAATGGCACTTCATACACATGGCACTTCACTTTTGGCTGCTTTCCACTGTTGGAGAAGCAAAGTCCGGGTCAATCCACTTGCTGTTCATTTTGATTAGCGTCAGCCTGTCGGCACTGTCGGTTGACAGGCGGCTGCGCTTATCGGTGATAATGCCCCCGGCAGCGCGGAACACCCTTTCTGATAGCACGCTGGCGGCAGGGCAGGCAAGCACCTCCAAGGCGTACAGGGACAGTTCCAGCCACGTGTCCAACTTGGATTGCGAAGACCCAGTACAGTTTGTTCTCCACTATCCGGACAACACGTGTGTCCCGGGAAAAGCAGCCCAGCATGAAGTCAGCCATGTGTGCCAGACTCTGAATAGGTATGACGTCACTGCCCCCACCAGAAGGATCACTTGCCATTTCCTCCTCTTCCTCTTCCGCCTCCTCTCCGCCCCATCCGCGCTGAACCAATGGGACGCGCACAGCCTGACTGCTACCCTCGCCGCCAGCATCCTCCTCCTCTTCCACAGCCACCTCCACGTCGTCCTCCTCCTCCTCATCCTCCTCCTCCTGCAACTGCCACCGTGAAGCAGACAAAAGTGTGGTCTGACTGTGTAGCTCCGTTGCGTCTCCTCCTGCCCCCGTCTCCTCTGTGTGCAATGCGTTCTCCCTTATTGCGATGAGGGATTCTTTAAGGACGCATAGGAGCGGGATGGTTACGCTCGGCCCTGCTGGCTGTGGCCTCACTTCTCTGTCTGAACTGTCCTCTGCCTGTGGACATCCCTCTGCCTGTGGACATCCCTCTGCCTGTGGACATCCCTCTGCCTGTGGACATGCCTCTGCCTGTGGACATCCCTCTGCCTGTGGACATTCCTCTGCCTGTGGACATCCCTCTGCCTCTTGCTGCCTTTTTCGGTGCTGCGCAGACCACCACCTCTCCACTGCTTTCCTCGCTGGACATCACCCTGGACCGGGTCAGTATCGGACAGTACAAAGCGGTGGTACATTTCATACTCCAGCCGTGGCCTGTTTTCATTCTCCCAATGCCTTGAGACATGTACTGAATGTAAATGAAGGTGTTGTAATCGCGTCTCTCTGTGACAATAGCTCGATACT